>JAUTXW010002408.1:0-435536 GCA_030620095.1 Kuschelorhynchus macadamiae | reverse complement strand
GTATCACAAAACCGAAAAAAAACTTATTTACTATACATAATATAAATAATTTTAGTTAGGTAATAAAACAAAATATTAGATTGCATTTTACAATAAAAATTTCATTATTTTAAACATAGACATTAGAGATTTTAACACACGATACGATATTTAGTTCAAACATGTTTTTTTGTTTTAATTTACAGACTCGAAAAATTTTAATGAGATTATATTTTACTGGATGTATTTCTTTCGACTAATTAAATTTGGTATTTTGGTTATTCAAGATAAAGAAAAATATTATGTATTATATATTGTTACAACATCTAGAAATATTAAAATTCATATTGGGACATCTATCACACATTAACATTTAACGAAGGATGCATATTATTAGTGTATGTATAATAATTGTTGTATCCTGCTTTTATTTTCAACTAAAAATACATTTGGTATTTGACTTCAAGAAGCACTCATATTTGTATTCGTTTGTGCAACGCCAAAGGAGCTGACCGTTTTATAGACCTACCATAAATAAATAGCTGTCACATAAATCTCAATGAGCCAAAACTCTTTAAAATGACCAAAACCATTAAAAGTAGTGCCATTAGATTCTAAACTTAAAATCATGTCTATATATATATATATATATATATATATATATATATATATATATATATATATATATATATATGCGCGCTTTTTAGTTTGCTTCAAACCTTTTGAAAAATTGATAAATAGATTTAGATATATATTAGTCAAAAATGTGTCAGATCATCGTAAAAGAGCTATCCCCACAGGATATCCCATATAGAGGTGAGTTCAACGGATGTTATTTTATGCGTGCTTAGGACTATTAATAATAATTAGAAATTAGGACTATTATTAATAATTAGGGTTAATTTAAATATCTACATGAGTTATTTAACCGTATTTTATGTAGGCTCAAACAGATGATATTTTTAATGCATGTTTAAGGCTGTTAACAATAATTTTTAGAGATTGAATTTTTAATTATCCACATGATCCTATCATAACTGCCATTTTTTTGTAAAAAATATTGTGATATTAGATATTTGCGGATTTTTCTTTAAACATATTTTATGTACACAGTGTTCCAGAATGCTTGTAATCACATGGTTTCTCAGTAGCCAACAGATAGTGTTATCATATTTCGCATGTAAAATAGAAAAGTGTTGAAATTAAAATTTTAATCCATTAAAATACGATGCGGAAAAAAAAGTTTCAAATAAAAAAGTTGTCCCTATCCAAATACTATCACTTTTGGTTATTAGGAAAAAGTGTGAAAAATCGATAGTTTTCGCGCTAAAGTCGGCAACTCTGCCCACGCAAGTATATAGCAGACCGATCATATTTTTCAAATAACCGTTGGTTTTATCTTAAAGCCAACCAATGTGATCATGTAGTATTGTATAACCGTCTTTTAAACATTCGGAAATTTTCGTTCCAAAAATATGTGTATTGCGAGTATGTGTAAATTTATGTAAGTTTTAAACGGTCTTGGATTATTAAAGTTGGATTTAGTTATTTAAAATAGGTACAATTATTTCTTTGTTAGAAACTTTCTTCATAATATATACATTTTTTTCTCCATATCCACGAAATTGCTATCATGATTCCAATTTGCCGACAAATAACCACAATTTTTTAAACATATTAGCTTCGTTTTATCAATGCCTTTTAGTTGACATTTTATAATACACTTTCTATTTAAAACATAGGAAATTAAGGACCCCATACAATTTAATTATTGAAAGGTTTATAATAGCCCGAACCACTCCAACATTTTAAATAATATCGCTCAGTTGTATTGCTTTTTTTTAATTATTGAAATGTTTATAACAGCCCGAACCACTCCAACATTTTAAATAATATCGCTCAGTTGTATTGCTTTTTTTTTTGGAATGCATATTTATCCTCACATATTTAATAGCGATAAATGTGGTAAAATACAAAAAAGAAAGCAAAAATTCCTCTTTAAAATTTAAATAAATATCTTAAAAAATATTTATACAGGGTGTCCGCTAATTACTGGCACACAGCATAACTGCAGATACTTTAGGTAAAAATATTTCTTGGTTTTAATGAATTTTTTTAATTTTTTAAGTTTTATTAATACAGGGTATTCGAAAAGTGCTGTACCGACTTCAAACCCTGAATTTTAAATGGAATACCCTGTATATTTTTACATTTTTAGATTCCCTGAAAGAAATAAAGGTAACTTTTATAAGAACTTCTTATTCAAATTTTGTGTCATTTAGACAGGAATTAAGGTTATGTATTTTTTAGCAAATTTATGTCCTCAGCAAACAGCGTCTTGTGCAGTTGATAGTTCAGATTATTTAGTGAAATTTTAACCACAAGTTAAGAAGACTACCTTCTAACGATCTATGATGGTTAGGAGTTTTAAAATTATACCGGGTGTCTCAGATCATATTTTCAAAAATTTTCAATTCGCAATATCCAAGTTTTTTAAATGGATCACCCTGTATTTGATATTTTTTCTGAAAGAGTTTTAAAATACCTATCAATGATATATACATGTTCTATACCTAAATCTAATAGTTAACGAAATATCTAGAATTATATGGAAAGTTTCAACTAATTAATGCTGCCTATAATGTAAAGCCTTAAATCTATGAAGATAATTAAAAGAACGCTTCAAGGATTTTAATTTTGCAATATCCAAGTTTTTTTAGTTTGGTCATATATGTATATACAGGGTGTCCCACTAAGGGTGGCTGGGTAGCTTTTCTCAGACTATGGATGCTACAGCCTCCCAAAAAAATTTTTTTTCGTTACTAAAGTGGCCAAGAGAAATTGTTGGAAAATATTTCCAAGTTTGTAAAACTACCACAAGACTGCGTACCTGCAATAGAAAATAAAAAAACAACTTTTTATTCGAAAATACCCAATATGAGGTAACATTTTAATAAGAGCAACAAAAACTCCAACCAAATCTGCGTCAGTTTTGTTTAAGGCGATTTGTCATATTTCCGATAATAAGGGTGGAAGATAATAAATAAATCAATTTTCAAAGTGCTCTGCCTCCTACATCTTTTATTTAATGGTATTCAAGTGGGTATTTGTTTGAAAGAGCATTTAATGCTCTTATAATTGTTGTCATTTTTGACGCTCGATAGTTGTTGGTACACCTACTAGAGGGCGTTGTTTAAACAAAATTCAATTTTTAGAGATTTTCTCGAAAAAACCAAACGGAACAGTATGCTTTCAACAGAGTTAGTTTAAAGAGGGAAAAATTACCTAAATTCTGGAGAAAACCGCGTTTTGATATCTCTCTTCATTTTTTAGTTACTACAAAATAAACTGTTTTCCCAAAGATAAAAAATAATAATAGCGTTTAATCATAATAAGAAAATTCTTATTATAGTATATTTTGCTTTACCTCACTTTATACAGACTTGGAACTATTATTCTGCGGAATTATTAGATCACAAAAAATACTTTCGATATGGATTAATTGGAGCTATTTAAAAAAACCGTGTTTTTTATTTTACGGTTGTTGCGCGTCGAAAATAATTTTCCAGCTTTTTTATTTTTGGCGATTTACTTATTCGATTTTTTCCCGATAATAGATACTTTAAGCCTCTTTCAGAAAAAAATATCAAATACCGGGTGATCCATTTAAAAAACTTGAATATTGCGAATTGAAAATTTTATAAAATGTCCAATGATCTGAGACACCTTGTATAAATTTGAATCTTCTCGGCACCATATATCGTTAGGAGGTAGTCTTCTTAACATGTGGTTAAAATTTCATAAAATGATCTGAACCAACAGCTGCACAAGACGCTGTTTGCTGAGGACATACATTTGCTAAAAAATACATAACTTTAATTTCTACCTTATTAGGAAAAACCCTGTATAATGCGGAATTATTAGATCACAAAAAATAATTTCGATAAGGATTAATTGGAACTATTTAAAAAAACCGTGTTTTTTATTTTTACGGTTGTTGTTGCGCGTCGAAAATAATTTTCCAGCTTTTTTATTTTTGGCGATTTACTTATTCGATTTTTTCCCCAATAACTTAGGGCAAATACTTTCGGAGATATGGCCGAAAACCACCCTTAGCTGAACACCCTGTATATATACATATATGACCCAATTAACTTGGATATTGGAAAATTAAAAATCCTTGAAGCGTTCTTTTAATTATCTTTATAGATTTAAGGCATTACATTATAGTCAGCATTAATTAGTTGTAAATTTTCATATATTTCTATGTATTTCGTTAACTATTAGATTTAGATATAGGGCCTGTATATATCAGTGGATAGGTACTTTAAGCCTCCTTCAGAAAAAAATATATAGGACAGGTTAATTATTATACAGGGTTTTCGCTAATTAAAGGTACACAGCATAACTGCAGATTCTTTGGGTGAAAATATTGTGATTTAACCAAACTTACTCCAGTCCAAAAGTTTGATAATAACAAAGATTTTTAAGCCTCTTTCAGAAAAAAATATCAAATACAGGGTGATCCATTTAAAAAACTTGGATATTGCGAATTGAAAATTTTATAAAATGTCCAATGATCTGAGACACCATGTATAAATTTGAATCTTCTTGGCACCGTATATCGTTAGGAGGTAGTCTTCTTAACTTGTGGTTAAAATTTCATAAAATAATCTGAACCAACAGCTGCACAAGACGCTGTTTGCTGAGGACATACATTTGCTAAAAAATACATAAGCTTAATTTCTACCTTTATTAGGAAAGACCCCTGTATAATAAACGAATTTCTATTATAGCTGATATGTCACTTTGTTTACTTATTATCTCCAAGTCCTAATTTTTTAAATCAATTGTTTTAGTAGTAGCGTAAGATTGTATGGAGGATACCACATTCCCCACACAATTGAAACGTGGAAAGGAAATAATTTTTTATATTGTTTATGTGGATAGGTGACCGCAAGCAAAATTAACTATAATTCCACAACCAACTTATGTTTTTCTTTTATTATTGCATTTTTTTGCTGTCAAAAGTCCATAGCTTGATGCTTTATTTTGAAGAAAAAATGAGATTTTATTTTTTCTTTGGGAACTTTTGGAGGAATTATCCTGTAAATATCGGACACTTATTAGGAAAGACCCTGTATAATTATATTTTATTATTGCATTTTTTTGCTTGTTAGTTTATGTCAAAAGTCCATAGCTTGATGCTTTATTTTGAAGAAAAATCTCCAAGACCTAATTTTTTAAATCAATTGTTTTAGTAGTAGTAGTGTAAGAATGTATGGATGATACCACATTCCCCACACAATTGAAATGTAGAAAGGAAATGTGTAGTGAAATTTTAATTTACTACAAAACCTTTCTTTTTTATCATAGTGTGAAACTGGTTTGATTTAAGAAAAATATTTATGTTCCACCAAATAAAACGTATTTTTACAGCAATGGTACAACTTTTAGTATAATCTACCCCTTTGTGTCACGCTACGCATCTATTAATAAGATAATTAGATGATTATGACATAATTAAATTTGATTGTAATTTCTATTATATTGTTCTAGCACACCATCAATGATATGATGACATTAGAACATATGGGCGATGAGTCCGACACAGATTCAGAGGAGGACAATCCTCCAATTGATGGGGGCAATGTTTATGTGGATAATGCACAAGTTGGTTTGGACAGCCATCTGACTAATGGGGCCAATGGGGATCTGACTAATGGGGGCAATGGGTGTAATGATGATGGGGGCAATCCATCACCCATCTATATACCGCAAGATGATGGTTATATATTAATATTAAACGATACAAGCATGTTAGAATAGGTATTTAGAATAGTTATTATTATTATTATTATTATTATTATTGTTTAGAATAGTTATTATTATTATTATTATTATTATTATTATTATTATTATTATTATTATTCTTATTATGTATTTTGTATTAATAATGCGTTGTTTTATGAAGACATATTGAGTTTTATTTAAAAGAAGACAATAATACCAAATTAAACAAATATTTCTAAACTTTGTTTTATTCTAAACACCCAAATTTAAATATTGATCCGCTATTGCTTGCTACAATTAATTTTTACATCCCTATTTGATAAAATAATTATTAAAATGTTTTAAGTAAACATTTCTAAATTTTGTTTATTCTAAATAAATATTTCTAAATTTTGTTTATTCTAAACACACAAATTTAAATATTGCTCTGCTATTGCTTGGTACATTTAATTTTTTACATCCCTATTTGATACAATAATTATTAAAATGTCTTAAGTAAATATTTCTAAATTTTGTTTATTCTAAACACCGAAATTTAAATAATGATCTGCCAGTATTAGTGCCCGAGAAAGAATATGTCAAACGTTAACTTTTAATTATTCTAAAATACCCAAATTTAAAAGAAGAAAATAATACCAAATTAAGCAAATATTTCTAAACTTTGTTTATTCTAAACACCCAAATTTAAATATTGATCCGCTATTGCTTGGTACATTTAATTTTTTACATCCCTATTTGATACAATAATTATTAAAATGTCTTAAGTAAATATTTCTAAATTTTGTTTATTCTAAACACACAAATTTAAATAATGATCTGCCAGTATTAGTGCCCGAGAAAGAATACGTCAAACGTTAACTTTTAATTATTCTAAAACACCCAAATTTAAAAGAAGAAAATAATACCAAATTAAGCAAATATTTCTAAACTTTGTTTATTCTAAACACCCAAATTTAAATATTGATCCGCTATTGCTTGGTACATTTAATTTTTACATCCCTATTTGATACAATAATTATTAAAATGTCTTAAGTAAATATTTCCAAATTTTGTTTATTCTAAACACCCAAATTTAAATAATGATCTGCCAGTATTAGTGCCCGAGAAAGAATATACAAACATTAACTTAATGATGAAATCCCTTGTGACCGCACAGAGTGCCTCTCTTCAATTTTATGGGTAGAATACCTGGCTTTAATAGCTTTTAACACTCGAGACCCTCTGTCGTCGCACACCCCCAAGGCCAAACAATATGCAACGACGAAAAGTTTTATACACGCTCAAGGTTATATGATGTTAAAAATCCTCAAGGCCAAACGATACAGCACACCTGGGCTCCCAAATCAAAGAACGAAAAGTTTGGTGCACGCTCAAGGTCATGTGACGTCACATGGCCTCGAAGCCGCGTGATGCGCGCTCAAGGTCATATGACGTCACATTGCCTCAAGGCCAAACTACACAGCACACCTGGGCTCTCAAGGTCAGGAGTAGTGGTGGGGGGTGAACCAGTTCCCGTATTTGATATCTACTATCGTGTCGAATACCTCACTTTCTCGATTGCACGAGGCATTTTGTAGTAATTTTTCTTTCACCTTGTATATATATTTGAATTTTTTCAAAATTATACTATGAACATTTTTAAGAAAATCTGGGTCGGTCCATTTAAAAAAAAACTGTGGTTGGAGTTTCTTGTCTGATTTGCGATATTCGTTTCTTTAATTTTATTAATATTTTTTATTGTTCGTTCCACCTGAAATATTATAAATTATATAATTTGTTTGTATATTAATATACACATATTATTTCCACCAGTTATTAAGACATAGACCCTTAAAGTTTTTTTTGATTTTCTGGAAGCGATCTATCTCCATTAAAATATATCATCCTAATAAGACCACTGAGACAGGAATCTAAGAGATGAAATATACTCCCAAGATAAAATTCCTCTATAAAGGCAATAAACTAAGTTCGGGGGGAAAATCTTTATCTCCCGATAGAAATAAAAGAGAGGATTCGGTCTGGCATGGCGTCGCCGGTCAGTCTGGCTGCACACAATCAAATACAGAGACGCTCAACAAGTCTGCATTAAAATTATTTTCTACAGAATATCGATAAACTAAGCCGTTTGTCTTGAAACGGAATTTCCAATAAAATAAATATTTGTATAATCTTTTCTATTCTTTATTTCTTCAAACATAAAACATGTTTTTACCCGGAACTTATCTCATTACAAATCCCCCCTTTTATCAATAAAAATAAAGCATGCACCTGTTTAATTCGGCACGTAATTATTTAGTAATATATACAGTACAGGGTGTTCGTGTATTTTTTGACACCCGCTTATAGACTTTATTATTCAAGACAGAAGAATATAATGTGTATAATAGTTCATCAATCATGAGAATTTGTCAAAATCGGCTTTGTTATTTTAAAGGGTACACCCTGTATAATATTATTTCAATAAATGGGCATGATACTTTTATATTTAGAAAGACAACCGAGAAGTTTGACTAAAACCTGCCATAAGTGACATATGTTAAAAAACGGGAGAACATATAGAGATACAAATTTACTTTATGTTAGAGAACATAAATTCATTAGAAAGGAATACACTGCCTCTTATGACAGGGGTCTTCTCAATTTTCTCGATTGTGTGTATAAAACCTGGTATTTTTATTATCAGCAAGAAAATGCCCATTTATGGAAATAATATTATCAGGGTGTTCCATTTAAATTTAAAATAACAAAGTAGATGCTCAATTTTTTACTTTCGTTTTTTGCGTATTTTATTGATATTCTGATGGATCAGGGAAAAGCAAATAACTTTTATATTCAACATTTTCTTCACCTGGAATAATAAACTCTGTGAGTGTCAAAATATACGTGAACACCATGTACATATAAAAATTATGTTAATTTTCATTCCCCTAATAAATGGAAGGGTTCATTAGGAGGGATATTCTGGGTAAATGGGTAAAACCGATGTGCACTTTGGCTCGAAGTTCCCTCGTAATAAATCCTTCCATTTTAGGGGAATGAAAGATAAGATAATTTGTATAGCTGTACAGGGTGGAGTTTTTTTCGAGGTACATGCAGGGATTTGGCAAAACTATAAGAGACAGAAAAAATCGATCACACACACGCGAACTCGTTTTTGAATACAAAGGGATTCCATGTTAATATATTTTATAGATTTTTACGTAGAATTCGAAGGCAAAGGAACTTTTTATTTATCTTTTATAATTTCGAAGGTATGACTTAAAGGTGTTTTTTTTAAATGAAACACCCTGTATATTTCTCAACATTTCGACTAGAAATTAATTTACATTTAATATTCAATATTTTACCTTTGGCTAAGAATAATTTGTTAAAAAAACTAATAAAAAATGCAAATGGTTTAATATATTATTATTTATTAAATAAAAAAAATAAATAATCGATAACAAAATAAAATATTAAAAAAAACCAAATTAAAATTCGAAACCAAATAATAATTTTTGATAATTCATTTCGTTTAAATGACATTTACTTTAATACATTAGTGAATATTATCAAATACTATATCGAGTTCTCTAACGTGACTTACAGTGGCAATAATATTTTCATCTTTATTGTCATTCTATGTATTGAATGCAGTCCTTTATCTGAGAAAAAGTTAAAGAACTACATTTTTTAAAGTTAACTTATAATAATATTTAAAATTAAATATTGTTTCTATAGAAACACAAAAGTAAGTTATTAAGGTCTTGTTAAACTCTAAATCAATCAGTTCGGTCCTTAACCACTATAATTTGTATAATCGTCTACATGCTTTAGATTTACTATTAAGTATTTATTTAACCAATATATACCAATATAAATATGTCAAAAATTATTTTTTGTATGAAAAATTGAAACCAATTGGAAAAGGAGTTTGTTAGTTATGCCACGAAGAGACCTATACATCGGCGAAAAAAAAACCGTCTTTTGGCATAAGGGAGCATAAGGAAAATCTAAATAATATATAAGAGGGTGACTTTTTCAGGATTACAATATTAGTAAAAATTCCTGCTATGCTTACCCCCTGCCGACTTAGCTGCTCGTTTCCTCACAACTTTTTATTTCTTTTACGATATAAAATCGCTGATTTCAGAATGGCTTAACCTACAAATAGAATAATTCAATATCTTTTTATGTCTTCCCAAAGGATTTCGGCAGAATTTTTGAGATAAAACATCATCCTTGTTTTATTCCGATCATTTTACTTTACCCCCATTGCAAAGTTTGAAATGTTTCCGTCTATCAGAAGCTTGTAACAGTATACACAAAATAAGGGGATGTGTTGTTGTTATGTTAAAACTTGCACTAAAATATTTTTGCATTAGTTTTGGCTGAAATAAAAATAGGTACTTTAAAGTAGTAATATTAAACTTTCAGTTCCCCAGTTACGTTTTGTTTATGAAACTGATATATTGAATTTTTAACATTTAGCGCAGTTAAGAAATCATGGTTCCTGGGATTAGACCGTGTCAAAATAGAATCACTTTCCGACGTTTCGATCTTATTGCACGAGAAATTCAGGCATCTTTACTTCACGAGATCGGAACACTGAATGAGCTCGGAGAGACCTAGGCCGATTATTTATAATTCTGGACTAACAAAGACCAATAAAACCGTCACAGGATACCGTAATAAATTTTTCTTCCAAGATCCTTACTGAAGCAGAACAATCCGTCCTCTCTAAAGGCCAAAACTTCGCCATTACACTAAAGGACATACCTGTAGAAGACATAGTGTCATTCGTTGAAGCGACAAGAAGAAGACTTCCAGCAGAAGAAGCTGACGTAATAAAGTATGAAACAGCAAAGGTCATCAAAGATTCTAACCCGCTCAAGTCGAATCTATTACCAGTACAGACATTTTGGTCCTTCCAGCAGACAAAGGAAATGCCACTGTCGTCATGGACAAAATAGATTACGTAGAGAATATACAACTACTTTTGGACGACAGTACCTACAGAGTAATTCAAGTAGACCCGACCAACAAAATTGAGCGATAGATAACCAACGTTAAAAACGCAGTCAAGCTACCAGGAGAGGAGAAGATATTAAGACCAAGCAGCTCAAGGATCCCGCGGTTCTATAGATTACCTTAAATACACAAGGTTAATATACCACTTCGACTTATCTGACGATGGTGCAATAGGATCACCTACTTACAAAATCGGTAAATATCTTTCAAATATTCATAATAATTTTACAGGAAAAACACATTCATATATTAAAAACTCCCAATCCAATTAGATCCAAAAGATATCTTAGTCAGTTTCGATGTAAAACCGCTTTATACAAATGTGTCTATAAATGATTCAATTTCTTTGATTCAGTTGAAGAATGTGTTATACATATTTTGTTTTTTAAGGAACTTTTAATGAAAAAACCTTGGGATCTCCACTGTCACCAGTGGTAGCCAATATCTTCATGGAAGCTTTTAAGGAGGAAGCCGTAGAGTTGTCTCCATCCAGACACTTTTGTAATATGGACCTGTGTTTCTTGATTATCTTAATCAACAACATGCTAATATAAAATTTACAATGGAAATTGAATCAGAAAGCACGACTACCTTTCTAGATGTTTTTGTACAAAGAAATGGGGATGGTTACGAACAGATACCTAAATGAAATTTCTTATCATCATCCGGCACAAAAGCAATCAGTTATTAACTCTTTGGCAGAGCCCTTACAATTTGTGATATTAGACGGTCAATTAGAAAATATAATAATCCTACTCCACGAAATGAAACTAATAAGGACTTACACATAGGAAGTTCTTCCATTTATACATGGTGCCACAGGCAAGATTGCAAGGTTACTTCGCCGGTCCTACATCCGCACAATCTTCAACCACACAAATCGTCAAAGGACATTACTCCTTTCCAAACGGAAGGAGTATATGCAATTCCTTGTTCCTGCGGTGATGTCTATATTAAAGCAACTGGACGATCCATATCGACTAGGTACAATCTGCTGTATCTGAATACCTACATTCCACTGGATATGTCATAAATATAAAAGAAACCGAAGTTTTTGCATAAGATCGGGATTCTATGTTAATTAGAGCAGTTATTTGTTTTACTTATTCAAATATGTCACGTAAAACCCATATAAAACTAAATTTAAAACTGTTTAAGGAATAAAGCTGAATTTGAGCTTCTAGAGATTTTGCTCCATGGCTTTTATTTCTGATATAATATATTACATAACGAACATGGAAAGTGACACATAACATACGAGTGTGATGTTTCACGTACGCGGCGTGGTCTTTCCAGCGAGTTGTGTACAATATTTTTCCCACAATACAAGAAAAATCAATAAAAACACTTATTTATTACATATCTTTTAAAAACATAAATGATTAAGTAACTCGCCAGCCGATCACGCGTAATTTGCCGCTTTGGTTCACCTGACCCAGACTTAGCATTAATACAAATAATGTTTTTTTTTATTACAGAGTAACAGAATAAGCTATTTTTAAAAGATTGTTATTAACAAACAAAACATGCTGTGCAGCACACGTGTGTGTTATCACTTGTTTTCGCCCCTACTTTGTCCGGTTGTTAAATATTTTTTCTTAGGGGGTTGTGGGAAAATGTTTTATATAACTTGTAAATCTCAATATTTCGTAGCAACTACAGAGGGTAATGTGTTTAACAGTCATTTATGTATGTATGTAATATACAGTGTGTATCACCTAAATGGAATAAATTCGATAATAAATAAATATTTTTAGTTGCGCATTTTTTTTCAACAAAAATGTGTTATACAGGATTTGTCATGTAACAGTGGACAATACCAACTTTCTTATTTTAAATGCGACACCTTGTTTATTCAATTTTTGGATTCTTCAAAAACTTCTAGACATATTTGATGTACAATGTCCTATACCTGCTTTCAACTATTTCGAAAATTTAAGTGTTTTCAGATTTATTTATTTAAAATAACATTGAAAACATAAAATTATTGGATTACAGACACACTCAAAAACTAATAAGTAATACTGTTTATTTCTTGATAATGTAAAAAACAAAAAAAAGTCATTTGAAGAATTGTTGAACGAGCTCGCCGCGAATGTCTTGGCAACATCCTAATCTTAAATAAAAATTTCTTCTTACCTTACTCAACATCTCAGGCGTGACTGATCTAATAGCAAGCGTTATTCGTCTTCTTAAGACAGCTAAGTCGAAGGCTTTCTTTTAGTAAAAATATTTTTTATATATCCCCATAAGAAAAAGTCTAATGGCGTCAGATCAGGGGATCGTGCTGGCATTCTATCGATCCTCGCCTCCCTATCCACTATTTGGAAATATTCCATTGAGGTACTGCCGGACATTGATTTGGTAATGGTGCTCCATCTTGCTGAAACCATATCATATTCGCTAGAATTTGTGGGTTTGCTGGATCAGGATATAAGTTGGCACGACATTATTTTGGAGAGTACTAAATAATTATCGCCATTCAAACTGCCAACTATGATATGATCTCCAACAATTCTTGTCAAAACATGAACCTTTTTAAGGTACTCCTATATTCTTCTCTTATCCAGTGAGGATTTTCCTTGACCGCGGCAATTCTGACGATTAGCATGACCGTGAAGTGTATAGGTGCACTTATCAGAAAACAAATGAGTAATAATTGGATCACATTGTTATCTGATATTGCCAACATTTGTTCATACAAATATGCTCTCTTATATACATCGTTTTCCTTGAGCTTGTGAGTTGGTATCACTTTATAGGGTTGCATTTTATTTTCTTTTAATGTTCGAATAGTCGATGAATGGCTACATTGAACATTGGGGTTGCTTGTCGACTAGAAGTATGTGGGTTGTCCTCAAACTCAAGCATAATATCCAATTTGGTATCATTACTTATTGCATTGGCAGCTGCTTTTTTTTATCTGCCTTACATGTCCAAGCTCGTGAAACTGCTTTTCTATTTTACTAATTGTCCCTTGGGATATAGGCGGCAAATTTGGAATTTTTTCATGAAATATGCGAGCAACTTCCATTTGTATCCGTGTGTTATCTCCATAACCAATCAGTGAGCAATTTCCCTTTGTCTCCGTGTGTTATCTCCATAACCAATAACGATTGTCATTTTGTGCATTTCTGTTAAATGAACCATTTTTTTAATATGCAGTTAACGAATTTCAAACGACTATAACACTGACACTGACGACTACTGTCCTGCAGTGAGAAAACAACTTGCTAAGGCCAGGCGTTTTAAGCAAAACTATTTATATTTTTTTATATTTCATATTAGTAAAAGAAAAACGTTGAAATAGTTTTTGCTTACTTTCTCATTATCAAGACCTAAATGGGAAGTAAGTATTTAATGTGTTGTAGCAAATTTCTGTAAACAAATAAATAATATATCCGAAACAGTTGAAGGTATATGACATTGCACGTGAAATAAGTCTAGAATTTTCTAAAGAGTAAAGATTGAACAAAATACAGGGTGTTGCATTTAAAATAACTAGTTGGTATTGACACATCCTGTATAAAATGTTTTTGTTGAAAAAAATGTACAGCTGAAAATACCAATCGAGGTGTCCGAGCGTTTTTTTCGAACACGCTCCTATTTATTTATTATCGAATTTATTCCATTTGGCTGATACAACTGTATGTATGTAAGTATATGAGTATGTAACATAGAACGGAAGCTTTCACGGCTGTGGGCAATTAAGAGACCATGGCTCCTGGAATAAAACCGTGTCAAACTGGAATCACTTTCTGACGTTTCGCCTTTGACTGCACGAGATCCGAGCACTGAACACATTCAATGTTGCGATCTTATAAAGCAAAGATCCCGAAAGATGCTCTATACCAGCCATGTCAAACTCAAAGTCACTGGTGGGCCAAAAGCATAAAGACCATCGACTAGATGGGCTGCAAAACCTTATCTTAAAGGAGACAAACTACTGAAAATCTTGAGAAAAAGTACGATTATAGGACAAGATCTGTTTATTAAATTTCCAATAAAAAGGACATTACAAAAAACTACAAACTTTAAATTCTTCTGCCAGATATTTGACAACTTTTGTCTTTAATTAAGTTGTCTATTTGTGGCGCGAATTTATCGGCGGAAATAACTTTTAAAACTGCGTCTAAGTGTGCGTCCGTCAATCGCTATCTTGCCGGAGATTTGTTTCCTTTCATAAAAGAAAATAGTTGTTCACACTATTCACAGGATTTTACAGGCAAATCTTCTCATTTCTTGGTATTGAACAGGCAAGTACTTATAAAATTCGAATGTACCAACACTATCAAGTTTTTGTTTTAAATGGGTCTGACACTGAATCTCAATTACTTCGATTTGCAAGTGAGGAGGAACTTTATCAATATCGTTAGTGAAAAGAACAGTAAATAGAGAAAAATTGTTTTCTTGGGTCTTAAAATCCTACAAACGCTTCTCAAATTCTGCCAGAAGGCTTCTCATTCTCTCTGAATATATTTTGTATGATATTGGAACACTTGTGCTTTCCTGATATGCCTTACAAGTCAGAAAATGTGACAGATTTTCCTCTGCTAACTGTTTTTCCCATCCCACAACATCATCTTACACTTGAAATCTTTCATGTGATCATGCATATCTGTAATAACTTGACGTGGTCCTTGCAATTTCGTATTTAAGTCTGACAAGTGTTTTGTGATATCTACCATAAATGAAAGATCTCGTAAAAAAGGTACATCACATAATAAGCTGACATCTTCTTTTGTTTCCATGAAAACGCGTATTTCTTCTTTGAGTTTCCAAAACAGGTCGAGTACCATAGAACACGAAAGCCATCACATCTCTGCATAATATGGTTAACCAGTGTACTCACTTTTTAAATCACGTAAAAATGCAGAAAACTGTTGCTGATTAAGGCCTCGTGACCTTATGAAGTTTATAATTTTTTTCATTTTAAAACACTTTCCAACTTGATCACTTTTGAGCATAAAACTTCTTGGTGGATTATAAAATGAATATGATGAAAACCTGGTTTGTCACTGCCCGTTCTCTAATATTGGTCTGTAATATTTTAACGAAGCCATTTTTTACTCCAGTCATTGAAGGAGCTCCGTCTGTTGCAACGGAACACAGTTTTGACAAATCCAAATTGTACTTTTGCAGAAGTCCATAAACAGCATTGAAAATATCCTTCCCAGTTTTTGTATCATGCAATGGTACTAATTCCAGTAATTCTTCATACACATTGATATCTGCATCAACCGCACGAAGAAAAACAGCGAGTTGCGCCACACCACACACATCCGTACTTTCGTTACAGGCAATAGAAAATGCAAGGAAAGAGTCTGATTTTGTTTTTATCTGATCACTTATATTGGCAGCCATATTTATCTTTCAGCGACAGTATTCCGGGACAAGTATATGTTTTGAAATGCCTTCACGCTCCCGGGACTTACAATTTCCGCGCCGCGTATATACACTTTGCAGCTGGAAAAATATCGATGTCTTAACCATAACTTACCCAAATATATCCATTAAAGAAAACCGGGCGGAGTCAATCGGTTTAGGAAGGTCGGCCAAGAAATCTCTTTAAACCAGTGGTGTCCCGTCGTTCTTTAAATAATATGGCACTCCTTTTTGACTATACGCACTTCAGATAATTAAAAAATGTAACTATGCTTAATGAACCTTTATCTATATTTGTCTGTTTTCTTTCGAGTGCAGCACTTCTATATCTCTTTTGTGTTGCAAAAACTTTCGAATTTTTAAACGATTTAATTTTGATTTTTGTTGATCGATTTACCTATAAATATATTTTTTCTTGAGTTCTGTCATTAACAGTTCCCGGGCTACTGCCTACGTCCACTATTTTTGGACCACCCAGTATAGTGATACACGATTTACAAGTCCAGATGTTACAAGAGCACCCAGCATCAGATCCAGTGATCGAGATTTATCAAAATTTTAATGTATGCTGTTCGACTTTGGGCTACTCGGGTATGCCAAAAGTGGCCGTCTGTCTCCGTTTGTCATATTATTTTATACAGGGGCCGTTATTGTGAAGTACTATACAGGGCGTTTCCTAATTGCGTGCTGATGTTAAAGGGGGTGTTTTTATGTCCTAAAAGTATTGACTTTTACAACATTTTTTTTCATCCCAATTCTGATGCTATTGTAGATAACTGCATGGAATTTGATACACGTCTTCTATGCATTAAGGAGCATACGGATTTACCCAGGTTAATTACATATGCACGCCACTGGCAGAAATTTCAAAAATTGATTGTTAGTAAAAAATGCCCTTTTATGCATAAAAAACGTGAATCAAATTTCACACAGTTATTTATCTATAATAGCATCAGAATTAGGATTTTAAAAAAATGTTTTTTTAAAACCCTGTATCTCCAAAGTTAAGACTTTTAGGTTCATATTAAACTTTTTTTCTTAAAAAGGTCGAGAATCACCCCCTTACGCAACTAGGAAACGCCCTGTATAGTACTTCACAATGACGCCCCCTATACAAGGTAATATGACAGACGGAGACAAACGGCCACTTTTGGTATACCCGAATAGCCCAAAGTCGAACTGCATAAGTTAACATTTTGATAAATCTTGTTCACTGGAATCAGTGTTGGCTCCCATACTATAACTACATTGATGTGTTAATTTTGGAAAAATATGAGTTCTGTAGTTTTTCAAATATTAATTGCAATATTAGATATTTTTTGACACCCGGTATTGAACAGAAAATTAATTATTTTGAAGCAGTTTATTGACAGCTACTTTATGAATAATTTTACAAAATATATGAAAAAAAAACTAAGCCATTTTTAAGGAAGACGGCTGTGACTCTAATGGTTCGACTCCTTCTAAATCGTTGTCTTCCTCTGAAAATGATGAGGTTTTGTCGCCACTACTTGAAGATCCCAGTGTGATAATTAAATCATCAATAACCGTTTCAATTTTGCCATCTACTTCCCAGTATTTATCTTCAAAAGAACGAACATGTTTAACATACGATTTCCAATTTTCAGCCGATATTGAGTCAATCGCTTCTAATGTTATTTTATTTAAATCTTTAATTGAAAGTTCACCGGTGTTGCGCTCTCGAATATATTTTTTTACTCCTGTCCATGCAAGTTCAATAGGGTTGAGGTCGCACATGTATGGAGGCAGCCTTAAAGGTGTATGACCGGGGCTACGTAAAAGACCGTCAATTTTATGCTTTTTTTCTCTTGGCTTGTTGGCTGATATTACTTCATATAATTGAATTGTTGGATCACATACAAGATTGTTCGATTTAAGCCACGATATCATATGAGCTTTTGTAGAGTATTTAGTTGGCACTTTATCTTCTACGTGAGAATGATAGGACGCATTATCCATTACCACGACTGATTTGGGAGGAATGTTAGGTAGAAGCTTCTCGGGCAACCACTTTTCAAAATTATCTCTATCCATCTGTCCATAATAGTCTCCAGTTGTTAGTCCCGAGCGAAAAACTAAAGCAGCACCTGGAACAAATCCGGCTTCTGAACCAGCATGAACTATAGATCGACTACTAGAGCGGATTCCCTGAACAACACGTGTTCCGTTTCACTTTGCCAGCATTTGTTCACTGTCATCATTATCTACCCAGGTTTCGTCTAGATACACAATATTGTGTCCTTCTTGTCTATATTGCCTTACAGTTGATAGATATTTCACCCGCCAGTGAAAAATATTTGGTCTCTTAATGAGCAATTTTCGTTTATTTTGGCACTTGCTCCAAACAAAACCATTTGATCGTAAAAGCCGATTTAAGGTTTTATACCCGTACGGAAAATCTATTTTGTTCCTTACAGCAGGAAGAAGGGGTTTGCAGGTCGGAACCTTCTTTAAGTTTATATAAAAATTCTCTATTGTTCGTTGAATTACTTGAAAATCACCAACGTTAATTTTATCTTTGTATGATAATCGGCGTCTTTTTTTACCAGGAGATTTTAAAGGTGAAGTAGAACATGAGCGATCATTATGTTCTCTTTGAATTTTTCTTACACTACTTTCCGAAACACCAGTGTAAAATGCAGCTCATTCTGTTCGATTTTAAATTGGAATAGTCAAACTATTATTTTCAGTTTCTCTAGTACAGGCCTCTATAACGCTCGCAATAGCTTCACGTGCACCGCTTCGAATTGTTTTTCCTCGTTTGCTCGTCATCCTTACTTCGAAATAATAATTTAACGCAACGTATTTATATAGAAATGAAAACAAATGCTCGAAATGTATAGGCGCTACTGGAAATAGCTAGAACCTTCTAGCGGCAAGTGCATAGAGACTCTAGGCACATCCCAATTACAAGTGGACCAGTGCGAAATTTACTAAATCCTAGCTGGCGCACCATATAGGTGAAACGGCAAACTGTTACAACAAATAAAATAACATAAAATTTATTTGCGTACACAAATTTTACTTTTCCGCTTGCTTAAGACTATGAACCTTTATTTTAAGGACCGCCCGGTTTTCTTTCGTGTCCCGCACTTTAACCTGTTCTCGTTTTCTTTATTAATTTATCATATCTTGAACCATAGAATAAATGCTGGTCTTAAATAAGAGGTTTCACATATTCTTGGCCGGGTTTTAGGGAGGTAATTAATTATTTACTATGCTGTTGACATTTGTAATTTTAGGTTTTTTATGAGCGTGTCAGTGCTCCTATTTCTCGAGTTTGGCCGGTTTCGTGGACATTAGCTCACTGAAATTTCTACCAGTGAAAGTGCTTACTAGATTTTTAGAACTGACAAAAGGGAGGGCAAAGGGCTACCTTTGAGTAACGGCGCTTTTTGGTCGCCTACAAACATCGGAAGAGCTTCATCTTGAACTTGGGGAGTAAATCTTCCATTTGAAACCTTGGGCTTAAATACGTAATTAAGTTTTAATATTTTATAAATTTCTTGGTACTAAATCATACATAGATCGCAAGCGAGCCATTGTGTCGTTAATCTGCAACTGAAGAAGAATGTTTCCAGGACAAACATAATCTCAACGTGACGACATTATGTCATTGTGTTAAACAAAGCAGAGTGACAATAGAAAATAAACATTTAGCAAGTCATATCTTTGGGATTTTTTTTCAAAAATATCATAAAATTACAAAACAGTAGTTATAAAGCTCCCTGCAATGAAAGACAAGAAAATTGCGCGCATTTTACCAGATTAGTGCTTTTTGTATGACGTTGATCGAACGGTGCGGAAAAAAGCTAAGATTGGATGGAAATAACAAAAGCCTGAGAATTTTATTTCGTCTCCAGATGCCTCTAAAATATTCCTCTGATTTATAACAATAATAAAGAAATAGAAGGATCAGTCTTACTTTTTCACGAGTATTTATTTCAATTTAGCTAAAACGGAAAACGTAGTTTCCCCAATTAAGGCGTTTCCTCATTCCCTTACTTTATCGCGATTTTAACGCTTTTATGAATTCAAAAACAAAATATAAATCATTATTCTACTGCTGAGTTTTTCAGTTTCTTCGCTCCATTTTGTATTATTATTTCTTTTCACCTAACATATTATATAAAGGAGTGTTTTTATGTCCTAGTATTGATTATATGTTCTTTGTATATGATGTGTAGGAAGTTAATATTTTGTTACGGCTATTCAGGGGCGGTTTGCTAATAAGAGCTGTGGGACTGCAGCACTGTGGAGTGGGGTTGGGACGCTGAAAATTTTCAACAACCAAAAAAAGGTCTTCTGTTACCTAACCTAACCTAATTGAGCGTAAATAATATGAACTACAAAAAAATGAGCCACTACTTTATTTCTGTTGTAAATAAAACTGGCTGTGGGGGGAGGTTTACCCTCCAATTCCGGAAAAAAATTCCATACTTTATACTATTTCTATTATTTTATCTTTAAAAAAGTGGGTGCTTTTAACCCCCTCCCTATATACGCCACTGATCCGAGTCCCCTCGTATATCCATGTTTCGACGTCAAGCAGTTAGGTTAAGGTTATGTTAAAAGTGAGTGGATCAAACCGACCCTCCACTGCGACTCTGTGATCTATTGTGGCTCACACCTATGTTTCCCAAGTAACTCTAAATCCTCAATGAGTCTTATCATTGCCTTTGGGGAGGTATTCTTCAAGTCCTCGGGCAGCAGGATATCCCTACCGAAAATAAAGAAAATGATCCTGGCAGCTGCCGGACATTCACATAGCACATGTCTGGCTACATCCTGTGCATGTGATGTCTTAGACCGCAAGTGTATAGGCCTACTGCTGTTTTGAGCTTAATTTTGTTATTATTTAAAAGACTTTATGTTATCCTCTTCTTCATAGGAAGGGGGATAAATGCCTTTGCATGGGACAGGCCTGGCAGTCCAAGCTAATAGCATTAGCTTTTTCCTTAACCAGGTCCAAAATTGCGCGCTTGGCCGTTTCGTGGGCTACTCCTAAAGCTGGATCAGGTCCCACGAATCTTGTCTCTGCTCCTTTTTTTGCTAGAAGGTCCGCAGACTCATTTCCCTCCAAACCTGCATGTCCTGGTATCCAGATAAGAGTAATTTTATTGTCGCTTCCCAGGCCAACAAATGCCTTTTGGCAGTTCCGGACTGTTTTGGATGTACAATGACTCGCTTCAAGTGCTTTAAGGGCCGCTGGACTATCGGAGAATATTTTTATCGTTTTATGTGTTGTTTGCTGATCCTGGAACATTCTAGCACACAATTCGATAGCATGGAATATTGAGGTGTTATTTTCCAGGCTTACTGACAGATCAACCTTCGGTCTTACCCCATGTATTCCAGCTCCTACACCTTTATTGGTTTTGGAGCCATCTGTAAAAAGGCACAGCTCTCCTTTAAGTAGATCAGATTTATTCTGATTCCACTCCTCTCTCCCTGGGAAGATCACGGAGTCGGGTTGCTGTGCACTAACAGTTTTTGGTAACAGGTCCTATGGCATTCCCAACATGTAGTGGTTTGCTGTTGGTAACATGGTGGAGTCTGTATGTTGTCCTCATTGCTTCCCCTTCCACAAGCAGTGGTTGCCACACTACGTTGTTACTTTTTCGTCTCGGTCACTCCAATAGCAGCTCGCAGCAGACACATGCGTTGTAACCTTGAAGCGACCAATAAAGGAGAAGCTTTACATCAAATATCGAGCAGCAAGTAAATTTACGGGCAGTGTTTCATGTTAATCCGCACGTTGCAGTCCTCTCACCAATACTTTTTAATGAAAGCAAACTAACGAAACGGGGAGTTGCAAAACTGTACGGTTGTATTTAGTAGTGTGATTGCCGTTTCGGAAGTATTAAATGAGGTAAAACGTTGTGTTAATTTGTATTGCTTAAATTTTATAACTTTTTGAAATGTGTAATATATATGTTATTTATAATTTAGTGAATGTGAAAAGGTTTTTTCAATATTCTCATGAAGAAAAAATCAAGTTGAAACGGGAAGGACGACCTTTACTGGATTTCGTCATGAAGAAACTAGGATCTACCCGGGATTAATCATATAAAAGAAAATTTAATCGGAAAATATATTCAAGACATAATTGAATATGCAGATGTAATTTTACGTGGGATATATCGTGGACTCAAATTGTAAAAATTTTTGTGAAAAGCTATAACTGAAGATCGTTTAGTCGCATTGTCGATTTTATCCAGTGAAAAAGGCTTATTAGTGAGTAGTGATATATCAAACTTTAATGATAGAGTGATAGGCAAATGCGCATTAAATAAAAATCGTAAGGTCGATTAATTTACAAAAACTAGAATTGATTCATACGATTTTATCCAAGTTTTTATTAAATAGACACGTTTATAATTTTCAAGTCAATTTTTCGAGACGTGTGTACCTCTATAGAGTATTGAAAATTGGTAAGTTTTTGTATTTTTGGTTAACATTTTGGTTTGCTATATGGCATTTTAATTAATTTAGTTCACTGTAATTAAAAATATATTCGGAAAAGAAAAAAACTAATATGGTGAAGGCGTCGAAAAAAAACGCCTCCTCTCTTATTTTTGTAGTATCAGTTATTAGGTCACGAACCGCCACTGCGATTATTAGTCAGAAATCATAAGAAATATCAAAATAAAATTTTAATGTTAAAAGAAAAAGTATTTTGCCTAGAATTTTGATCTTAGGAATATTGGTTTGTATTAACTTTTATCACTGGAACTATGTCTGAAATGGCTCCTATCCTTGGCGGCCTGTTCATTTTCTGAACTTACTGAACTTGTGAATGTGAAGACGACTGGTTTCTATCAAATCGGCTCTTGCTCAACAGAGACAAGAATGAAGATGGTATTCCCTTTGAGAGAAATTAATGACAATGAGTCAGTTCAGTTCCTTGGAACTCGTATTGATCCAAGGGAGTGCTACGTTGATGTTGTCTGTGAAAGACTTAGTTGGGCTGTGTATGTGCTGAGGAATCTGGTGTAGTGTGTACCCGAGAAACAATAACATATTCTATAATATAATAATCTAAGTAATGAATTGATCCTGGGTAGGACTTTGACAATTTTTGCTACTATTGGATATAAAAAGGACTGCTGGGCTGTATTTTCTAGGCTACTATATTTACTTTGCTCCCGGTGCACATTCTCGAAAGTCTGTCATATACAAAACGTACAGAAAACCACTACAGGGCTCAGGGGGATTATTATTGTAGGCTTAGCAAGCAGAGCCGGACAGACTTTTCGAGGGTAAAGTTTTACAACTCCCTCAGGTAATTAGGGTGCTTCCTTTGAGATAATTGAAAATTAAACTTCAAAGCTTTTTAATAAAAAATAATTTTACTCCACAAGGGAATATCTTGATGCAACTATATTAGTTTCCGATATTTTAAACATGTGATTTAAGTTGGTCTTTATTTAAATGCGTAAATGTTGTCTAACTTGTTCAACGTAAGACATTTTATTGACGTATGTAAATGCATTTTATATACTGACATTTATAAAAATTGATTTTGACTTGGAATGAACGTCGCTTATGGATCCCCAGCAGATGTTCCTGAGGGATAGAACGGACAAGAAGAGATAAAAAGCAATATTGAAAATGTTTATTAAATCCTATAAGTCAACATCACGATAAAATATTATTCAGATCGCAAGAAAAGACAGAATATGAAATTTTACATTGGGCATTTAAAGCCTAAAACCACTATTAAAGATATAAAAAAAAATCAATAAAAAAAATGCAGTCAGAGTTCACAGAATTAACATATGTATGTTAATTCTGTAAACTTTGGTTAAGTTGACAACTGACAACCAAACGACAAATCGAAGTTGTGAAGGTGAAAAATATAGATCCCTCTTATGCTGAATAATTATTAGAGAAATCAATGATCATATCATATATTCACATTTATACACGCCCATAAAGAGATTTTTAAGAAACTGGTACATTTTGGCTTGGTAAATACAACATTTGACAAAATATCAATCGATATGCAACTGATTAGGCCAGGCTTTCTAGTGAAAACTCAACCTATCAGAAGAAGCACTAGAATATTTAATTTGAGTGCAACCAATTAGTTTAATTTAGATAGACGATCTGCTTATTATTTTATTGTCATCAGAGAGCAAAAATTAACTGTTTTTAAATTAAATATTTGTTGTCATGCTGCAGACAAAAGAAAGACTGGAATAACACAAAATTTCTATTAGCAAAATAAAGGATATATTAACAAAATATTTAGATAAATATGTACAAAAATGGTTATATTTATAATGCAATTATTTCTACTTCATTCTGTCTTCTTTCTTTCATTAATTAATTAATTAAATCTAGAAATAACGTATCGTATAAACAGTGAAGTTAAAAAGATTGCGAAAAAAAAAACCAAATAATTTGGTTAATTAATTTTTATTTTTTACACTAACGAAATCGTCTTCATCGTGCGATACTATTTCTTTAACACTGTAAAAACAATGCCTCTTTCTTTTTTTATCAAATTAAGTTGAATTTAAATGTTTACAGTTGCAGCATAATAAATGTAAAGCGTTTAATAATGATTTTACCATTCACTTTTTGTAGTATAGTTGCACTAGGGCTCCAGCAACTTGGAGTTTAGTGGTGTAGCTTCTCTTTGAAAACCAACGTAAGGTTAAGCTATCTATTGTGGTCGTAGATACCTACAAATCAACGGGGGTCGTCGTTCACTTGAACTGACGACAGACCTTCACAGGGCGGGAGGGACAAACAGAATTTTCTATAGTACAAAATTAAAAACTGGCGGTACTCTTCGTCGACTACCAACGCAGCTATAGCAGCAAGATATTCGAGCAAACTATTACTAATACTAAGTCACTACTCACTAGGTAGGACGCGCTCCGCGTTTTCTTACTGCTTTTCGATAGTGGGGTACACGCTGTGTCTCGTGGTAAATAGTTTTCTTGAGTAATGCGTAAAAGATCAAGGAGTGGATGAGATATAAGTGTAAGCATTAGGGTTAAAATAGATATTCATAGGAGTGAACGTTTCTAACTGAGGCAAGTATATATCGACAAAAAGAAGTCATTTTTTTCCTTGTTCGGGAATAGGTTGGAAACTTTAAATTTGCAATATCCAGCACATAGAAGCTATATATCCAGGACCTCGAGGAAAAAGAATAGACACGTTCTTCTTATGCTATTATTTTTAACCAAAATACCTAATCTATTTTATTTTACATAAAACGTATACCTAGGCTCGTTTAGCTTTAGCAGTTGTTAGAATCCAGGACAAATGGCGTTCTTTCCAGGGTTTCAGAAGGACGCAAAAGAGGGCTCAGATCCAGGACATCCTTCCAAATCCAGGACGATTGGCAACCCAATTCGGGAAGCGTGAGTTCCGAATAATATGTCCCGAACAATAACATATATTATTATACATATAATTGCTGGTTTTAATATATTTAATTGTTTATGCTATTGCATTAAATATTTTCGTTTTTGTATAATTGGTTAATAAAACACTATATATATATATATATATATATATATATATATATATATATATATATATATAATGTAATTCATGTTTCTTCCCAATGTACGCCTAATTTGATTGTAAATTCGTATTTTTTGCCCCGAAAATATGTGTGAACATTTTGGTTTATAGCGTGCCACTAATATCAAGGAAGCCAGCAAATGACCGTCATGTTGAAAAATACCCCAAAAATGCTTAAAAAAATGGCGTCTACAAAATTCAGTTATATATTAACATTTACAAAATAAAAAAAATTTCAAACCTGGTAGAGCAACTCAGCTGAAGTCACATTTTATTAGATTTAAAACTCGACTATAACGTTGTATTATGATAGAAAAAACAGAAAATAACATTTACGAAGAAAATCCTTTTCTTAGACATGCTTGAGTAAATAATAAATTTATCTGAGGAAACTCAAATACGAAGTACACATTAGGAAATATTCGGTATATTCAGGAGGTATGAATGTAAATTGAAATATTATTGATTTGAACTGTCTGGTCCCAGACGTGTAAACTCGGTTGCACCCAGAGGCGGAAGGAAACAAAACTACAAAGGAGTTGAGTTTCCTTTTTCTTTTCCGGCTATTGTGTTTGACTTAGTCTCAAGTTCTAAGGTTTTTGTTAGCATAGACAAATCGCTTTTCCTGCTGTTCAATATCGTGATCTATTTAGGGAAAAAGAGAATCTTGTAAGCTTTTTGTTTTAGATCAGGGTTGTCCTGGAAACACAGTATGCATTCAGTAAAAAACGAATAACTAACACTTTTCTAATTATCATTTATACGTGTATTCTTGTTCCAGAGCTTCTTTTGAGAACATAAATCTAATAGAGCTATTATGGACATTTGACGACGGGAATTCGGAAATACATCTATTTTATACTCTCAGTAATTGAAGAGTTAATAAGAATAAAACAAGTTGATTAAAAAAATACACAGTCTGCAATAATTCTGGACCAAACAGTCTTATTTCAGTATTTGTCACAAAAACCATTTAGATAAGCTACAGATATATATATATATATATATATATATATATATATATAAATATATATATATATATATATATATATATTTGATTATTGGATATTTCTTGACCCATTATGGATATATAAATTACAAAACGAATTTTCTTGGGAATTTGTTCGTTAATATAAACTGCAAAGTAGTAGGCAGTTACATAAATTTATTTTTTTATATTGTTTTGCTTTGTTCTCAAGACGTTTCGTTAGATTTCGTCAACTTTTTCAACTGATAGTTGTTAGCCATCAGAAACGAACATTCAAAAGTAAATCCATTTTTAAAAACTTTGTACGTCGAACACATACACATAATTTATAAAAAACAAAATCTCTTACAAAGCCTTTCAAATTTTGATTACTTACATAAGAAGCAGCGATGTAGCTCTTAAAATATTTTTGTAGTTGCAGTGTTGCCAGATCTACTGGTAACTGAGATCAACGTCAAAATTTTAAATAGGACACTTTGTAGTTTATTCTGTTTTTGGATTCTACGAAAAATCCCAGTTATATTTTATCTTTATAACAGCGAGATGAAACCAAAACACGAAATCGAAAACATTTCAATTTGACGTTTGCAAAATTACACAAATTATTGTTTTCATAGCACACTATGCTACTAGATACGCATGATACCTTAGACCTCGTCTAAGCATGATACCGATTGCGCCCAACTTTTTTGGGAGAGCTAGTTCAAAAAATTGGACAACAATAAATAAAAAAATAATAGTTTTCGGTACATATTCAACAAGGTTGGATGTTATGAAATCGGAAAATTTTAAAAAAATTCATGCATTAATCGGCAACAATCCTTAAGAATTCAACATTAAAAAATAATAAAACAATTTCAAAATTTCGGTTGTTAGGTATTTAAATCGGCAACTCTGCGATAAATTGATCAACACTGTATCTCTTACGGTTTCCATGATCCCAATGATAAGGCTTGAATCCGAGCTATCCTGTACATACATGCTATTTTTGCTGTTCGAATCAAATTTTTAAATTTGCATTTATAACAGTAAAGGGGCTGTCAGAGCTAAATTCAAGATTATAAGTTTTGTTTAATTTATCTACCTTCATATGTATCACGTACCGCTAGATAATAAAAAGTTGCATTTAAAATGTATGGGTAATTTCAGAAAAGTGCGTATTTTTAAAATTTTTTGTTTTTCATGTTTTTCCACGAAATGTAGTATACGGTTGGTTTAACACTTTCCAACATTTAGAGTTAAGTCTAAATTTATTTCTATCTGTATAAAAATTCCTAAAAACAAATTCAGTATAGTCAGCGATACATATGGCGAAATAATGAAATCAAAAAACTAGCCCTATATTATAGGAAAAGGTTCAAATATACATCGGAAATTTAAAAGATATACTTAAAATATATCTTTGACTAAGTACACTTTTAAGCAACTCATGCAATTCATGTAACCATGAAACAGGAAATTTCAATGCACCTTAAAACACGAGAGTGTTATTAAGTGGGTAAGTCAAAATACTAGAGTTCTAGCCACACTACACCACAACTTGTTACGTTCTGGGCGCGCGTTTCGCTAACCAAGTTAGCATCATCAGCAGATGATATAAACTGTTTCATTTCAGTAAGACAACTCATATTTTTCCCGTGATTTTTCGGGCAGAAGACTGGAAATTACGCTGGTAGCCACTTCTTCGATGTCAGATGGAAGATCTGAATCGCCCATGTTGAAAATGTGTGACACTCCTTGCGAACTTTGTGACAAATTATAAATTGTTTGACAGCATTATTTTCTAATATTTTCTAATCAAAAGTTAGTTACTTGGTTGCTATGGTATAGTAGTAAGTACAGATAACAAAGGTAATTTGTTTTTAAATATTTAAGAGGTAATCTTTTCACGAAAATGTAAATTATATTATGACTCAGACAAGATTTTAAACGATAGAAGAATTTTGTACGATACATGTGTGATATATCGTTATTAACATACTATGGTTACACAACGCTTTTATCCTACTTGTATCGCAAATATCTTTTAGAGAACGATGCAAATTGTTAAAGTACAACCCCAGATGAACCTACACCAGATGCGAAAGTGCCTATTTAACGCATGCATAGCGAATTTATGTGAAACTCCTCCTCCAACGGATGTCCAGCCATCTGAGACATAGTAAGAGGTCCAGTTGCTCGAGCCGCGATATCGATAGCGCGAGAGCTTATATTATTATTTAATTTTTCAAACATTTATTTTTTATACAGTTTAATTTTTGTGGTTGTAAAAATGCCTGCTTATAAATGCCTTTATTTACATTGTTCAAATAGAAGTGGGAGCAATAAATCACTGTTTAAATTACCTTAACATCCTGTAAGGTATATGTTGGTTTTATTGTTAACATTTATAATTTTTTTCGCCTCATAGTAAGTATAATAGGTTCACGCAAAATATGTTTTAACAAGCAGGTACTTTATAAGTAGCCTAATTTATAGTTTTTTTATAGTATAAAAATATAATAAATTTAGATTTAACAGTTGGCTTAAAGCGGCTAGAAGGGAAGATCTTTTAGAAAAAAGTTATTGTAATTACAAGTTATGCGAAGATCACTTTGAAAGTAGATGTTTTACAAGCTCTTTAAAGCGCCTTTATGATACCGCTATACTGACAATTTTTCCTGGACCAAAGCGCAGATCTGATTTTTTATTTGAAGATCCTCCGAAAAAGGACATTATTTTATCAGGTAGGTAATTTTATTGTTAAAGACAGCATTTTTAAAATACCGCTACCGATAATCATATTAATCCCGGTAAGATTGAAATAACCCAACTGCCGTGGCCCAGGCACAGAGAAATCAAATCTTAGTCGTTATGAAGGTGAACACGGTCATCCATTACGCAAAAAGTTTATTACTATAGTTACGGATAAAATTAAAGAAAATACAAACGTTAAAGTAATAGTCTTTAAAGACATGAAAATAATTGGTATTTATCAACAATAAAAACTAATTTTAAAATACTGTAACGCAACTGCCTATTATAATCTAGTCTAAAAATTTCGTACTAAGGTAAAACAAATATAAGAGAGATATTAAAATAATTAAAAAAATAGAACAAGTAATAAAACGAGTTATATAATACGTTTGTGTTGGAGGAGCAGTCATGGTATAAACAAAAAAAAAATAGCATTTTTTAACAATATATATATATATATATATATATATATATATATATATATATATATATATATATATATATATATATATATATATATATATATATACTAACTCCGTAACATAACACTCAGTAATTAAATAAATCCGTTCAACAAATCGAATTGACATACCGACCGGTATTAACAAGACTGTTTTGTCCGACTGTTGGATTAGATTCTAGTTACTTGTACAATACAGATAATTAAAAAACGTATTTTCTAAACACTTATTCGAAAATGTTTACAATATTTTTTACGGGATATGTAAAAGCAGTTTATGTCGCTTCTATATGATTTGATTTTCTCCGTTATAGCATACCATTGCATCGTTTTTTGTTATTAGATTATTTATTTTGTCTTTGTTTTAGATATTACCGAAAAACCTTGTTTGTTGATGCCAATAATATTGGTTTTACTTAAAAAAAAAATCATAAAATGATGTCATTTTACAATGTAATTCCTTAATAAAAGATAGGATATTCTTAATCAACTAGTTACATAATTAATTTTCAGATATTTTTTATAATTTTATGTATAAATAAATATATTTCTGAAAGTTAAAAATGTGTTTTTTTCCAAATTTTAACATCATTTTCTGAATAGTACAGGAATATGAGCATTTGGCATTTTTTTAAAACAACAATATAATTAGTTTTTCATTTTAATTAAATAAGATTACATCAAATTTATATCGCAGTAAAAGCAAAAATAAGGACCTTAAAAAACCAGTATTATAATACCTAAATATTCATAACATTTTCTTTCCAAAAAATTTGAATTAGTGCGGGTAATGCTATTTTTAATTTATTAATATTTTTAATATCCGACAAAATTTTTGGTGCGGGTTATACATGTCTCTCGCGCCGAGGTCAAAAAAATTGACGCGCTACTTGTCTAAGTTTCGCATCTGGTGTAGGTTTATCTGGGGTACAACTGTCGTACAATAAGAAACTGCCAAAACATTTACCAAATTCACACTTTTAATTTTTTTCAAATGTTAAACAGTTTATATGGGGTCGTTCCATAGTATGTCAATATGTATATCCTTAATACTACATCGTTTAGAAATATGGCTATGTCACGATCGAATACTGTGTATTTCTTTTTTCTTTATCTAGATGTAATACATGTCAGGGCGACCATCCTATTACGAGAAAAAGGAGTGTTTTATGGTTTCTGCCTTCTTCCTATATTCGAGCAATATATTTTAACTTTCACATAACAGACCGAACTAATTTCTCTCTATCAAGTGAAAATTTCTTTCTCTCGTCGAACAAATATTATTTTGGGCCCGTCCATTACCAAATTACCGTTGCGTGCGGAAATATTTGTCCCATTAATTTATGTTATCAGAACTAACCATCAGACATATGAATTTGACAGAGCGAGCGGTGACGCTTGTCTCCGAGAGAATATCAGATGGGTTTTTCGTCTAGGTTTATTTATAACATATGGGTTTTAAGAGATTAAGATACAAGCTAAATATAAGTATGGATATTATAGAAAACAGCCCATGGTTCACGGCTTTGGTAAATAGATCAAAGAAAATATACAAAGTTTAGACAAAGTAGACAGATCTTAAATGCTAAGCAAGCATCCATCATTATTCAGTTAGTTAAAAGCTACATTAGCATAAAATGATACTGATTTTTTATGACAAGTAGGTAGGTGCAATTTATTTAACTTTGTTGGTCTTAATTGTTCGGATAAATCAAAAGTTCAAACTTCTAATTTACTAAATAAAGTACACAAATAAAAAAATAATTTATAAAAACAAAAAGAAAATACCAAAAATAAACAATCAAAATACAAATATAAATATAAATATATATATATATATATATATATATATATATATATATATATATATATATATATATATATTTTATATATTACTTCCGAAGATATAAAAAACCGAAAATTGGCGTTTTCGTTTTTAATTTTTTCTATATGTTTGAAAAGATAAGGCGAAATAAATTTCACATTTACATAGCCACTTTTTGTCTTTTACAAGATGGTACAGTCGATTTTAAAAACCACGTTTCGTTTTCGAGACACTACCAACAACTTCGTTTTTTTAAATGCGGACCTGGATTTTTTATTGCAAATTTTAAATCACTGGTTTATTCTGTGTCTAAGGGCTCTCTAAAAAACCGAAAATTATTTTTTGTGGAAATCGTTGTTCGTTTTATTTTTTATATAGATATAAATATGATATTTAGGAATAGCAGCTATTAAGAACCGACATATCGTTTGTAAAGGCCTACAGAGGTCGGTAAGATAAAAATAATACTACGCTAAACCATATTATTTATTGGTTACTTTTTTGGAGGTTTGTAAATACCGAGGTAAATACCCAAGGGAAAGTAAAGCCGGCATAAAGTATGTGCAAATACTCAAATATTCTCAAATTTATCTAGTGTAAGAGAGACACGAATAACAGTTCCTAAAACACTTAATGAACATATTCATTTATTTACCAAATATAACAACTCTCAGTCAAGAGAGCCATGACTGCCATCAAGAGGGCCGTGACTGACATGATATCATTGCCGAAGAAACGGGGTAGAAGCTTCAAATCTGTATTTAAGTATATATGTATGTATGTAAGACATAACCTGAGATACTACAGCCTCACAGTAGTCTTTCAAAAAATAGATTTCAATATTAGTAATTACGGATCATTTACTGCACCGTGAATAAAATATGGAAGCCCAGTTACTGAAGAAGAACGAGAACTAGTTTTAAATGAAGTAAGTTCGTTTTGTCAATCAGTTTTTAGACATATCTCGATATAATGTTTTTAAGCAACCCATTTTTAGTGATAGATGAACTACCTACTACCTTTTGTTGCAAAATATAATGGTTACTATTTCCGCCAAAAAGTAACTGGTGATGTGCGTTTTAAAGTCGAAATGTCGTATTTTTTGAAAACCTTAATTAGTCCTTAAACACATTAGACTAGTGACTTAAGATTTGCAATAAAAAATCCGGGTCCGTATTTAAAAAAATGAATTTGTGGAAATGTAAAATTTATTTTACTTTTTCTGTGCAAACATAGTCAGAAAAAATTAAAAACGAAAATGCCGATTTTCGGTTTTTTACGAATATCTTCGGAAGTAGTCGGAACTTTATAAATTTTTCGACGGCATATTAATAACACCTAAATTGCGCAACTTTGCCCCAATTGAACCAAGTCTGTATCACTGTTTTTGAATTCCCAATGGTGAGAAACGAATATATACGTATAAAATGACTAGTCTACAAAAAATAATTTTTTCAGTCTGATAGGTAGGTAAAAGCAAGTGATCAACATTCTTTATTTTTGGCAATTTTTATTGGAATTTGGTCATCAAGTAAGCTACAATTATCTACCACACTTATTTAAAATGTAAATAACAATATGATTGATGTTGATATAAGTCTTAGTTGTCACGAATTTAACAAAAATATTTAAGTTACTTCGCTTATGGTAAAAAATGCATTCTCGTTCATTCTATAGTACCGCATAATGACACATAAAAAGCAGAAGTATCTCTCATCTATAAACAGGATAATGTTCTATTCAAGTTATCTGGTGGTTTAAAATATTTATTACAGTTCGAGCTAAGATACTATTGTTAGTAGCAAAAAAAAGACTCAAAATAGTATAGTTTCTTATAACTAGTATAATAAACAAACTATATTTGTTTAGTAATTTCCAGTAATTTATTTCCGTTTGACAGCTGTTTCGACACACTGTGTCTTTTTCAAAAACCAACGTAAGACCAACTTAACTCGATAAATTATAGCTTCTTATAGTTTATATTTCTCCTTCCTTAAATAATTTGTTCTCTAGAATATGTCAGTCTTATAGTAGCTTGCCTTAGTCGTTTTTAATTGAACTATTGTCATCGGAAATTTAAGCAGAAAACCTTAGCATGATCCACTAATTAATTGACACATTTTCACAGTTAAATCGTATCTGTTCATATACTGATATATTATGAATATTCAAAACCAATTTTTAGGGCCAAAATTCTGTTTTTATTAACACTTTTTTAAAAGTATTGCCAAAATATGTTTTTTTTCCTGACTCTGATTTGGCTTTATGTCATAAGAGTTTCATTTTTATTTTTCTCTTGTTTTGCTTTTCCAAATTACTTTGCATACAAGTCTAAAAAATGCTGTATGAAGATATCAGTGAGTTGTCAACTTATTTATTTACCTCTAAAGGGAAAAGAGTATGAAATGCACATTTCTCTAGCGAACAATAAGGAAAAGGATATCTATCTAATACTAATATTATAAAGAGGTAAGTCTTAATCGATTGATTGGCTCATCAACTAAGAGCTGAAACTAAATACTAAAGCCAGAACCACGAATTTGGATAGTAGGTTCCTTTTGCAATCTAAGCAAGCAATAAGAAAGGATTTTAGGATATTCAACCACAAAAAATAAATTAAACATAATTCGACGGCCTTTCTAATGCTGTGATGTGCGTCAAGACTAGTTTAGAAAGTTGACAATGGTTTATTTTGAAATGATGCATTTTCTAGACTTTAAGTGACTTCCATTTTAAAGTTATCGAGCAAAACCACTTGAAAATTGTTGAAAATAGGTATGCAAATTCATGAAAATGTACCGATTAAAGTCAAGATTAGGTTAGTCAGGTATAGATAAAATTATATTTTTTTTAATTCAAATTTATATTTAAAATCGTGACCTTGTTTCGCTCAGTTTATATTAAATTTACAGAAGAAAAGTTGAAAATATGAAAAATTATGTAATTATCGTAATGCTTCGAGGGAGGGGGGTGGAATCCCCCGGTGTACCCTCTTAAATTCATCCCGCCTAATTTTTATAAGCAAGCCTCCGAGGCAGCCTGTTGAAGTTGAACACCAGCAAAACACAGCTGATTATCTCTAGAAATGATGTATCTCATGCCACAGCAGTAATAACTTAAGTACATACATATTTATTTCAGAAAAATTACACAAATAACTTATGTCTAAAACTAAAATGCGTACACCTACTAATTAAAAGATTATTAAAATTTCACTAAAACACTAGAAATAATTATTTCTTTAATACTTCTTAATGCGTTAAGCATTTTTAATAATACTCTTCTTATGAGGAAATTATTGTAAATGAAATCTGAATATTTAGTTCAGTCGCTACTAGAGCATTTTAGCGGTTGTCCCTGAAAACATCGAAAAAACGATTGTGTGAATTGCCTTTATCGCAGATCCGGTAGGCGGCAAACGAAATATAGAACTTTAAAAAGTGATTGTATTAAAAACTAAATTTACAAATACTCATTTAATCTCGAGTTTTATTCTGTGCCGTAAAGTACAATTGAAATTCACAAAAATAGAGAATGCGTATGCGAGTAACAAAAAAACCTCCCCTAGGATAAAAAAAACCCGATGAAATAAGAGAAATTAATTTGACCTCTTTTTATTTTTCATTTTACAAAATTTGCAAATCTTTGTTTTACTTCTTGTAGATTCGAAGATATCAGTTTCAATAGTAAATATTAAACCAGTTATATTATTTTCTATAATAGTCCAGTAATCAGGGCGTTGTAGACGCGCAAAAAGTGCACACATTTTTAAATATATATATATATAGATATATATATATATATATATATATATATATATATATATATATATATATATATATATATATATATATATATATATATATGTATATATATATATATATATATATATATATATATATATATATATATATATATATATATATATATATATATATATATATATATATATATATATATATATATATATATATATATATATATATATATATATATATATATATATATATATATATATATATATATATATATATATATATATATATATATATATATATATATATATATATATATATATATATATATATATATATATATATATATTTATATATATATATATATATATATATATATATATATATATATATATATATATATAAACAATATTAAAAAAGTTACCGTTTTTAACTATATATATATATATATATATATATATATATATATATATGTATATATATATATATATATATATATATATATATATATATATATATATATATATATATATATATATATATATATATATATATATATATATATATATATATATATATATATATATATATATATATATATATATATATATATATATATATATATATATATATATATATATATATATATATATATATATATATATATACATATAAACAATATTAAAAAAGTCTGATGTTTCGACTTCACGGTCATCAGACCTTAAATATATCAGAAATGTGGAAACATGTGCAACATTTTAAATATTGTTATTTAAGGTAGAGTTTTACATACGATATATCTGACTAAGACCAAGAACAGTGTATTATTCTTTTAAGTCGTTTTAAACTTTTGTTGCATTTTGCTATGTAGCCTAAGGAAATAAGTGTTATCAAATACCGATTATATTTCGCATAGACAGACCATCACGTAATTTTATAAAGTATTAGCACTCTTATAATGGGACGCGGTGTTGTCAGTATCGCTATTTAGGCCTACTTGTTAAGTAAATATTTTAATGAGATAAATAAAACTGATAATTAACTCTCTGAAAGACACTAAAGTTGGAACCATTTAAATGACCTTTTATTATCGTCTGTTTGGAATTTAATTGGTCTTTAGTGTAGTTTAAATTTTGTGCCCCGTTTACTCTAAAAAGTTAATAAAACACAAGTTTTTAAAAAATAACGTTGTTTTCTGTTTCTGACACTTAGTTCCTTGGATATTTCTACTCTTCAATTGAATATGGCATATTAAAAATGTTCGGTTTTAACGAACGGACAATCAGATCGGGAAAAATCTTTATTGCTAGTATGCAAGATGAGAAGGCGAATTTGTCGGTTAGGAAAGTGGAAGCACTTTATCTTCTCACATAACCTGGACAAATTAGTCTATTTAGGGAAGGTTTAGTTAAGAATGTAGCTGCCCCGTTGTAGTTTTCTAAAAAAATGATCTCGCCTAATTAAATGAAAAAATAATACACAACAAACGACATAAACTAAAAAATGTTATTAAACACCTTCCAAAAATAAAGTAACAAGGTCTTAGCAGCAATTTTCTGAAAAATTATTATTATATTGTCCTCAGCTATTCGAAAACGGATCCATGCGTAAATTTTTTTAAAGGCCTTTAGAAACGGACTAACTTCGATACAGGTTTTCCTCTAAAAAAGCTTAAAACCCGAAAAAGAAAGTTCCTGCATTGTAAATCTTTAAGAAGCGATATATTTCAACCTTAAACCTATTAAGCTTCAACTGAAATCCCCGATTCTAGAACCCAGGGCTCTACGCATATTAGACAACTTTACTAAAGCCCTTTAAGCTCTCAAATCAATTATAACTGAGGGAAGCATACAACTGTTGATTTACCACTATTCCGCACATAATCCCTTACTAATATTTTTCGGATTGTATCTTAATTTTACTCTATTTTTATGATCTTAAAGTCATTTATTCATTAGATCGAGTATTCATTAATATTCTTTTTTAAGAACTTTCGATTCACCTGAAATATCGATACTTAATTGTTTTTGTATGTACTGAATCAGGTTCAAGGTTCTAAATAAAACAAAGGCCGAGACAGCGGTTTTGACAGCCTTGAGGCGAAAAATAGAAAACATACATTATGTTTATACCATTATGTTTTTATTAGTTTTACTGCTCGGTTTGCTTGTTTATATATATGTCTGTTTGGTTCAAATTTTGTAATGCAGCCATGTCAAACTCAAGGTCACTGGTGGGCCAAAAGCATGAAGACCATCGACTAGGTGGGCCACAAAACCTTATCTTAAAGAAGACAACTACTGAAAATGTCTGTTTATTAAATTTCCAATAAAAAGGACATTACAAAAAACTTCAAACATTAAATTCTTTTGCCAGATATTTGACATCTTTTGTCTTTAATTAAGTTGTCTATTTGTGGCACGAATTTATCGGTACTTCCAAACATTGACAGGATTTTACAGAAAAATTTTCTCATTTCTTGTTATTGAACAGGCAAGTACTTATAAAATTCGAATGTACCAACACTATCAAATTTTTATTTTAAATGGGTCTGACACTGAATCTCAATTACTTCGATTTGCAAGTGAGGAGGAACTTTATCAATATCGACAGTGAAAAGACCAGTAAATAGAGAAAAATTGTTTTCTTCGGTCTTAAAATCCTGAAAACGCTTCTCAAACTCTGCCAAAAGGCTTCTCATTTTCTCTGAATATATTTTGTATGATATTGGGACACTTTTGCTTTCCTGATATGCTTTACAAGTCAGAAAATTTGACAGATTATCCTCTGCTAACTGTTTTGCCCACAACATCATCTTACACTTGAAACCTTTCACATGATCATGCATATCTGTAATAACTTGACGTGGTCCTTGCAATTTCGTATTTAAGTCCGACAAGTGTTTTGTGATATCTACCATAAATGAAAGATCTTGTAAAAAAGGTACATCGCATAATAAGCTGATATCTTCTCCGCGTATTTCTTTTTTGAGTTTCCAAAACCGGTCGAGTACCATAAAACACGAAAGCTATCGCACCTCTGCATAATATGATAAGCCAAAGTACTCACTTTCTAAATCACGTAAAAATGCAGAAAACTGTCGCTGATTAAGGCCTCTTGATTTTTTATAATTTTTTACACTGACTTTAAAACACTTTCCAACTTGTAATTGATTATACAATGAATATGGAAAATCTGGTTTGTCACTGTCCGTTTCTCTGATCTTTGTCTGTAATATTTTAACGTTTTTAACTCCAGTAATTGAAGGAGCAACGGAACACAGTTTTGACAAATCTAAATTGTACTTTTGCAGAAGTCCATAAACAGCATTGAAAATATCCTTCTCACTTGTTGTATCACGCAATGGTACTAATTTCAATAATTCTTCATACACATTGGTATCTGTATCAACCGCACGAAGAAAAACAGCGAGTTGCGCCATACCACACACATCCGTACTTTCGTCTCAGGCAATAGAAAATGCAATGAAAGAGTCTGATTTGGTTTTTATCTGATCACTTATATTGGCAGCCAACTTAGGAACTCTTTCAGCGAAGTATTCCGGGACAACAATTTTACTTACAATTTCCGCGGCCTTTACAAGGCACTCTTTTATAAATTTACCTTCAACAAATGGTTTTGAGTGTTTGGCGATCAACTCCGACAGTACGTAGCTCACTTGAAGAACAGATTCGTTTTCTTGCTTTGGACGTGTAAACATAAGCTGCTGATCTTTCAACCGTGATTTTAACTTATTTAACTTTTCGTTTCTGACCATGCCTGTATACTTGTCAAACATAGTTTTATGAATATCACAGGGACGTTTTATATTATATAATTTTGGGACACCTATTACTGTACTATTACAACTATTACAATTCAAACAAATAATTTTTTCTTTCACTTCACAGCAAAAAAACTCTAATTCCCACTTTTCTTGAAAGATACGATGCTCATCTACAAGTTTCCTCTTACTTCCACTTGGTTTTGAAAGAGACATGTTAAAAACTGTATTCGAAATAAATTATAATAAGTACTGTTAAGTGTTGTAACAATTAGTGCACAACTCAATTCGAAACTCTATCGCAACTGACTCATAACTGACTAAACATTGAACGACTGAACTCAATCGAACACGGTTTATATACGGATTGTGATTTCTCGAGTTCTTTCCAGGATGTTCAGATAGCGTCATGTGTGTTTTTGCACGATAGAATTTCATGGAATAAGCCAGATAACATTTTAGGTTGAGTATGCGTAGTCCATCCTCTTAAACATAGATGGCACTATGTACAATTGTACATTTTTCAACTTGTTCGCGAGCCGCATAATCTGGCTGTTTTCAAAACTGATTTGGGTCGCAGAAAAATGCTCACTGGGCCGCATGCTTGACATGGCTGTTGTAATGAATTTTTCGTTCATTTCCATTAACAGACTAACTGGACATGTTTATACAGTTTGCCTGAAATACAATGTTACATTTTTGTATATAAAAAACTCATATGGCAAAAATGGCATATTATTTCTGGTCTGATGCGACTAAAAAACGATATTTACCATCTCCATATTAAAGAGGGCAAATTATGAATCTCTATTCAACATTTAAATAAGCAATGGTAAACCAATTTTGCTACTTGTGCAGATGTGCGAGAGAAAATCGGTATTCGGTTTAAGAGTACAATTTACGAGTTTTTAACCAACATTTCAAAATTGAAAATGGCGTCGTTAAAATGGCGGACGAATCTTGTTCTTTGTGCAGATTCGCCTGAAAATCGGTAACAAGTGGTATTATTTTTGGCACTTTTGCAGTCCCGTATTTTTAAAGATAGGGGTTTGCGGTTTTCGTTTTTTATAGTTTTATAACTCTTTTGGATTTTGAGATACAGGGCTTTTTTGAAAATATTGCAGTTTCAGGCACCTCTCATCCCTGCTATCTGATAACTTATCAAAAAACTTTTTTTATATGAATTTTTTTCGTAGAATTCAGTACCGCTTTCAGAATAAATATATATATCAGGCCAAAAAGTTATATCGGATTCTTAATTTATTTTTTTAAATAAAACACCATATATATTATTTTTTATGTATATTAGAAATACTGTGGGCTTTCCAAAAATATATAAGATGTATGCAGTTATTTAGCAAGACAAGCTCAATATTCGAGATTCCCTAAAATTTTATTTTGTGTCCAATTATTAGGTAGTAGATTATGGCTAATTTGTTTGGAATAAAAAGCAAAATATCAAAAACTTTACGGTTTTGTCAGTTTTTGATTATTGATGAAATATTTTTGTTGTTTTGTTTCATAGAATCTAATGAAAATCCCCCAATGTATCACTTCTACCTATTGTAAGTGCAATAGGATCTCCAACTTACAAAATTGATAAACATCTTTCAAATATTTTTAATAATTTTTCGGGGAAACACTTTCATATAGTAGAAACTCTACGCATTTGTAGAAAAACTATTATCAATCCAATTAGATCCCAAAGATATCTTAGTCAATTTCGATGTATAATCGCTATATACGAATATGCCTATAAGTAATTCAATTTCCATATTATCAGACTTATTTCACAATAATAATATTGTCACCTCACTTTTAGATCTGATTGAAGCATGTCTCACATCAACATATTTTGTTTTTCAAGGAACTTTTTATGAACAAACCTCAGGAGTAGCCATGGGATCTGCGCTGTCACCAGTGGTAGCCAATATCTTCATGGAAGCTTTTGAGGAGAGTCTTAGAGTCGTCTCCATTAAAGCCAAAATCATGGTTCAGATATGTAGGCGACACTTTTGTAATATGGCCGCATGGTCTAGAAAACCTCCCTCGGTTTCTTCATTATCTTAATCAATAACATGCTAATATAAAATTTACAATGGAAATTGGGTCAGAAGGCACGAATCTCTATCTAGATGTTTTTGTACAAAGGAAAAGTGATGGTCCCTTAGCACATTGTGTATATAGAAAATCAACGTATATGAACAGGTACCTAAATGCAAATTACCATCATCATCCAGCACAAAAGCAATAAGTTATTAATTCATTGGTTTACAGAGCCCTCGCGATTTGTGGTCAAAATTCTTTACAATCGGAAACAGAGAAACTGACTCAAGCTTTAAGAGAGAATGGATATTGAACTGAGGATATTAGGCGGTCAATTAGAAAATATAATAATCCTACTTCACTAAATGATACTAATAAGAAATTATCTATAGGAAGTGTAGTTCTTCCATTTATACACGGAACCACAGAAAAGATTGAAGGGTTACTTCTCCGGTCCAACATACGTAACATCCTGTAGTAATGTCTATATTTGAGAAACTGGACGATCCTTATCGACTAGGCTTAAGCAACATGAACGATGTATCAGAAAGAAACAAATTGTATATACAATCTGCTGTATCTGAACACCAACATTCCATTGGACATGTAATGCAAAGTTCCTGGATCGGTTTCGGTGTTCTATAAACGGAGAATTAAAGAATCTATTGAAATGTATAAGCATCCTAACACTTTTAATAGAGATACGGGCTTTAGTCTACATCATACGTGGAAACCGATCGTTACACCGAGTCACGATTCGGTAAACACAGGTCGACTATAAATAGCCGACCAGGGTCTCTCCGAGCTCATTCAGTGTTCCGATCTGGCGAATCGAAGGCGAAACGTCGGAAAGTGATTCCATTTTGACTCGGTCTAATCCTAAGAACCATGATTTCTTAATTAAAACATTTTATAAAGTTGAAGACATGTTGAATTAGTGATCTTGAAAAAATTTGTGTTAGTAAATTAATAGGAAATTTTATTTTTATAGGAATTGTCATTTCATTCCTAAGTAATTATTGAAAAAACCACAAAATACGTTAACTGTGTTAATTTCCAGTCAGAGGTGACCTCCAGGGTACCCTAGAAGAAAAAAATTCCGAGAAATCGTTGTCGTTGTCATGGCAACCTGTCAAAATAGACAGTCTCCAATGGTCGAAGATATTAGGTGTGAAATTTTCATTTCAGTTTAAATATTAAATAAATATTGTATTAAAAAAATTAAAAGCCAAGTTTTTATAAGTAAAAAACATAATTTGAGAGCATATATTAATATTTATGACAATAGATTTTGGGCCACGGATATATACATTTATTACACGACAAGAAGCGTGGGGTGCCAATGAAGTGAAGGATACATTCAGTATCTCATACAATACATACATTTTTAATATGTCTGTAGACCGAAATATATTGTCAGAAACTTAGTATATTATATGTGCTCTAAGTTTATTTTTTACTTTTTAGTTCATGCAAAAAAATAATAAAAAAACCTATAAATTTAAACCAATGCATTTCAAAAAAATATTAGAAGTAAATAAACATGTTAAAAGATTACGAAATTGTTTAGGTAAAAGCTATTTTTATAGGTTTCAATACTACAATAACGACTTGTTACATTTAATTGACATAAAATCGCTCCTGACTATAGTATATTCAAAACCAAGTGTAAATTAAAAACCACTATCACGCAAAATATTTAACCTGCACCGGTTATTTATTTCTGTGACTGTGACTTCAGAACTGACACGGTATGAATATACGTTTTTACTTTTTTTACTGCATCTTGGTTTTGAATATACTATAGTAGCCGATATTGAATAATTACTTTCCTCGTAAAAGGGAAATATTGTAATCGTGCGAAAATCACTCTCCGAGATTTTTTAGATCTTTATGTTTCAGGGTCCCTAGATAACGAAAAACATGTTTTTTCAAATCCGTTGGTCTGTCTGTCTGTTCGCGGCGTAGCTAAAAAAACTGCTTTTCCGATTGACTTTAAATTTGTGTCAAAAATTAAGGGTCATATGGGGATGACCTGGTAATATTTTGGTAAAAATCCAATATGGCGAAACAAAATGGCGGCCTAGTGAAGTGTTATATTATATTATTAAAAAACTATTCATTTAATTTATCTCAAACTTTGCAAAGGCATCAAGTATTATGTTGAAGTCAAGTGGTAAAATTTTGGTACGAATCCAAATTGTGTGCTATAACTAATTGTGGTATAGGGATCAACTAGTAAAATAGTGGTACTAATTCATGATGGCTGAACAAAATGGCGGCCAAATAAAATGTTTCTAATCGTGAAAAAATCACCCTCTCAGGTTTTACACATCTTTACGTTTTAGCGTCGCTGGAAGCCAAAAATTTGTTTTTTCAATTCCGTCGGTCCGTCTGTCTGTCTGTTTGTCAGTTCGCGGCATAGCTTAAAGACTGCTTACCGATTTGCTACAAATTTTGGTCAAAAATTAAGGGTCATATGGGGATGACCTAAAGTGAAATCTTAAAAAAGTACTATTAAAATACTGATCATCCAATTTATCTCAAATTTTAATAAAAACATCAAGTATTATATTGGAATCAACTGGTAATATTTTGGTACGAATCAAAGGTGGCGAAACCAAATGGCGGCCTAATAAAATATGTTAAAATTAAGCCTGAAAAACTGCTTAATGGTTTGATTTCAAATTGTGTGTCATAACTAGTTGTGGTATAGGATTCAACTGTTAACTCTGTTAGATGGCGGAACAAAATTGCGGCCAAATAAATTTTTTATAATCGTGAAGAAAATCACCCTCTCATGATTTACATATCTTCACGTTTTAGCGTCCCTAAATGCCAAAAAACATGTTATGAATTCCCTCGGTCCGTCTGTTGGTCTGTGTGTCAATTCGCGACATAGCTTAATAGCTACTTACCCGATCGACTTCAAATTTTGACCAAAATTTAAGGGTCATATGGGGATGGCCTGATAATATTTTGGTAAAAATCCAATATGGCGGAACAATGTTAACAAATGTTTGTTAGAGTGGTGTATTATTTGGGGTTAAGATCCAGAAAAAAAACAAGGATTTATTTAAATTGTCGACGTTTCGCAACTTAATTGTTGCATCCTCAGGACTCATATATAGATCTTATATTCTGCATGAAACCCATGTTATCAGTACTATTACTCCGTTGTTCCGCATATATTACCAGATAATAAGTTTCTAAATGGTTTTTGTTAACAATCCTTTTGTTGTTTTGTTAGAGTGGTGTATTATTTGAGGTGAAGATCCAGTAAAAAAACAAAAATTATTTTTAAATAGTCGACGTTTCGCAACTTTATTGTTGCATCTCCAGGACATATGTAGATTCTATATCTAGCATGAAACCCATATCAAAGTTTACAGAATAAAAATATAAGTTGCCGCACTCGGCCGTCGTCACTTTCAAAATCACAGATAAAAGGCGAGCCGTCTAGCTTCAAACCCGATTGACACTGGCTTCTATTACCGAGCTGTTTAAAAGTAGTTTGGCTTCGCGCTACGAATTTTTATCTACTAGGGAATTTCAAAAGTATAAATAATAACTTTGGACAAAAATTATTGAGTTGAAGTTTGTCGTCGGACTAGTTTATTATTTTACAATTACAGTTTTAAATGTTATTTAAATATAGTGAACTTATTATTAAATTGATACTGACCTGCTAGTCGAATTTAAGAATACAATATTTTTAATATATAAATAAAGAAATCGGTAAATTTAATTTTGTTTCCATTTGTTAGCAATAGTGAAGGGTGACTCATTTACTTCAGTACATCGTCACAGTATGTAAGTGTTACATATACTTTTCATTTTTAATAATCGCCATTTTGTTTCATGATATTGGATTCCTACCAATATTTTAACATTTTCTTTCTACCTACGTCACACTTAACTTTTGGGCATAATTTAAAATATATTCAATAAATAGTTTTTACATTGACACATACCGCCATTTTGTTACGTCATGTTGAATTCGTACCAGTTTATCCTATTTGCACATTTGATTTGTCTGCAAAATTTAAAGTCAATTGAACAAATTATTTTACGATGATTTTTAAAAAAATTATTTGGTCACCATTTCGTTTCGCCATCTTAAATTTAAACCCAAATTATCAGTCTTTACGTACTCCACTGGTTCGTAGATATTTACTAACCCCAAATAATACACCACTCTAACATAACAACAAGAACGGAGTAGGTAAAGACTGATAATATGGGTTTCATGCAGGATATAAAATCTATATATGTGTCCTGAGGATGCAACAATAAAGTTGCGAAACGTCGACAATTTAAAAATAGAGCCTTGTTTTTTTAATGGATCCTGACAGCAATTAATACACCATTCTAACATAAAAACAAGAAGATCGTTCACGAAACCCATTTAGACACTTAATATCTGGGAAATATCTGCAGGCCAACGGTGTAGATAAAGACTGATAACATGGGTTTCATGCAGCATATAGAATTTGTACGTGTGTCCTGAGGATGCAACAATAAAATAGCGAAAGGTCGACGGTTTAAAAAAGTCTATTGTTTTTTTACTGCATCCCAAACCCAAATAATGCACCACTCTAACATCACAACAAGATGATCCGGACCAGCGTAGTAGGTAAAGTCTGATAATGTGGGTTTCACGCAGGATATAGAATTTATATATGTGTCCTGAGGATGCAACCATAAAATAGAGAAACGTCGACATTTTAATAAAGTCTGTTGTTTTTTTATTGGATTCCAACCCCAAATCATACACCAGTCTAACATAACAAGAGAATCGTTAACGAAACCCATTTAGACACTTAATATCTGGGAAATATCTGCAGGCCAACGGTGTAGATAAAGACTGATAATATGGGTTTCATGCGGGATATAAAATCTATGTGTTCTGAGGATGCAACAATAAAGTTAGTAAACATCGACAATTTAAAAAGACTTTTTTTTACTGGATCTTAACCCTAAATAATACACCACTCTAACAATTTTTTTTAAATTATTAGTAGGTCATCCTTATATGACCCTTAATTTTTGGTAAAAATTTGGTGTCAATCGGGTAAGTAGTATTTGAGCTATGTGGCGAACTAATAGATAGACAGACAAATCGAGTCCTGTGTTCAAGTGCTGCAACTTATATTTTTATTTAGTAAACTTTGCCCATGTTATCACTTTTTACATATTCCGTTTGTCCGCAGATATTTCCCAGATATTAAGTTTCTAAATGGTTTTCGTTAACGATTCTCGTTTTTATGTCAGAGTTGTGTATTATTTGGGGTTAGGATCCAGTAAAAAAACAAAAGACTTTTTTTAAATTTCCGACGTTTCGAAACTTTATTGTTGCAGGACATATATATATCCTGCATGAAACACATATTTTCAGTCTTTACCTACTACGTTGGACTGCATATATATATTGAGTGGTATATTATTTAGGATTAGGATCCAGTAAAAAAAACTAATATCTTTTTTTTTAATTGTCGACGTTTCGCTATATCTTCAGGATATATATATATATATATATATATATATATATATATATATACATATATATAATTTTGGCAAAAAAAACTTGTTCAATTGATTTTAAATTTTGCAGAAAAATAAATGTGAATATGGGATACTTATTGAATTTATTTTAAGTTATGCCCAAAAGTCAAGTGTAGCATAGGTAGAAAGAAAATGGTAAACATATTGGTAGGAATCCAACAAGATGGAACGAAATGGCGCCTAATAAAAGTGATAAAACAGTATATTTAACACAGATATACTGTGACTATGTACTGAACTAACTTGGATCACACTTCACTCTTCCTAATAAAAGTAATAATTCATAACGAGGGAAGTTCCGGGTAAAGGCATTTATCGATATTTTTTAATAAGTTTTAGCAACAAAAACGACCTTTCTACCAACTACTGACTCAGGTAACATAAGTAAAAACCAGCGCTAAGTGTATAACTTTTTTGCTTTTAAATGTAATACAACAACGGATTTTTTAAGAATTTTCGTTTTTAATAATTCATATAATTCATAAACTATTGCGGCCACCCCTAGGCGCCGCCTGGTCTGCCTAATGCATTAACAAAACCCTGAATAAAACTATCTAATTCAATAACTTTGAATACTTTATTAAAAAAAAGTTTGACCTAGAAAATAACAAAAACTATTGTATACATTGTAGCAAATTTTCGCTTGTATACTGTACTTTATTTATTGTGCACGCAATACAGATGTGCATCGATCTTTCATTGTCATGAACTTAAAATATTTCTTTGCATAGCGAATAAGAGGGAAATCCTTATTACTATTATTATTATGGTAATTACTTATTATACATAAAAAAATGTGTTTGTTTGTTAGAAAATAACGATTTCAGCTCTTCCTGATGAGAGGGAAAATAGACAGGATAGAGAAAAAATACAAAGTTGTTTCTTGAACAGGTACCTAAAAGGTAGTAGAAAAAAATATATAAATTTCTCTGGAGGAAAGTGCATTTCCTCCCTTGGGTCAAACTACCTGCGGGAAAAAGAGAACGGAATTCCGTTGAAGGAGCAATCAGAAGATTACCAGTAGAGCAAGTTGATGAAGTCAGATATGATACAGCGAAGATCATTAAAAACTCAAAACCACCGAAGTCAAATCTCTCCGCAGCCGAAAAAAATAGCGATGAAGACCTTAAATGAAGACGAAAACATTCTGGTCCTTTAGCAGATAAAGGCAACGCTACAGTCGTCATGGACAGAATGAACTACGTGGAAAAGATAGCTCAATTTTAAGGTTATGCAGACAGACCCTACAAGTAGAATAGAAAGACGCATCACCAATCTGATTAATGCATCCAGTCTACCACCAGCGGAGAAGAAATCATTAAAACCAAGAAGCTCCAAGTTTTCCAGGCCCTACGGTCTTCTCAAGATACACAAGAACAATGTACCACTTCGACCGATCGTCAGTGCAGTAGACTGGCCCACATACAAACTAGGTAAATATCTTTCAAACTTTCTTAATCCATTCACTGGAAAGACAGATTCTTTTATAAAAAACTCTGCACATTTTGTGGAAAAACTTAAGGAAATACAGTTCGATCCCGAAGATATTTTGGTCAATTTCGATGTAGAATCACTACACAAATGTTTCTGTTAACGGCTCAATTTCCATTATATCAGACATATTGGATCACAATAATTTTGATAAGAACCTAATAGACCTAGTGGAAGCTTGTCTTACATCTACTTATTTCATTTTTCAAGGAACGTTTTATGAACAAACTTCAGGGGCAGCTATGGGATCTCCTCTATCACTTGTGGTAGCGATTATCTTTATGGAAGCCTTTGAAGATTTTGCTCCAACATCCGCTCCACTAAAACCAAAACACTGGTTCAGATATGTAGATGATACATTTGTAGTATGGCCTCATGGACAGGATAATCTTCTCATATTTCTGGATCACCTCAATCAACAACATCATAATATCAAGTTCACAATGGAAATTGAATCTAATGTGACAATTCCCTCTCTAGATGTATATGTTCAAAGGAAGGAAAACGGTACATTAGGACATTCTGTGTACAAAAAACCGACGTATACAAATAGATACTTAAATGCAACTTCCCACCACCATCCAGCACAAAAGAAATCAGTTATTAACTCACAGCATTTAGAGCCATTTCGATTTCTGATCAAGGTTCTCTAACATCGGAAATATCGAAATTGACCGAAGCTCTGGAAGGGAATGGCTATTGCACTGAAGATATTACGCGCTCAATTGAAAAATATAGTGATCCAACTTCGCGAAAGGAAGATGATAAGGAGCCACCGTTAGGAAGTGTTGTTCTTCCTTACATACATGGCACTTTTCAAACAGAAGGAGTATATAAAATTACTTGTTCCTGTGGAGTAGTGTATATGGGAGAAACAGGACGCTCCATATCAACTAGCCTTAAGGAACATGAACGATGTATTTAAAAGAAACAAATTGTTCAATCTGCTCTAGCTGAACACCAGCATACCACTACCTATATTATAAAATAAACCAAGGTTCTAGCATCATTTCCAGGATTTTATAAACGAAAAATTAGGGAATCTATTGAAATTTTTAAACATTTTCGGTTTCGGTCTACATCACACGTGAAAACCGATCTTAACACAGAGTTACGGTTCGGCGAGCACACGTCGGGTATAAAAACTCGCCTGAATCTCTTTATGCTCATTCAGTGTTCAGATCTCGTGGAGTAAAGATCCCTAAAGATGCCTCGTGTAATCGAAGGCGAAACGTCGGATAGTAATTCCAATTTAACACGGTTTAATCCGAAGAACCATGACTTCTTAAAGAGAAACACTTTCCTCCCTTGATATGTAAATAGCTATTTAATGGCTTTGAAAAAACTTTTCTATCCCCCCTATTATTGGTACCCACTGCACGAGACTACCTGAGGTGATTGAACCCTACAAATGAATTGAAAATTTAAAGTGTTTTAAAACTTTCTATTAAGAAAATAGTTATTTTCCAGGTAGATTTTCTGAAAGTTCCTCTTGATCATTCGTACAGGCCGGTGTTATTATGGCGAAAGTTGACTATAGAGAAAAATAAGAAAAAAAACAGCGGAATTATCTGGACAAAAAAAAGTGCATTGTGTAAGGATGTAAAAATAACAAGCAGCATTCATTCCTTAACAAATATATTAGCAATTTGTTATTATTCAATATTATATATACAACAATTGAGGGTTTTCATTCTTTCAAGGGTGCATATTTCGTAGATATTATTAAATATTACACTCTCCGTTAAGTTAACATAATCGGGTATAAAGTAATTTTTATTGCGGACTGCTGTTTTCTAGAAATAGATTTTGTCGTTGATAATGAACTCAATTACCGTACCTAGCACAACACGACGTGGATTAAAGAACTTAAACTGTAAACAAGGTGAATAATTTTATTATATACTGTATATACGGTAAAGAGTTTTTAAATATTCCGTACATTTTATGGAGTGGATGGAAGTTTTCAAGGTTATTAAAAATAAAATTTTTAGATAGTTCTCCGCATTTTAATTCCAAAAAAAAATTGAGTAAGAAGGAAGTATGGTAATCGTGTAAAAATCACCTTCCGAGAATTTTGCAGATTTTCACGTTGCAGATGCCGAAAAGCATGTTTTCTCAATTACGTTGGTCTGTCTATCTGTTCGCGGTATAACTAAAAAATCGGTAAATTTCCTTTACCCGGCACTTCCCTCGATATTTTTCCATTTATTAGGAATAGTGAAGTGTGAACCAATTTAGTTCAGTACATAGTCACAGTATATGTGTTACATATACTGTCTTTTCATTTTTATTGGGCCCCATTTTGTTCCTCATATTTGATTCCTACCAATATGTTTCATTTCATTCAATTTTTCTAACTATGCCACACTTGACTATTGGGCATAATTTAAAATAAATTCAATAAGTAGTTTTTTCGTTGATACATACCGCCATTTGAATTCATACCAGTTTATCCCATTTTTACATTTAATTTTTCTGCAAAATTAACAGTCAACAATAAGATTTTTTTATGTTAATATTTTAAAAATTTTATTTGGCCGCCATTTCGTTTTGCTATCTTAAATTGAAACCCATATTTTCAACCTTTACCTATTCCGTTGGTCCGAAGATATTTCCCAGATATTAAGTTTTTAAATGGTTTTCATTAATGATCCTCTTGTTATGTTAGAATGGTGTATTATTTAGGGTTAGGGTCCAGTAAAAAAACCATAAACCCTTTTTTAAATTGTCGACGTTTCGTAAATTTATTGTTGCATCCTCAGGACACATAGATTTCATATCCTGCATCAAACCCATATTAACAGTGTTGGCCTACTAACATACCAAAGGAAGATAACGATCTTTTTGTTATGAAAACCATTTAGAAATATAATACCAGCGTAGTAGGTAAAGGCTGATAATATGGCTGTCGTGCAGGATAGAAAATATGTGTCCTGTTTTTTTACTGAATTCTAACTGCAAATCATAACTACGGATTGACCTAAAACTTGTTGATATTAAGAAACCACATATTACTCTATATTGTTATATACATTTACAGTTTTTTACCCTCTCTCGCCTTTTTTTACCCCCTCTCACCCTTTTCGTCTTATTCAATTTCTTTTAATAAAACGTCAAATCATAAAATTCAAAAATTGCTTAAACTAAACATCTTTAAAACTAACAAATATTTCAATTCTTTTCCAAAAACCATAATTTTGTATCAATTAACCCTTTTTTTACCCCCCAACCTTTGGAAGTTTCGTATTACAAAAAATATGGGACCAACTTGGTGAACTCCCGCACAAAACGAGCCTAAGAACATTAAAATCGGTCAAGGCCTTCCGGAGAAATCTGCGAATATACATAAAAAAAAAACAAAAAATTAATCGCACGCTAATTTAAGACGGTTTAAGACGAAAAAGATAAACATTGTCGCCTGGTCGGTACTAGTTCAAAATGAATCTTCAATCTTTTTGCCATCGAACAAATGACTGCCAGCTAAATACAATAGACATCAGATATTTCTTTCGGTCTTTGAAGGTAATGATTAACCCATATTCTCAATCAACCGTAGTGATTCGATCATTGCGAGCGTTCGGGATTCGATCGTTCCATACTCTTATGTGATTCGGTCACAGAGATAGTATTTTTCATCATTCACGATTGACACACCTCTAGTTTCATGCTGGATATAGAATCTATATACGTGTCCTGAGGATGCAACAATAAAGTTGCGAAACGTCGACTATTTAAAAATAGGCTGTTGTTTTTTTATTGGATCTTAACCCCAAATAATACACCACTCTAACAACAACAAGAGGATTGTTAACGAAAACCATTAAGAAACTTAATATCTGGGAAACATATGTGGACCAACGAAGTAGATAAAGACTGATAATATGGGTTTCATGCGGGATATAGGATATATATAATATGTGTCTTGAGGATGCAAAAATTAAATTGACAAACGTCGGCAATTTAAAAATAGGCTTGTGTTATTTACTGGGTCTTAACCCCAAACAATATACCTCTAAATTTTTTTTAACATTGTTCTGCCATATTGGATTTTTACCAAAAAATATTACCAGGTTATCCCCATATCTCAATCGGGTAAGTAGTATTTAGCTATATCGCGAACTGACTGACAGACCGACATACGGACCGACGGAATTGATAAAACATGTTTTTTGACATCTAGGGACGCAAAAACGTGAAGATATGTAAAACCTGAGAGAGTGATTTTTTTCACGATTACAAACATTTTATTTAGTCACAATTTCGTTCCACCATCTTCAATTAGTATCATGGTTTTACTAGTTGAGCCCTATACCACAATTAGTTATGACACACAATTTGAAATCAATCCATAAGTAGATTTTTCAGGTTGAATTTTTAAATATTTTATTATACCGCTATTTTGTTTCTTCATCTTGGATTCGCACCAAAATTTTACCAGTTGATTCTAACATAATACTTGATGTTTATGAAAGATTTGAAATAAATTGGATAAGCAGTTTTTTCATAGTAATTTTTATAAGTATATAACACCTGAGAGGGTGATTTTTTCACGATTACAAATATTTTATTTGGCCGCCATTTTGTTCGGCCATTTTGAATTAGTACCACTATCTTACTAGTTGATCCCTATAACGCAATTAGTTATGGCTCACAATTTGAAATTAGTTTATTAAGCAGTTTTTTCAGGCTGAATTTTTAAATATTTTATTAAGACGCAATTTTGTTCCGTCACCTTGGATTCGTACCAAAATATTATCAGTTGTAATACTCCATGTTTTTGCAACATTTTTGAGGTAAGTTGGATGGATTTTTAATAATATTTGATGAACAATTCACTAGGCGGCTATTTTGTTTCGCCATATTGGATTTCTAGCAAAATGTTACCAGGTCATCCCCATATGACCCTTAGTTTTTGACCAAAATTTGAAGTCACACGGCTAAGTAGTTTTGTAGCTACGTCGCGAACAGACAAACAGACAGACCAACGGAATTGAGAAAACATGTTTTTTGTCATCTTGGGACCCTGAAACGTGAAGATCAACAGAGACTCAAATTTGACTTCGATATGGCTATAATACATTTTAGATAAATCTGCAGGGTGTTACTTTTTCTCATTTAACCCTCTGAAATTTATACTTATAGCTATTCGAAGACATTTCTCACAGCATACAGTTATGAAATTTGTATGATTTATCTCTAGAAATATATGATCTCCATAAAAAAAACTAAAGAACAATTATAAAATTAACATCTCAAAAACGAAGGCTTTGCCGACATATGTTTATTTGTGTTTTTAGCCCTAAAATAAACTATAAAACTACGCCCTGCTTCGACAAAAAAGTCCCTAGTTGAGAAAAGTTTTATCACAGCTTGTACATCATGATTATCTTACGTCTGGAATAACTCTAAAAGCGAATTATAGTAAAATCTATAGAATTAGTGTTTGGTAAATTGTAGTTAACTTTTTTCACAACCAGTGTTCAAAGTTCTTAATACTAATGATAACGGAATATCTTCTGATCGTAAATTAGGTGATAGATTTGTTTTGTATACAGGTTGTTAATAACGCTCCACTTGTATGAAGATGTCAAAATTTTCGTAGAAACGCTATATATTACAAACAAATGAAAATATCCAAAATTGTATTTTGTCAAAGATGGTTTCGGTCAGAAGCAAAAAAATATATATTTTGAGAATTTTAGGCTTTAACAAACTTTTGCAAAAATTCTTGATGAACTATTTATTGCCAGCAGTTTTGTTAATTCAGTTGCTTAGAAGCTGCTGTGGCAATATATGCGATGTAATCATGCCAGTGAAGATTCCGTTGAGAACCGATACTAACTAAAGATCAGTCTATGAGATAGTAGACATGACTGTGTCTTAGTGGCATTGAACTGAAAATAAAAATTTTTGCTTCCCGTTCTACTCTCTATTGAATGTTCTGCGCTAAATATATCTATCTATGTCTAACGTCCATTTCAGTCTTGTAAATCCAAATCAAGGGTCCTAAACTGAAAGTAACTAATCGCTACAACTTCTTAAAAGGAACAAAACTTTATATCACTTCTTTTTTTAATACTCCACATTATATGAGTATTACATGAAAAAAAAACAGACCTGCCACATTGTTATCCAAAATTAGACAAGATCGTAGGTAAGCAAATTTTAGTGTCCTTCATGGCACCATTAAACACAGCAATAACATGCCTAAACACACAGATATAAAACTTATTTTGTTCGCAGTATACAGAAAAAACAGACTGATCCCACCCATAAAAGAGAAAAAAGCATGTTTGTCCATTACCGAGTAGTCGACCGGCCTGTTTTTGCATACGTTTTTCGCAGAAACCAGAATGTCCTGCTTTTATTTTAATTTTTGAGTGTAAAACTACTTCAAAAATTATTATTATTTACAGTATTTTGGTTCGAAAAAATTATTTAAAGACATACATATATGAATAAGATCAATATCCCCCATACAACAATGATTCGGCAGTACCAATTTGGTCGGTGAATTAGGCTAGGTTGTACCAAAACTGTCTGTTTTGGTAAATTTTTCTGATTTGCAAACTTGACTCGACAATTTATATCATCAGTTTTGGCTTGAGAGAGCCTGAGAATATGTTTTACTTCATGAATGCCCCTACCTTTTGGGGTACAAGTTGTTGGGCAAAATGTGGCTCAGGAAATTCCAGAATATATTAATATACAGCGTTACCAGGCCAACTATTCAGTTTGTATAGCTAAAACTTACATGGGAAGCTCCACCAAGCGCTAAACACATAATAATAAACCATGTAAACTTTCATTGTTCCGGTTATTAAATAAAAAAAATGATGCCGAAATAAAATGTTTAATGTTTTAGTTGAGAGACGAGTACAACTAGTGCCAAACTTAATACACAAAACCACACCAGTGTCACTAACAGGAGCAAAACCGATATTTGTGGTTAACAAGAGAACGTCCAAAGAGAGTTGATAATCTGTTACCACGCAGCAGCATTAAGCTACCTGTGGCAAAACTCGTAACCAAAGAGTTGACTGTACTGATGAAGATCTTAAATCAGAAACACGTGTCTACGGTTGGCCAGATTTCAATGTGCTCTAACGGTCATCCCAAAAAAAAATTCTTTTTCTACTATAGTATACTAATACGGCAAAACCTATTGCCGTGTTAATCCTTTTCTACATTGGATATAATGAATAATTAATGAAAAAAATCAATTATTTACAAGGCCAGAAATCTTTACAATCAACTTCCAGTACATTTAAAAACTCTCCCTATGTTTGCACTCTTTTGAAAAAAAATACCAAAGCGTACCTCATTGAAAGACCTTTTCACTTCGTTGATTTTTATGACGAATAAGTCTCATTAAAATGTTTTTTATTTGTTTCTTTACTTAAATCTTTTTGGGTGTCATGTTCCAGCTGCAGAATTTGAAAATCATTTTATAGGGGAATGAACTGTCTGATAGTCCGTTAAAATTAATTATTTAATTATGTATTAGGTTAGTTATACATTTTCTTTATTTTTAATACACTTAATTACTATAACCGTTCGGTACACGTTTTGTTTAACTTCATTTATTTTGCTTGTATAACGATAACAAATTAGTCTAAGGTCCCGTAATTTTAATTTCAATGTTATCGAAATTATTCACCTCACATATGTATTGTTTATTTCCTTATTATTAAGGTCACCTAGATTTATTGACCGATTTACGGTATATTTACAATTTATGTATTTGCATTGACCTATCGAAAAATATGATTAATATTTTCGTTTTTTTCATTGTTTTGTTTTTTTTTCTTTTAACTTAAATTTTGTTTTGTTCATAAAATTGTAACAATTTTCCTGCGGCAAAAAAACATACTTTTATTACTCCTGGATTATGAGTTTTGCCACAGGTAGCTTTGTGCTGCTCCGTGGTAACAAAGCATCGAGTCCGGCGAAGATTTCGTATGTTCCCTTAGTAACCACAAATGTCGGTTTTGCTCCTGTTGGTGACTTTGTCGTTTTGTGTATTAAGTTTGGCTCTAGTTGTACTCGTCTCTCAACTAGTTGACTGTATTGATGAAGACGTTAAGTCAAAAACACGCGACTACGGTTGGCCAAATTTCATTGTGCTTTAACGGCCATTCCAAAAAAAATTCTTTTTCAACAATTTGTTCCTACTTTCGATTAAATTATCCTTGGGTAAAGGAGTTTCGCCAAAGGTGGCTATATATATGCTGCTCCCTGGTAATAGAGTTTCAAGTCTGGCGAAGAATTCGGTTTTGCTTCTGTTTGGTGGCTGGTGTGGTTTTGTGTATTAATTTTGGCGCTAGATGGACTCGTCTCTCAACTTGTTGACTGTACTGATGAATACCTTAAGATGGAAACACATGTCTATGGTTGGCCAAATTTCATTGCTTTAGCGGTCAACCAAAAAAAAAATATATATATATACATATATATATATATATATATATATATATATATATATATATATATATATATATATATATATATATATATATATATATATATATATATATATATATATATATATATATATATATATATATATATATATATATATATATATATATATATATATATATATATATATATATATATATATATATATATATATATATATATATATATATATATATATATATATATATATATATATATATATATATATATATATATATATATTATATATATATATAAATTTAGTCTTTTTGGTTCTGCATTTTTATAAGAAATTTATAAGCTAGAGAACTTGCTTATACATTTTAGTATAAATCTTACCAAAGTGAGTGAAAATTGAACAAATCCATTACATAACATAGATGAGCTATTTTAGAAGTTAAATTACTTAATGTATGGTAATCACTAAACCACATGATGTGATTTATTCTTAAGTTTCAGCTAACATGGCTTAAAACTGCACAAACTAATGCAGAGAAGTAATTCTCAGTGCTGGTACGTTGCCATTACTATGAGATAAACGGTGAATCGTAGTAAATGACATCCAAGTTATTTCTATCGATCGGTTTCTACGGAAAGCTCATGGTCAATGAAAATCTAAAATTTGCATGTATATATATATATATATATATATATATATATATATATATATATATATTGTTTCGCAAATATTTTTCTTGAACCTTCAAATATATATTGTAATTAGGTAGTTCTTTTCTTGGGATGCGTGTTCATAAATTTTTTTAACTATTTGTCATATTTAATTTTTTAAATAAAGCCAAACATGCGCTTCTAGTAAATAGTTATCCTCAACATTTAATTAAAACATTTTTTAAGCAGAGAATACATAAATTTTATAATAAAACAAATGTAATTTCCAAAAAAAAATATTAAAAGCAATTTTTTAACGTTAATATATGTACAAGGTTTGTCCGAACAGATGAAGCATTTAGGTTTTAATTTACTTAATAAAAATTTTAGCGTTCTAAAAAGCAAAACACCCAATTTAAAAGAAAGCAACGTTGTGTATGAGATCCCATGTAGTGACTGCTGTGGAGTTTACATTGGCCAAACTACTCAGTATTTAAAATCAAGGCTAAATTCACATAAATACGACAAGGGAAACCCCAAAGCGCTCACTAAACACGAAAATCAAACCAACCATAAATTTAATTTTTCCAAGGTATAAATTTTAAAAACGGAATCTCATAAACGGAAAAGAGAGATATATGAATCTATTGAAATCGGGAAAAATAAAAATGCCATTAATGACAAAAAAGATGTTAATTTAGTAAACAACATTTTTTTCAACATCATCTAAGTTCCCCAAATCTGTTTAAAATAAATAAATATTTAAATAATAAAAACTCTCCTAACTACTAAAAAGTATTATGATAAGAATGAATTCCTGCACTATATATTTCAGTTAGTCTGCAATAGATGTTCTGTGTTTGACAAAATGACAATGTGTTATGTGTATTTTATTTTGCTTAAATGTTAATTGATGTTATTGACCTTTTGATTTACGTCTCATGGTAAGATAAATTTTGATTTTTTAAAATCTTAGATTGTTTATTTTTTGCAATCTGTTTTAGGAAAAATAAAATAAAAACATTTTTGAAAAAGACATGGAACTACCTGTCGAAACGTCAAATTAAATTAAATATGACAAATAATTAAAAAATCGTTTTAATTTTATGAACACGCATCCCAAGAAAAGACTAATTACAATATATATATATATATATATATATATATATATATATATATATATATATATATATTATATATATATTTGTGTGTGAGTAAGTTTGTGAAAAATTGACACAACCATCAAAATAATAATTGAATATAGCCATTAGCACACAAACTAGCAGGATTTCATAGCATGATACTCAGATTCATTAATATAGGGGAGACCGGGGCAGGTTGCAACACGGATAAGTTGCAACACACTTGATATCTAAGGCACAATTATATTTTAAACTCTTGAACGCACTCTTCCATTCAATATCGACTGGCAAACGTGTTGGCGAACGCACTTTATTCTTGTCGAATGACATTTGATGATTTGTGATTGTTGAGTGTAATATTTTTGAACAGTTTTTTAATAAATTAAACCTCTCTGCTTTGTTTTTCACACGTGTCATTAGTGGTAAGTTATAGCACATATATTACGTGTTTATTGCCTAGATAATAATTGGGATGTCTACAAAACAAAAAAAATTAGAGGTTAGATTAGGAAGGTCAAATTGAGGCAAATTGCAACACTCTGCTCGGGGCACTTTGCAACGGTGTTGTAACTTACCCCGGTGTTGCAACGTGCCCCGTTTTCATTTTATTCCATCATTTTAGTTTATTGCTTCATATAAATTTTCTTTTTCTAGGGATCATGAGAAATTATAAGAAAAAAACCGAGAGGGGTACGACTCCGGATAATGTTATTAAACGCGCTGCCCAATTAGTATTAGAAAATATTGGGAATAAAGAGTTTTCTATTAGAAAAATCGCTAAAGATTTTAATATTCATTATTCAACGCTTTCACGATATGTAGCGAAAACAAAAAAATTTCGCGAAACGAAGCATACAATAGAAATGCCAGATATCGGTTATGCCAAGCCACGACTAATATTTAATAGAGAACAAGAACAAATTTTTGTGAAGTATATCAAAACATGCAGTGATATTATGTTTGGACTTGATCCGATTGGGGTCCGCAAGTTAGCATATCAATGTGCAAAGTTACATAATATTCAAGTTCCTTCTTCTTGGGATGACCACGAAAAAGCTGGAGTGGAGTGGCTAAATCTGTTTATTAAGAGAAACACCGACATTTCTATCCGCCAGCCCGAAGTCACAAGCCTTGCCAGAGCTTCCAGTTTTAATCGCACAAACGTAGACATGTTTTTTGCCAAGCTCATGGATGTTCTATCGCGTAGCCAATTTCAAGCTTCTAGAATATGGAATATGGACGAGACGGGGGTGTCAACCGTTCTTCGCCCAAGAAAAGTATTAGCACAAAAAGGTAAATACACATTTAATATCCTATACTGATTTCTGTTTAATGCACTATGTTGTTTCTTTACAGGTGCTAAGCAGGTAGGATCCATTACTTCGGCTGAGCGAGGAGAAATGATCACACTTGGGGTTGCCGTAAATGCCCAAGGAAATTTCATACCACCTATGTTCATATTCCCAAGGAAACGTTTCAGAGAATATTTTATCCGCGGTGGTCCTTCCGGTTGCATAGGCGAGGCAAATGGATCCGGCTGGATGCAAGAAAATACGTTTTATATTTTTATGCAGCATTTCATCTCACATGTCAAACCATCGAAGGAAACTCCAGTGATTTTATTATTAGACAATCATTCATCCCACTTAAGTTGTAAAGTTCTCAATCTATGCACAGAAAACGGTGTCATTATGGTCTCTTTTCCACCACACTGCTCACATCGGTTGCAACCGTTAGATGTAGTAGTGTTTGGACCCTTTAAAAAATGCTGCAGCTCAGGTATTAGTGCTTGGTTGGTAAACAACCCATGAAAAACTCTTACTATTTTTGATTTGCCACAGATCATAAAGCTTGCATTTTTAAATGCGGTAACTCCTAAAAATATCACTTCAGGTTTTTCAGCTTCTGGAGTTTATCCTGTGAATCATAATATATTCACTGAATCTGATTTTGCACCAGCTTTTACAACGGATCGGCCACAACCGGAATCGCTAAGCAGCATTGATCAAACGTCGAAAGTGGCCGGTACACCGAATACAGACACAGAAGCAGCTAGTACACATACTTTGGATTTTCCTGGCACCCCAGATAAGCAGCAACCAAGCACTTCAAAATTTAGCCCGGAGTGTGTTAGACCCTTTCCTAAAGATTTTCCTGATGAGCAGCAACCAAGCACCTCAAAATTTAGCCCGGAGTGTGTTAGACCCTTTTCTAAAGATTTTCCTGATGAGCAGCAACCAAGTATCTCAAAATTTAGCCCGGAGTTGGTCAGACCCTTTCCTAAAGGCCCCCCACGCGTGGTTCAGTCTAAAAGAGGTAAGAAAAGAAGAAAAACTGCCATATTAACCGACACACCTGAAAAAGAGGCTTTGGAAAATGAGGAAAAACTGAGAAATGAAAGAAAGAAAAAAACGTCCACAAATATTGACAAACCAAGACAAATGAAAAAATTAACATCATGTAAGAAAGGGCCAGAAGTTCGACAAATATGCCCCAATGACTCTTCAGATGATGAACCACTCATTCATATAGTTAAGAAAAAAACCATAGCGAGAAAGCATCCTAAGAAGATGATGACTGGGAAATTTCTTCTGAGGATGACGACACGTTGTGTCTAGTTTGTAATGAAATTTACCAGGGCGAAAAAGAGAAGGAAGACTGGTTACAGTGCACAAAATGTAAAATGTGGGCCCACGACCACTGCGCAAAATCTGATCCATTTTATATATGTATAAATTGCTTTTCTGAATACTCAGATGAACCAGAGTAGTATGTTGCAACTTACCCATCTTATTGTTGCAAGTTGCCCCACAAATGAGGTAAGTTGCAACACATGACTTGGTCAAGAAATATATGCGTATAAGCGTTAATTAATTTTTTTAAGCCTCTCATTATATTTTGATGTATTAGCGAAATACAGATAGATATTTTTTTCACCTGACTCTGAATGTTATTTACCTGATAACCTAAGAAAAAAATACTATCCATTTTTTGATGCAACCTGCCCCGGTCTCCCCTACCTTTAAACAAAGATAATTTTCAAAAAGAATTAAACCTGATTAAACAAATAGCAGTTAACAATGGATATGATGCCAAAATAATTGACAATATTTTAAATAAAGAACTATTAGAAAAACACTTTCAAATAAATATAAGATACTTATTTATATCAGTAAACCTACAGAAAAGGTGGCTTCTATATTGCGTAAAAAGAACATTCAAATTGCATTTAAAATAAATAAAAATAATAAGTTCGGGGTTTATAAATTAAAATGTGGATCATGCCCAAAAGTGATTTGTCACTTTAGAGTCAATGGAAATTAATAAACGTAAAAACACCCAGTATCTCTTAAACGCCCATTTAGATATGAATAATTCACTTCTTTTAAACCTATTTTGTTAGAAATCTCCGTGTTATTTAGGACTGTTGTAGCCCTTAAAAATCTTTACCTAGAAATATATTTTGTAAAAATCAAGCTCATTTAGCAAATTAAAAGTTTAAATACCGTTGGTTTCTGGCGAAACTATGTTACAAGTTGTGAATAAAAGTGAAAATCTAAAACAGTTTAAAGTGTCTTATTTACATTGTTGGTAATGGATTTACATACGATACAAATATGTAACTTAGGCAAATTTGTTAAAATAAATCATCGCGGGTCCCTCCCCTCATGAAGCCTTGTAAAATAGGCTACAACCATTTGGGCAAATTACGGCTGCGGTAATAGATTTTTCGTAGTTACGACCCTTTATAGTCTCATCTCGGGATTTCTCCTGCATCCGACAAAAATACGTGTCCCGCGGGCTCTCTCAAATTCCAAAGATGTTCCCTATTGCTGTTTCCGGGAGGTCGCGTACCCACTTCTGGCGATATTGACAACTCACTTTTGTATTTATTATACACCAGGAAAAAATACTAAACACGACAGAGCCGGCGGGATGAATGTTTAAATTCATTGGCCGTATGAATAAATTCATGAGCGGGAAATCAGTTCTTCGGAGCTGGGAAAATTAAAAGTGCGCGTTTTGAATGCTAATTTTGCAAGTCGGGAAATTTACAACTGAATGAAAACGTATTTTTTTGACATTTGAAATATGTTCTTTAATACTCGAATATATAATTTGTTTTAGCCAGTGCAGCATTTCCACTTTCTGTTGAAACGCTGAAATAGTATATCAACGGTATATCATTAATAATATATTTTAAAACAAGGGTTAAAAGTGAAGTTTTCAAACGAAAAGGTATTTAGTATATCGAGTTAGCAAAATATTAAACTCTTGCAAGTTTGAAAACGGCCACTTTCACATGTCTATAACGGCAAATAATCTTCAATAGGACTTCTATTTTTACTTATCTTTTAACATAGCTAGTGTCGAAAAAATTGTTTTTTCTACGGCTATCAAATAATTTCTTTATTACAAAACGATTTTAATTAGATAATGTTATTGATTACCTATGTCGTAGATAATAGACATTATACCCGTGAGTAATTATTTCATTATTCACGGGCTAATCACAAAACACTTCCATCGTTTAACTGTTTGTATTGCCAATACTGTATGTAATACCACGGTTAAAACGATTCATCGCCAGTGCCATGAAAAAACAAAGGAGCAGAATCGGTATGGCAGGCGACGCACGCCATAATTTTATATGCTGTCAAATTTATATTGAAAATTTCACACCTGTACTTTATAGCCAATCAGATGCCTTTATTTTTCAACGTTACCATAGCAATTGCATTATTGTTTAGATATTTTATTCCAACGTTTGGGCTATCAATAATAAAACAACTTTATATGATCGATAACATATATTACGTATTTACTTTAGATAAATAACGAATTATTGTAATCTAGCAGGTAAGTAAGTAGTAAGTAATTCTTGCATTACTTTTTCCTTTCTTAATGGGGAGTAAGGAGGTGCTTCAGGTGTATACAAGTCAGCAGATCCCCATAAATGTTTATGTTTCAGGAAGTAGATATAATATTTTGACTCTATTTTGTTCTGTTTACTTCAGGATAATCGGTCTAAGAAAGAAGATTCTTGATAAACTATTTTCTTGACCCGCAAAGAGAGTTTTTTGGACAGCGGCCTCTTCTACTACCTTTGTTAAGCAAGGCAATGTTCTGTGGTTTATTTTAATATCGTTAAACTTCTTACAAAACTTACATAAAGTGTAACTCTTTAAATTATTCACTTAACAAAAATCTTCACATATACGTTGCGCTTTGTAAGTGTCACTGTCATTCTTAATTTACTAGTTATAGTGTATCTAAAGTCGGACAGCGGAAAATTTGGGGTACGCTCAATTTACTACACCACTTATCAAATACATTTATTTTTATTCAGTTGACAGGTCTCCATACAAACAGCAGACCTTCGCGACACTGTCAACGTGGACTCATTATAAAATTTGTGGGCGGAGTATTAGAGTTAAGCACTTTGATTGGTTATATCCGTAATTCAATTGGTTAGATTTTTGTAGAAGTTGATTTAACAAAAAATGCTGCACAAAAAAGATATATGTTGAAATATTTGCGTCGCCTGCACTCGTTCAGAGATCTCGGGTCAGTGTCAATGCCGTAGAATAAAAATTTCTTTTTATTCTATTCAACGTTTTTACTTATCTTGTAAAGGGGAAGTATTGTAATCGTGAAAAAATTACCCTTCGAGATTTTTTCTGTTCTTTAAGTTTTAGGGTCCCTATATAAACATTTTTTCTCGATTGCGTCGTCGGTCTGTCTGTCGAACTGTCTGTTCGCGGCATAGTTAAAAAACTACTTAACCGACTGACTTCAAATTTTAGTAAAAAATTAAGAATCATAACGGGATAACCAGGTTACATATTGGTAAAAATTGAATATGGCAAAATAAAATGGCTGCGTAGTGAAATGCTAAAAAAAATTATTACTAAAAAACTACTTATCCAATTTGCCTAAAATTTTATACAAAACCAAGTATTATATAGAAAACAACTGATAAAATTTTGGTATGAATCGTAGATGGCGGAACAAAACGGCGGCTTAATAAAATATTTAAAAATTCAGCATGAAAAAAATTCTTAATTTCATTTTCAAATTGTGTGCCATAACTAATTTTGGAATAGAGAAGAACTACTAAAATTGTGATACTAATTCAAAATGGCGGAACAAAATGGTAGCCAAATAAAATATTTGTAATCGTGAAAAAAATCAATTTTTCAGGTTTTAGATATTTTCAGATTTTAACGGCTCTAGATGCCCAAAAATATGTTTTATTAATTCCGTCAGTTCATCTGTCGGTTTGTCTGTCTGTCTGACAGTTCGCGACATTGTATTTTAGTCAAAAATTAAGAGTCATATGGGGATGACCTGATAATATTTTGGTAAAAATCCAATATCGCAAAACAAAATGGCGTCGTAGCAAAATGTTAAAAAAACTATTAAAAAACCAGTGATCCAACTTATCTCAAATTTTGTACAAAAATCAAGTATTATGGTAGAAATCAACCCGTAAATTTCTGGTACGAATACAAGATGGCAGATCAAAATGGCGGCTTAATAAAATATTTAAAAATCCAGCCTGAAAAAAGTACTTAATGATTTCACTGATTTCAAATTGTGGGCCATAGCTAATTGTAGTATAAAGATAAGCTACTAAAACTTTGGTTCTAACTCAACCGTTAAAAAATCAGTCTCTCAGCTTTTACATAATTTAAGGTTTTGGCTTCCCTAGATGCCAAAAAGTACGTTTTATCAATTCCATCGATCCGTCTGTCTGTCTGTCAATTAACGGCATAGCTTAAAAACTACTAATCAGAGTGATTTGAAATTTGAAATATGTAATATGCAGATTCAAAAACCTCTCTGAACGATTCATTTTTTTACGAAGTATTTGACTTTTAGCCACTATTTACCTCAACCCCTCAAAATCAAATAAGTTTTAAAATTGAAATATATATACCCGATACCCTCCAAAATGACATGGTGCCTGCTCGATCTTTACCGAAACTTACAATTTTTATCCCCTTCCTTTTCCCCTCTGTGTAATGGCAAAGTAAATATATTATCAAGTAGGTTCCCATTGGAATAATCTCTATACCCATAAACCCATAAAAATACGTTTTGCGTATGCGATTTATTTACGGAGAATACATTTTTTTCCATTTAGCCCAGCTATTTCGCTCCATCTCCTGACCAGATCAAATAAATAAACTAAAAAATAATAAAAAGAAAGTACTAATAATTAATCTGTTTTACAAAAATAAGTTTACATTTCTATCACGCCGCCCATGCTTCACAATGAAATCGCCGACTATTGACGGATATTTAGTTTTTAGGTTGTCTCAATTGACTTTAGATACAGTTTTCATTCATTTATCATATCCGTGGCAATCTCTGCATATATGATAATTTAAATATAGTTCATAATACCTTTATAATGTACTCTCAGGATAAATACGCACAACTAAAATATAAACTTACATATAATCTTCATAGATAGATACAAATAATAGAAGTTAAGCAATGGCAGTCACTCCAATTCACCTATAATACTAAAAGATATATTTCAATTAATTTAAGTAGTATGAATTCAATAAAAATGAAAAATTAATTTTTTTCTTCCAGTGCTAAACTTATATTTATACTTTCTAAAGTTTTAGGAAGTTGCTTTAGTTTTCTAAGAAAATGGGTCTTTCATTAATTACTAGATATACCATTAAATTAATGTCTGTGCAGTTCATTTGTATTACCTAAGTCTCAATGGATAAAAATTGAGTAATAGCTTTTAAATAAAACAATAATTTATTAAGATACTTTAAACAACCATATTTTAATTTTTATCTATAATTATTGTTTATGTTAAACGTACAGTTATTATAAACAATGGTTGGTTCAGCAGTTGCCATAGTCGGTGCCGAGATTGTAGTACTGGAACCAGAGCTAGATGTGTACCCTCTCATAACTTGGATTACGTTTTTGTGATGGTCGATATCCATTTGAAGTTATGGTTTTATTAAATTACAGTTAGTATTTTCTGTAATTTTTATTAGTTGTTGTTCACTGACTCCTCCTTTTGACAAATTCGATACAGCCGTCGCCCTACCAGAATGATTCGTTATTTTATTCCTTTTTGTATCAATGCCAATTGTTGAAGCCGCCTCTTAGAACCAAGAAGAAATGGTGTTTTTGCCAACAGGGCAGTTTTTATACCACCCTTTGGCTTGCTCCAATTTGAATTTGGTGTTAAAAAAAATCTATTGCATGTTACAAAACTGCCCTGTTTCTCCATAAGTTTTTCAAACATTCTTGCAAGGACATGCTTGAGGATCTGTTACATTTTATTAAGCTAATTTCTCTCTGATCGTTTGTTTTCATTAAAATGTTCTAGGTACTTATTATACTCATCTTTACATAAAGCAGCACAGCTGGATTTCCTTTTAAATGAGTTTTTTTGAAGCTGCCGACGTTTAATGTCACGGGCAGCTCTAGCCGTTGCAAACTCGGGATCATAGAAATGATCAAATTTCATTTTGAATATATTTAAACATATTTCTTGGATTTGTTTTGCTGTCGAGTTTCACATCACCTTTACCACAGTTTTCTTGTATTTTTCGGAGTCCTTTCTTTTCATATTAAATGCGTAGTCTTCCAATATGTCAGCTACTTTTTATAGAGGTATTGATTCACCTATAGCGTCGTATGATTTTTTTTACAAAAATTGCCTTCAAACACTATCGTTGGATCTTTTGGTATTGTGAAGCGTCAAATTCTTATCCTCACTTCTAATATTTTGTCTATTTTATTTTCCAAAACGCGACATTTTTAATATACGGATAACTAGACCATCGTAAACTAAATCAACAAGGGGTCTGTGAGTGACTTCATCATTCACAGTCGACTAAACAATAATTGAACAACAATATGTCTTTTCCCATCAAACTACGCGAAAATCGAGATGAAAATTAAAAATAGATTTTGGTGTGGAATTTTCTTACCGAATCTTCCACGTGCATGAATTAATACCGGAAATTATTTCCTCAGTGACGAATTTTTTAAGAAAAATTTTCGAATAATTCGTCCACTCGCAAATAATTTCCGGCAATAATTCAAGCACTAGAGAGATTACTAGTGAAAATTTCACCCTAAATTTCTAACCAATCAAAAGCTTTTATTTTGGATTATTTCCATGGCAACCCAAAATATTTCCCGAAATATTCACCCTCCAGGGTAAATATATTTCTTGGTTACTGAGTACTTAAATAATAATTAAATAATTAAAACTAAAACAACATATTTTATTTAATTCTTACTTATTATATTATTAACCACAAAACCAAAGTATTTTTGAAAGTTTACTACAAACTCTTCTTTTCTCAATGGAGAATATGACGGAGAAAAACTCTTATTAATTAAATGCTTAGTACATAAATATAATATTTTGATATAATTTTATTGAACCTAATGTTACAAATGCGTGAAAACTTGGTTGAGACATGTTTTAAATTCTTCTGTATTGTTCTGAACAGATTCTCGTTCCGGTTATGTAGATGGCACCTCAGGCTACTACATTCATTAATAATGTACAAGTATTTTAGATCTTGATGATTGATTTTGATATCGGAACGCTCTTTGCAACGTTTACACAATTTATAGTTTTCAACTTTCTCCATTATCTTGAACTTATGAGTTTTTGAAACTTGACTAACATCGACAAAAAAAAGTCAAAAACACCCTATTTAAACGTCAGCAGAATGTAACTCGCTGGCTGAGTAGCGCTGCGTTCGTGAACACCACATTGTTAGTCAGTTGTTTCTTGTTTCAAAGCCATCTGAGATTTTTTTGTGTGATACACCCACGGACTTCATAAACAAAAATGGACTGCCATCGTTTAATTAATATAACGTAAAAAACAACGTTTCAATTATTAGTAGTTTCATAAAACTAAAACGGGTGGAACGTGATGTTTTCTTTAGTATATAAAAAATAACCTTCCACTTATTTTAGTACAAAAAACTCTATTTGAAGCAATATAATAAATTTGATTTAAACAATTCTTAAGGCTGAAGACAAATAAACGATCACCGAGCAAAAAAAAGTTTTTTAAAATCCATTCATTTATAACAGAAATATAGGATTTTGAAATTAAAGGCATTAATTGTTGATGCAATAAAAGTGTTGACCAGCGTATTATTAGTAAAACTAAAAGAGAGAACATTAGTACAGTCCAGATACGAATATTTTTAAAATACATTGTTATCGTGAAAGGATCACCTTCGCAAAAACTGATCTTCACGTTTTAGGATCCCTAGATGCCAAAAAAAAAGTTTTCTCATTTTGGTCAGTCTGTCTGTACACGGCGTACCTCAAAAACTACTTATCCGATTGACTTTAAATTTTGGTCAAAGGGTCATATGAGGATGAAACGGTTACATTTTGCTAGAAATCCAATAAGGTGGAACAAAAAGGCAGTCTTGTAAAATGTTAAAAAAATTATAACTAAAATCTACTTATCTAACTTAGCTGAAATGTAAAAATCAAGTATTACGTAGAAATCAACTGGTGAAATTTTGGTGCGAATTCAAGATGGTGAAAAGAAAATGGGAGCTTAGTAAAATATTTAAAATATCAGCATGAAAAACTACTTTTTAGATTAATTTCAAATTTTGTGCGAGCATTAACTGTCATATATAGACGAACTGGTAAAATTGTACTACGAACTCCAGATGGCCTAACAAAATGGCCACCGAATAAAATGTTTGATATTGTTAGAAAAAATCCCCTTCATGGTTTTACATAACTTCAAGTTATAGCATTTGTAGATGTCCAAAAGCGTGTTTACTCAATTCCGTCGGTCTGTCGGTTAAATATAGGCATAGCTAACAAACTACTTACCCGATTGAATTTTGAACAAAAATCTTAGTCTTATGGATATGACTTGGTAATATTTTGGTAAATATCTAATATGGCGGAACAAAATGCCGGCTTGGCTAAGCGTTAAAGATATTATCAATAAGAAAGTGTTACATAGTAATAAACTGGAAATATTTTGGTACGAATTCAATATGATGGAACAAAATGTCGCCCAATAAAAATATTTGGAAAGACAGTTACTAAATTACTATGTGCGAAACTATATTGGGTGCACTTTTAATATTTATTTCGTTAGGGTAACATTGTCCAATTTTAATGAATTCAAGTTCGTAGTGGTTTTATATACGGAGTGTGTAAACTCAATTTTTTATATACAATACAATACGGTACAAAGTGTCTTTATTCATAATAAAAATATAATAATTTAGAATCTATCAAAGTGTCTGATGTACAATTTGATAAACATTTTTTAAGGAAAGAAAAAAAAACTTAATATGATAGTGTTCCTAAAAAAAACTACATATATTATATTTATCTGACGCTAAAAATTATTTATTACAATCTAAAATTAAATATACGACACACCTAAGGGCGCTCCGACAATACATAGGCCATCAATTTAGCTTTGAAAGAAGACTAGTGCTCAACTTAATATAATTGGAAATATCGTTAAATATTTTCGAGTTATTGTAGGAAAAAGTACTTTAAAATATAGTTGTCTTATGCCTAGAAACACAATAAAGAAACGAATACCTAGTAAAACGATCATGTTTATCTTGCTGTTTTGTTAGTTTTTGCGCTAAGTATACAGGAGCATTTTTCGCATTAATTTTATAATCTAAAGTCATCATGCGAGTTTTAAATCTCTCATCTAAAGTTAACCAATGAGATTCACGAAAAGAGTCCGATATATGGTAAAATTTCCGGAGACCACAACAATATTTGATGAAAGAGTTTTCGAGTCTTTGTAGAGTTAGGTATTCTTGTTTCCTAAGAGCGGGTCAAAAAACATCACCATAAGCAATAATAGATAACACAAGAGAGTCACACAGCTTTAGCCTTATCTCTTTATTTAAGTGGTTTTTGTTTCTATAAGTGTTCTTAATTTTAAAAACGATGTTGACCAACATTCCCTGTGAATCTCAAATAATTATCTAGATGCAACCTCAAATTCCGACAACTACTAATAATATTGAGGCGTATACTGTTCAGTATGAGGTATTGTTGATTTTGAAAAAAATCTTTATTTTTGCCAAACAAGAGTACTTATTCACAGGCAGAAAATTAGAAAAACTATCTTTACATAGTGCCCTTTGCTTTCGCGAGGCAAGATAGTTCTCAAAGAATAGTACCACTTTATCAGGCATGCCGAAATATCGTAATTTACTGCAAAGCAGCCCAAGATCCAGGGTGTCGAATGCTTTGCTAAAATCTAGTAATATGAAACGGGTATTCTGGCCTTGATCAGTTGCAGTAAAAATGTCATCAGTCATTTTAAGTAAAGCTGTAGTAGTGCTATCCGGCCTAAAGCCAGATTGGGTCACAGATAAAATATTATTTTGAAGCAGGTAGCTATGGAGTTGCAATGCAACTATTTTTTTATAGTACTCTTGACATCGATGAAAGATATATGCGTATAAGAATCTCTTTTAAATGTCCTTCGTAAAAAGAGTTTAGTTCTTGTATATAACTCCCTTGTAGTTGTATGTTTTTCTTGTTAACATCGCCCTTTGAAACGGAAACCGTGTGTTCAGGAATTAGCACGATCCACTTATTATTTTTAGGTTTAGGATTTTTATTTTAATAGGAACCAGGCAACAATTTGATAACTGAGAAATGTTTTCTTTCTTTGGTGTAGAAGAAGTAGGAAGAAAACAGCATCATTTTTCACAGCATTTATTTCACTTTTTCTTTGTTCTTAATTTATGTTTTTTCTTAACCAGCGGTTGTCAAACAAGTAGAAGTCACTAGTTTCTTGCCTCCCTGACTTCTTATTTTAAGACGTCTTATACCTAGTTTTGTTATTAGGAAAGTTACGCCCCACAGTGGGCCAGAGGGACCCTGTGATCTTGAAAAACTCGAAATATGTTTAAATGACAAAAAAAATTTCATAAGTATTTGAATAATGAAAAATTGATTTTTTTGAGTTTGACATTCATAAAACTTATTATTATACAGGGTAATCTCAAAAATATCTATATTACAAAACAGATCAGTCGTTTGAATTGACTGAAGTTAACAATGTATTGATAAATAATTTTGATAAGAATAACCAAAATTCAGAAACGATTTTTAAATTATATTTTATATAATTTTATATAATTTACATATTTATAAACCTAGTAACAGTGTGTGTGAGAATTTGATTAACAGTTGACAAACTTTTTTATTTTTCATAGACTTTTATTCCTAGTAAAACAAATAAATATTAACTATGGTTTAATTATTGATTCTTTGCTATTACGTCATAATATGGCAACCGATGAATTCCATAAGATGACGCTTGGTGACATTCATGACGTAACGGCAAAGAAGTATCAGTAATTAAACTTTATCATTATACCTATAACAGTAACACTATATAAACTTATATAGTTCAATTTTTTTAACGTTCCCCTTTTGACATATGACAAAATATGACATTATTGACATATTTATATTAAAATTTGACATAATAATTGTCAATTAAAGGCTGTCAAAGGTCAAAACGGGGGAACGGTATAAAAATTGAACTATATTTATTTAAGAACAAACAAATAAAACGATATTATTAACAATAGAATAAAACTCATTTGTTAGCAAATAATATCGACAGTTATTCAGAATCACTGCTACTGTCACTACTGTCACGGTCGTTTAAAGATGATGGATTTGGATTAAATGATTTTAACAAATTTAATGCTTCTGGAACGAGTTTTTTCTTTAGCGCAATTTAAGTTTTCGTAAACTTGTAATGAAAGGATCGGAAGAAATCAACAAATTGTGGAAGACATCAATATTAGTTTCCACTCTGCTCATTTTTCTTGAACGATGTTCCCTGTATTGTCGATATTCTTTATTTCGAGCTTCTTGAGCCTCCTCCGATAATTGACCAATGGGCACAGGACATGATTGGATGATTTCTGCTCCATGGAGAAGAATTTTATGTATAGTGACAGGCATTTTATACCATGGATACAGATGTACAAATTGTTTGGCGGTTTCTAAGGAATACGATTTAAAACTGTTTATATCAATGTTAAGTCCGCTGGCAATTACTTGTAGGATTACAAAAAAACGATATAATAAATTTTGATCTAAACGTGTTATTTCGGCAGAAATGTTGAAATTTTGAAAAAATTTTCGAGCGGTGTTACCGTCATTACTTGTCCCCACCCCTTGTTTTGTTTGATCTATAATTATACCTAAACGATTTCTAAAGTCTTTCTGAATTCTCTCTTTTTCTTCTTTAATTTTTATTTTATCTTCTCCACGAGCCTGCCATTTTTGTAAACTTAACCTGTAACTTATTTTGAGGAGACATTCAAGACAGCGAATCCACGCGTGTAACGTAGACATACCAAAATTTAAATATTGTTCCTTAATCGGTCTCTTTAAAATATCATCTATGGAATTCATTTGTGACGGTGAGGCCACACAAATATAGCACGTTTGAGAAGATGTATCTGTCAAAGCACTGACCATTTTACCATCAATCATTGACATGATTAAACTATGATTTATGTTAACAGACACATGCTCACTCAGTACAACCCGAGTTTCGACATATTTTTGTATTTCTGTATCCATGTTATACTTTTCAGTCTTAGATACTTGAATTGATTCTTTTAAAAACTGCATTTTTATAGGCTTGCAATAAACAGTGGAAGAAGGCCGCGGATTTTGCCATACAAGAACTTTCTCATTTTTTAAATTTTTATAATATAATTCTAACGGAACCAAACAGGACAAAAGTAAATTAGTATCAGAAAACTCACCCTGAAAACCTTGCTTATACTCTTTTTGCCCTGAGCTACCATCACAACCCCACTTACTCAGCAAAGTAAATGTATTAGTATTTTGAGGAAAATTATCGGAGGTCAAGTGCCAAGAACAATCTGGATACCGTATGATCCAGTAAAGATTGTAATGTGGCAGAGACAGAGTGTTCAGTAGCAGTGATTTCTGTTGGATAGCAAGATTGTTTGGCCTTTCTTACAATATTGTATGATGGATACAAGTTTACATTACTTTCTTTTGCATTGTTTCTTAAGAGTTGATACTGACGCTTGGAAAGATTTGTATCTATTATCAAAGATAGTGCTTTTTCTGGAGACATCTGGAGCGGTGAACTTGTTGTATTGTTTTTATTTAATACTTTTAAATGTATAGCCAATAGACTTGCAGCTGCTGGCTTGCCGGAACCCCTCAGACCCATTTCTGCAGCAAATACGAGCTCATCGGTTTCACATTCTCGCAGTTTCTCGGTTCTCTTGTACTTTCCACCATAACTTAAACTATTAAATGGTACCTTTGGTCGACCCAAAGTAGAATTTTTTGGCTTGGTGCACGTTATTGTAATATTTGTTTCCAGCCATGCCGCATGACTTGTCAAAAACCTATTTGCGTTTCTATTGGCCGCTTGCCATTTTTTTCGGAATTGAACGAAATAATTATGTGCCAAAGATTTTACCCGTTTTTGGTTCTGATCTCGACAATTTGCACATAAAATATTAGATAAGATATATTCTATGGCACGTTCTTGATGACGGGATTCATATAGTGATTTTATCTGAATTGAATGTCTAATTTCTAAAAAAAAAGCGCCATATTTTACAAATTTGTTAAAAAGAATATCTAACTCAGAAATAGAGAAATAAAAGTACAACGAAAGTGTACAATCACTTGGCGATGTATTTGAACTTGGCCACCATCTTGGTATTCAAAATGGCGGTCATTTCTAGTAATTGGGTAAGTACTTAATCTATTTTTCATAAAATGTTTTTTGTTTCACTGCAATCAGTCATTTATTAGAAGAGTTACATATATGAATATTGTGTGCTTGTGTGTTTTCAGAAAATATAAAAATTAAAATGATATACTTAGTTATCTAAAAAAATATTTTTTTGGAAAAGGAGCAGCTAGGAGCAGGATTTTATTATACAGCAAACATTATGAGGTATTAGTAGAACTTTTAATAGTAATGGTAGTCCTAACAAATGCTAACATTTTAAGATATTGCTTAATAAAGTCAGAAAATAGTTTATTGTGATATTTTTTTATAAGCTGAATGCTGATTATGATCTGGTTGTCTTTAAGAATTAGTTTATCAGCGTCAAAAATGGATAAAAACTCACCTTCGATGGTTTCTTGCATTTTAATTTTTGTAAAAAGATAATTATCTTATAATAACTGCTCGATTTTTAGCCGACAAAACTATTAAAATATCATATAACAGTACAAGAATATTACTGACAACAAACTTTGAAAATTATTTCTGTCATTACTATGACAACCACTCGACTTGTTACACTTGTTTCCGAATCTTCATGGCCTACTTAACCAATTTGTGATAATAAATAAAGGCAAAATACGAAAATGATTTTTGGACTTTTTAAACAGTTTAGGGTATTTGTGGCCCACAGTGCGCCCTATACTTGCTGGTTTTGGCGATGTATGTCCCTCACCAGTGATTTCTGGTTTCTCGATTTTGATTAATCTCTTGGGCCACCCGAGTTCACTTCTGGGAGTCCCAATTAACCGTTGATTCGAAGTTAATTTTGCGATTTTTGTTGAAAAACGCTTTGGATAATCCTACCGATTGCGCTAGTCTTAGATTCACCCTTTACGAAGGAGTATTAAAAAAACTGAAAACTGAGTTTATGGCTGATGACTCTTTTAATTGTTCTCATAGAGTATTCAAATAAGATGTCAGTGGGTTTCATGGGAGCATCTCTCTTACAGGTTCCCATCATAAGATGTTAACTTGCTGTTTCCTTAACTAAACTATCATTTCTCCGTGCATAATAGGTATAATAAATAGAGTATTAATATTTGTAGATTATTGAATTACATTAATTTTCAGGGGATGTATTTAAACAGATTAAGAAATCATTTAACATTTATTATTTGGCATTTTTAGAAGATTACTATATCAATATTTTTGGTTTTTTTTTTGGTGTAAACACCAGTTTCTGACTTCCAAAAAAAACAAGGATTAGACGATATCTAATTATGTTTTTTATTTGATTTTCCAATAGCGGTTTTGGTCTTTAATTATTACGCATATTCGAACCCCCATTACTACTTATTACCCGTGAATTGAACACGTTTTTCCAAACGTCACGATCAGGTGTCTTCGTATAGGAAATCGATTGGTTTTTATTGCACTTGATCACGCGAGAAAGTTTTATATTCGAAAGGGAAAAATCACTGCGGAATCTTTGAACAAGCCAGGTTCATGATATTTCAAGGCACAGTTAATCTATTAGGCGTGCTTGAAAACAAAAACATTAAATATATATTGTTTTTGTCTGCTATTACAAATAGCTATAATGATAAAATGTGTGTTACTAAATCAATCAAATCAATAGCAAATGGTATTTTTGCTTTAAACTTAAACTTTTCGAAAAATTAGACATAAGTTATTAGTTATACTAAACGAAACGCCGTGGCATGTTCGTTTAAAGTAGGCAGTTTCGCACTGCATGAGTAATACTCAAAGATCACCTATAAAGTAGTTCCGTTCGTATCCTGCAATAAACTATATCGGTCCTAGGAAAGCGCTTCTACACATTTTTAATGTTAAGGTAATTTTACCAGAGCTAATTACAAAACAAAAGATAGAAAGAATAATGAATTCTATTGTTTTTATTTCTAAAATGTATACAATTATTCATTAAAATATTTAATTAACGTTTCAAATGTATTGAAATTGAAATAGTTAATTTACGTTCGTTGAGGTTCTATCCGGGATCTGTCATTTACTAATAAAAAAATGAACGTTAGTGCGAGTTCCTGTGTTCGAATCTCAGAAAAAGTAAGTCGGTTTTTAAATTTTAAATACAAAATTTTTCTAAGTAATAAAATCAAAAAACGATAAATTACCTTTTCGGGACAAATACAAATTGAATATAAGAGATATTATCGAATATTCTTAGAACTCGATTGGATTTTTTACACACAAATCCGGATTATCTGTCAGTCCTTGTTACGTAACTTTGATAATATCTCGGTATACTTGTGTGATTATGCTCATAACAAAATATTTTCTGATTTTAAAGTCGCACTAATTAAAATTAAAGTAAATGAGAATAATCTCAAAGCTAAAATTAAAAAAGTATCTATTCTCGTAATAGGGAAGTATTGTAATAGTGAAAAATCACCCTCAAAAATTTTTCAGATCTTTACGCTTCAGGGTGCCTAGATGCTGAAAAACATGTTTTCTCAATTCCGTCAGTCTGTCTGTATGTTCGTGGTATAGCTAAAAAAGTATTTAAACAATCGATTTCAAATTTTGGTCAAACATTAAGAATATGGGGATGATCTGGTAACATTTTAGTAAACATCCGAAACAAAATGGCGCCTAGTGAAATGTTAAAAAAATTATTACTAAAAAACTGGTCAAATTTTGGCATGAATCCAAGATAATTAATAAAATATTTAAAAATTCAGTCTGAAAAAACTAGTTTAATTTCAAATTTGGGCCATCATTAATTGTGGTATAGAGATGAACTGTCAAAACTGTGTTACGAGTTCAACATGGCGCGGTGAAACAACATAGCGGGCAAATATTATGTTTCCAATCGTGAAATAATCACTCTCTCAGGTTTTAGATATTTTCACATTTTAGCCTTCTTAGATGTCAAAAAATATGTTTTATAAATTTTGGCGGTCTGTATGTCTATTGGTCTGCCTGTCAGTTTGCGTCAGATTAAAAACTACTTACCAAATTGACTTGAAAAATTAAGAGTCATATGGGGAGGACCTGGTAACATTTTGGTAAAAATCCAAGATGCCGGAATAAAATGGCGTCCTAGTGAAACGTTAAAAAATATTACTAAAAAACTAAATATCCAGTTTACCTCAAATTTCCCATACACTGTTACGTAGGAATAAACTTTTTTTTTATTTTAGTTTTAAGCCAAATTTGTATAAAAATAGTTAGAAAACTGCAATTTAAATTATAAAATGGTATTTAAAGCAAATAAAGTCTCATCTGTGTCACTGCAAGCTTAATAATTATGTCTTTAAAAATTAGTCCCATCGATTTCTTTCTCGATATACTGTGGCAAAATCAATACCAGAAAAAGCACCAAAACATATATTTCGCTAATGTAACATATTTATTTTTGCTTTTTAAAGATTAATGTTTTTTCTTGCAGTAGTAGAAAGTAGTATTTTGTTTAGAATTATAAGTAAATGATATATCGATTTGATTTTAACAATGAAATAAATATATCAAACCGAATTTGGTAGTGAATTGTGTAATTTAAAGTATTTTTAAATTCTACAAATTCTTTCTTAACTGACATTTCTATAAGCTTTTTAATCAATAGATTAAACTCTTGAGGTACGCGGCAAGACCATCTTTCAAATAAAAAAATATACAAGTATAATTTTAACTTGACTAAATTCATTGACTGGTTGGTGAAGATTGCGTTTTCGGTATAAAAGTTTGAAATACATTAGTCGTTTATTTTATTGCATACCATAAGGTACTAACCGATTCGATTGACTATATCAAATATATTTTTTCTTGTACTTCTTGTACTGTCCCGGTAAAATTTCCAAAACAGGCGGCAGTACTATAGTGGAGGGTTAATTCAAAGTCACTAATATCCATTATCTTCGTAACGTTTTAATTGGGCTTAGAGATATCTGCCGTCTTAACTTTTTATTTCATATACTAGCTTACTTCTAAGTCTACAATAAACTTTGTGCATTGATATTTAAGACTTATCAATTTGACAGAACAAATCCAAATATACAAGACACAGAAAAAGCAATTACCGTGGTATGATGGGAAAATAAAATTATGGATATTTAAGATATTGTCGGCATAGGTTTTCCGAAAATGATGGTTTTAATGAACAAAGTTATTTCTAAATCAATAACAATTTCACTCAACAAAAGATTTAGCTTGCCCTAAACTATTTTGAACAACTAGAACAACAATTTTATATACCTGTTTTCTTTTTGCTACAAGAACACGGTTTTTTTTTATTTTCTAAATACTTCTAGAATTACCTTTCTTTTGCAAATATTTGGCCAAATTCTATAATGATAAGGTTTCATTAGTGAGAAGCTCCTTAATAAACAAAAGCAAATTTTATCCTGTAAGCATTGTTTTTTTGCTCACTATTTGATTCGTAATTTAGAGTTTTGTAAAATTGGACCAAATATATATAGGCAGGAAAAGTATGACGAATTATACGGACCTAAGACAAAATAACTTTCACTATTCCACTAACTACCCCATCCAACTAAATACCCAATCTCTCAAAAGTGACAATTTCTTTAACCTAATTGTTATAGCTTTACATCGGATCTCGTTGTATCAACAAACTTTCTCGTTTTTTAGCTAGAATAACTTCGATATCAAATGCTTAGAGTTTTAATTTAAATAAAAAAAATGAAAAAATAGTATTACAATTTACAGTTTTACAAAATAGCTTTCAGGTACAGGCACTCTGGTAGTTTGTCCCTGGATCTTAAGCAGGCATAAAGAGTTTTAGAAATGTAATTAGTATAATTGGTTGAGGCATAATTTTTGCAATTTATTTCTTATATTCATTTTTAAGTTAATTTGTTACTTAACAATGTAAAAGAAAATTTTCATCAGGACATTAAGTTAGTTAGTTATATGACTACTACTAAGAAAGAATAACAAATTCAGAAAGAAAATTATTTTTTTTAAAGTTCTGTGGATGATTGAATAGGAATAGTATTATATTAAGTTATATTCAATGCACCTTATGACCTTGTGGTTGTTTTGCACAGTGGTAAATCTATTTATAGTAAGTAAGTATAAATTTTATGCTTTTGCAAATAGTGTTTAAGAAAAGAACAATACTTATTTTTTAAAATTTGTATGTGCTCGACATCTTAATGGATAGGCGGTGGCGCGTTTCATCAAAATTTTGTTAAATAATTACCTCTCATACAGTACGGTTTGGATCTGCCTATAAATTGTAGATCCGTTAGGCCTATATTAAATATACCACAATTTAGATATGTATGTGTAAAGGTAGGTCGACATACAACAATTGATGAAAAAGGCTGATGATCGTAATAATGATTCATAGAGGTTCTTTGAATGTTGGAAATTATATAATTTAGTTAATTTTTCAGTTTTTGGCTATTGTTTGTTTTATTTTTTTTTATAACTAAGCATTTACGAACAGAATATATTATGTAATAAAATAAAAGAAAATTTAAAAATATAATATAATATAATATGATATGATATGATATGATATGATATGATATGAATAATAAATATAATATAATATAATATAATATAATATAATATAATATAATATAATATAATATAATATAATATAATATAATATAATATAATATAATATAATATAATATAATATAATATAATATAATATAATATAATATAATATAATATAATAAATATAATATAATATAACATAATATAATATAATATATTGTAATAAAATATCACGTATGTAGATAAATTTTGTGACTGTTGTTACTTCATATTTATGTTTAAAATCTGAGATGATAATTAAAGACAATACACATTTAGAAAGGAAGTTTTTAAAACATAAATAAATGTGCTTAGAAAGAGAATCTTACGTGCCGATTTTTAACTATCAATCAAACTCACATGAGAAATGCAAACAGGAAAATTAATTACCTATATGAACTTAATTCCTGGAATAAGCCGCTTTCATGTAGAAATTGATCTTTTTTGATATTACTTCAAGTTTTGATCAAGAAATAACGTAGTTTGACTAAAGGGAAAGTTTATATAGAGTGTAAGTGGTATGACTACAAATTTTAACATGAGAAAGTATGTCATTTTCCAAGTTCTTCTGGGGATATCAAAACCAGGTGGCCATTCGGAGATGCGCTGAAAGTCCTCTGAGTATGTTGGAGAAAATTTCTTCCATCTTCTCCTCCTCCTATATTGGGTGATGTTTGGATTAGGTTTTCAGCTATTTTAATGGGCGGCATTCTAGAGCAAAGTCTATTGGTATTCAGGGGATCAGAAAATAAACGTATGGGAAGCTGTTCATTATTTTGGATTTTCTGATATTCCCAAATAAGTGCGTATTATCTACGCAAAACTCTGAATGAATCTCGTCAAAAATTGAGGCTTTGCCTGGATTTATGTCGTGTATAGTTTATAACCTCCTTAAGTGTAAATGGTGCTGAATAAGTAGCATACGTATTTGTGTCTGCTGTTTGGTTAAGCTCTTTGAGTTCGTGTATAGTTTTAGTAGAGTGACCTCGATCTTGAGATGCTCTGGAATTAGTGAAGTCGTGAAGTTCATCCTCTCAATTGTCATTTCCCAGTTTTGCCGTCTGTGTTCATTTGTAATTCGTTGCCAATTTCGCGGTCTGCTTGTAAAGTATTTCACTTTGCTTATTCCAGCCAGGAATGTATTATTTCCTATATTCCAGTGTTATGCTTTCTTTAAAGGTGACAATAATGACAGCTCTGACAATCAGCCAAGACGTTTACCAAGCATCTCTGAGGATTTACTCCAATTTACTTTCCCAAAGTCTCACCTGGAATGAGGGTCTGAATATTTCAGGGGAATATTTACACCTAGTTCGATTGTAACAGGCCGAAGTTGAGACTGAGGAAATGTTGACTTGTACCAAGCGAAACAAAGATCTGAAGAGGTTTAATTTTTTCAGGCTTCTGACTTAAAAGTGTAACAATCTTTGGAGTCAAAAATAAGTTGGATGTTGTTCTCTTCCGCCCAACTAGCGAGGCGTTCGCTATTTTGATCGCACCTCCTGTATTTCCATTGAGTGTGGTGATCATTGAGATCTCCTATATTCCTGGATGGATTCGGAGTCGGAGAACGTTCTGAGGCCCGGAGGTTGTGAGTGGCTTATATACATATAATGTTTATATCCACTCCACCAATAAACGCGTGAATATTGTTGGATGAGGATTCAGACTATAGAACTGAGTTTCTTTATTGTTACACACGTATGTTGCATGTGGCAAATTCGAATAAAGGGGCCGTTTTTTTAGTCAGTCTATCCTGAGACTCACTGTCAGTTATGCTAGCTCATTTAGCTTTATTCAAGGTGCATCACGAAGAGGCGGACTAGCTTTACATCTTAACTATTAGTTACGTTAATATTAATTTGATAATTAAGGTTTTTATTTTAAAAACAGCGAGATTAAAATATATATATATATATATATATATATATATATATATATATTTTAAGTACCGAATGATCTTTATACTAGAGCACATAATCCGGCATCATAGAATGAAATCCACCACTGACGTCGTTTTTTTCTTCAGAAATGCTGCTGTAAATAGATCTTCCCATTATTGAACAAAAAATTGTTTTATTTGTACCCACTTGTGTTAATATAAATACCTATTCATGTTCATGTAAATTTCGGACACGAAGATTTTGTGCAACAGTAATATTCTTGTATGTTAAAAATCGAATACTATAGTTTAAAGCGACACTTAATGTATACTTAGCTGCACCTATTTATCGGGAGAAATGACAGAAAACTACCAAATGATAGAATATTTGTGTCAGTATCAAGGTATTCCAGCAAATTAATTCCATTAAGCCGATACAAAACACTCCTGCTACTCTACAAGCCAAACTTGAGCACAATAAAACAGTAATAATTATTGATAAGAAGAAATTTTAAATACGAAAATAGTAATTTAAAATCTAGATTCTAAATCAAGCATTTGAAATATTCATTCAAGTAGCGCTCGCATAATTGCGAGTTATCACCTTCGAAAATTTTAAAATAACCACAACTACAAAATATTTGAGTATTGAGACACTATTATATAAGATTTTTTTGCTCTAAATTAACTATACTATACCAAAAGTATAATGTTCTTTGAAATAATTTATTTTTAACCCTAGCCCAAGAAATTCTCTTTATTTCCGTTATTAGAATTCATATATATTTTGTATATACTCTCGAAAAACTAAAAATTTGCAGTTACTGTAACGACAAATTCGAATTTAATTTAAAAAACATATAATACATCAACATTTGAATACATTTTTTTCTGATACTTTACCTTGGAAACGAACAAAGAGCCAGCTGGCGTTCAGTACATAAACTAATGCATCCGATCGATGTTAAGAGAAAGCTTTAGTTACGATTGTCCAATTTCTTGCTGCCGTCATCTGTTCTCTAACGGGCGAATTAGAAAATCCATAGTAAGTAGATATTTCTCGTTTAGAAATCTTGATCTTTCATTTGGTGATATTTGTGGATTTTATTAGATGGCGCAAGTATCATAGTAAATGATTTATTACACATACATAGATGTGTTCAAAATAATGTGTTTATAATAGCATATAATTTGTTCCGGATAATATATTGTCGTATATTAGTGGCTTAATATTATGTTTCTATTGCTACGTAAATGACCTATGAAGACAAAAAAACTAATTTGAAATTTTCTTATGTGGCAGTTCCAATACATGTATATCTGTGGAAACAAACGATTTATGTATTGTTGTGTATTTTAAGTACTTTGAAATAAAAGTTCTTTTATTTCATATAACGTAATATAAAATATAAGACTTTTATTTTAAAATACTTCCGAGTCGTGCATTAACTTCATCTAGGAAATATCTTACAAGAAATGTAATATTATTTTTTTACACATAGGTTGTCAAACATTATTCCATCCTACAGCCACTTATCAAATAATATTATCTGATGGGGAGGTAAAGCTGTGTGAAATAGAGTCTTTGTTGGACAAAAAGTAATATTGAATGGTTCATAAACGAATTATAACATATTTTTAAATGTCTATAATGTCTTTAATACTGTAAAATTATGGATGCCAATTTAACCTTAACCTTAACTAACTGACATTTTTAACTCTGGTGATACAAAACGCACTTAGAGTTGAAGGTGTAAACCAGTAGTCTTCAACAGTTTATAACAAGGAATGCATAAAATGCATAAGCTATTATTAGTTAAAAACATTCCATATATTAAGAGAAACTTAATTTTGCATTCTGTTGACGAAACTTAAAATAAAATGTTAAGGACATAAAATTGATCATGTATCACTAACTATGCCAATGTACTCTACTAGCCCCTTTATAGACCCTTTAATTTCATATCTGGATAAGTGTAGCTGCCTTTTGCTAAGAAGTCGCAGCCAAGAAAGTTCTAAGACCTCAAAGCCGTTGGCATACTACCTTTACTATCCAGGATCTTTGAGGAAGTATTATATGGTCAACTTTATAAACTTGCAGTCTGGTTTTTCGACTAACGGGGCAGCGACCACCATTTTGAATATTATCGAGAAAATTATCACTGCGTTGAAGAATAAAAAATACTTGGTTAGAATTTCCACTTAACTTATTTTACAAAAAATACAACACATGACAGTTGTTTCGCCAATACTGTGGCTTCATCAGATTAAAAAAAAGTGTAACAGAAACTAAAGGTATTAAATACCTGAACCCATTTTGCGGATATTATACAGGTAAAATGTTCTGGATCTTTTGTTATAGCGTAATGTGTTGCTATTTTTATGTCTGTTTATTTCCATACTTGTTAGTAAATTAAGTTTTTACTTTTTCGTTCTACATGTAAAATTTCAAAATTGTCATCAAAAGTATGGTTTTCCTGAATTAAATGTTTAGAGTAATTGAAATTTTCTTAATGCTTTCTGTAATTAAATTTATGCTCATTAATTTTTTTAAAAGTTCTGCCTGTTTGTCGAATATAAAATTTTAGACGGATTCCACAATTTAACATCGCATTTATTCTATGTTTTGATTTTTGTCTTGTTTCGTCGTTTTTGATATATCTACCAAGGATGTTGTTAGCCCTAAAAGGAACAGTTGCACCTTTATTTTTAAATTTTCTGATTTCCAATTTTAACCAAGTGTTTCCATTTATTTGATTAAAATGGATTTCCATCAAGTAACGTCTAATCCTGATCAATATTACAAGCTTCGACGAGCTTTTTAGCATCGTGGTATTTTAAACTTCTGTTTAAATCAGAAGTGTGTACACAAAACATGTGGTTTTTCAATCAGTGCTTGAAGTTCAGTGTTTTTAAGATACATGGAATTAAAAGCTGATAATAAAAGCTAGAGCAGTTCAATAAGGAAGTGGATTTGTCAAGACCGAAAAATTATATACAATAACAGAGACATTTACAACGTTTATCTCAAAGTAATCCACTGTGAACTTAGTTATAGACTCTGTACTTTAGAACTTGATATTTTTTTGGCAACTAAATAAATTAGGAAATAATATAGATTATACAAACTTGTATTCTCACATCATATATTCCACCAAAGATTTGTTAATTTTTCTAATGTTAATTGTACGATAGAAGAATTATTTTGTTAATGGAAGGTTTTAGTAATAATTTTAATGCTAAAGATAGTAAAAGCAATTAGGAGTTGCGTGTGAATTAGCAGCACAAAATATGCAACTTACGAAAAAACCTATATCAAATTCCATAGTTAACCAAAAATTCGATAACATTCAGGGTCATTTCTCTAGTAATTACTATGTAGTAAAATCAATAATTATTAAAAGAAACATACATAATATAATTTTTACAAGAGAAGATAAAGGATATTCTATTAGAGCTAGGAACAAAGATCAATATATTTCTAAGAGATTCGGCTTTTTAAGTTTCGATAACTTTGATGATCAACATACCTCTTAGCAATGAAAGTTGTACTAAAGAGATAAATATAATAAAATAGATAGCGGTTAATAACAGTTATCATGAAAATCTTAAAGACAAAATAGTAAAAAAGAAGCAATATAATAAAGCGTTACAGCTAGATTATCCTATTAATAAGTTCAAAGAAATTCACTCACTTATACAGTAAAAGTAACATACAATAGTGCTAAGTTTTTTATTAATAAAGGTGCAACTATTGCTTTTAGGACTAACAACAGAGGTTGGTAGATATATCAATCTAATATACAGTGTGGTCATTTAAGTGTGCAATATATGGGAATTTTTTTTATTAACTACACAATCAAAATAAAAATATTGCCAAAAGTTGGTGTGTCCTCGATAATCATATAAAGTGTATTTAGAATGGTTGCAAGTCAAACAGCATACAGGGTAGGTCAAAAAATATTAAAATCATGCACGAGTAAAGTACCCTTATTTCGAAGGATTCAGCAAAATGTTATTAATAAAAATTATTCAGCATCAAAATATAGCCTCCTGAGAAAAAAATTTTTTTTTTTGGAAAAAATCAAAAAGTTTTTGAAAAATTGATTTTTTTGATAATTATCATAAACACTTTCATAGTTTAATCAAAATCAGATGAGATTCGCATAACTCCGTTCAAATTTAAGTTTACTTGTGAAATTAACTTGGATTTTTAATTTTTTAGGGAATCACAAACTTCAGGTTTGTTGCAACGATATTAAACACAACTTGGAGATTTCGCCAATATTCTTTTTAACAAGATAAAGCATTTCTGAAGAAAATATGCACATTAAAAAACTTTCATTTGAAGTGCAAAATTTTCATTTCAAATATTTATTAAAGAACTGTACACATAATTGACAAACTGGAAATCCTTGAAAAAACAAATGAGGTTTTAAAGTGAATTAATGTGAATTAATATTAACAAAAAATCAAACGCACCGAGATCTAATTGAATGTGATACCACTAGTTTTACCAAAAATGTTTATTATAACTTAATAGTTAACAAATCAGTATGAAGTAAAAAAACATTTAAGGAAGTACATAAAAAAATGAAAATTATCTAAGCGTTTCTGTGTTCTTACCTTCTCGTTCAATGCATCTAATTGTCCGGTCATAAAATTCACTAAAAGTAGATCGCAAGATATTTGCTGGAATATTTCTGGAATGGAAACGAATCGAATTTTCATGTTCCTCAACATTATTAAATGGTCGATTCTTATAAACTTTTTGCTTTAAGTATCCTCATAAAAAAATCTAATGGGGTAAGATCTGGGGAACGAGGAGGCCACCGTGGATCGGTATTTCGTCCTAACCATTTAGTACCAAATTTCTCACTTAACCATTCAGAAACATTTCTAGTAGAATGAGCGGGATATCCATCATGTACAAACCATAATTTATACTGTTTTTGTAAACTTATATTGTTTAAAAAATCAGATATTTTGGGTTTTCCAGAAACTGTAAATAGGTATCACCAGTTAGGTTTCGGTGAAAAAAAAAACGGACCCAATAATTTTTCGTTGATAATACCGCGCCACACGTTTGTTTTTTGGTAATACTGGTTTCTATTGTCAATAACAAAATTTGGATTTGCGTCCGACCACCACCTACAATTTTGGGAAGAGACAGTGCCATTTCTTGTGAACGTAGATTCATCCCCAAAGAGAATGTGTCTATGCTGATCTTCTATTTCTTCTTGCATCCATATACAGAAATCATAGCGAATGTCATAGTCTCGTTCTTAAAACATGCAAATAGACATTGGCCTATAAGCATGAAACTTGTTTTTCTTGAGAAAGCTCTTAACAGAGCTTTTTTTAATACCCGTGTAAGCAGAAATTTCCTGTGTGGATCTTCTAGGGTTGTCAACAACTGACTGAAGTACCGCTAATTGATTTTTTTCAGTACAAACAGTTTTGGCACGTTCATTTTTATATTTATAGTCTAAAGATTCTGTCTGTTTGAAGTTTATTAAAATTCTACTAACAGTTGCCTAGTGAACTTGTTTGTCTGGATGTCGAACCTGAAGTTAATTTCACAAGTATACTTAAATTTGAACTGAATTATGCGAATCTGATCTGATTTTGATTAAACTATGAAAGTGTTTATGATAATTATCAAAAAAATCAATTTTTCAAAAACTTTTTTGATTGTTTCCAAAAAAAAATGTTTTAGTATCCAGGCATAACTTCTGATGCTAAACAACCTAATAACATTTTGCTGAATCTTTCGAAATAAGGGTACTTTACTCTTGCATGATTTTAATATTTTTTTACCGTTCCTGTATGCTGTTTAGCTTGCAATCATTCTAAGTACATTTATATGATTATCGAGGATGCACCAACTTTTGACAAAATGACCACACTGTATAATATCCGCAAAACGAGTTCAGATATTTAATAACTACAGGTTGTGTTACACTTTTATTTAAGATCTATCATCTGATAAAGCCACAGTGTTGGCGAAACAATTCTCATGTGTTTTATTTTTTGTAAAATAAATTAATAAATTTTTTAGTGTTTTCGTTTACTTTAATTAAAATAAATTTCCATCAAAATGACGGCTAGTTCTGTTCAATAAAAAATACTTTACGTAATTATACTCAATGGCTCTAAGGCATTTGCCACTCTAAACCATTATATATTATATGAAAAACTATCGTTTTCAAGCGTAAACTAAATATTAAAGCTGCGGTCCTATATATTACTCGTGTGCGACGATCGCCCCCTGGTTAGCTGAACCGTAAAGCTCATCTTAATCGAAACGTTGTGAAACCAAAAAAAAAGACAGTGAATGCAAGTCCTACAGAACGAGTTTAGTGATCGTTCTATATTGTCTACCACCTTGAAAATAAGGTGCTATATACCAAAATTTTCAAGGGGATCAACTTAAAAATGAATCCTGCAAAATCAATGGCAGATAGCCGACTACCATATTCTTGTGCAATATTGTACTTTGCTTTTATGATACAGTCGAATTATTGGAATTGATAAATTGCTTAAACATTGAGGTTCAATAAACATGTTAATAAAAAAGGCATAGAGCACACTAAAGATGTTTTATGTTAATAAAGATGGTCTTCTTTTGTATGAACATATTTTACAAACAGTCTCTTTAAGATTCAGAGATAGTTAAGGGACTTATATCTGGTGAACGAGATGGCCAAGCAACTGGTTCCCCCCGATCAATCCAATGATCACCGTATGTTTTGTTTAGGAAGTAATTTTGACAAATCATCTCTTATATACTGTAGATAAGAACTATGATTTAGTCTGTTAGTTACAACAATCGGACCAATAATGAATCAACAATTCCGTTCCAAATGTTTACTGAAAATTGATATTGTTATTTTGCAATTCTTTCCCTCGTGTAATGGTAAGAGTTTAATTTTATTGCTCCATTTATTTGTACAAATTCTTGTACTTGTGCTTGCATCATTTTCAATTTCTTCTTCGACTTGGATGGTTCGGCCGTATCTCTCGCGTCCAGAATTCACTTTAACTGTTTAAACGTCGAACTATATTCGGGATACGCATTTAAGAGGAACAAATGTTTGAGGAATCTTCTCATGGTGCGGTTATGCACCGCTTCTCTGGAACATTGTTTTGCTTCGCCATAAGCTAACACCATATTAGTTAGTTCAATTGAATAGTAATTTACGAAAAACATTTTTAAATAAAACTAGTAAAAACACATCTAAAATTGCTAAATCACTTTACTGACAGTGATGATTGCATTGATGTTTAAGTGGTTGTTACCAATAATAGTATTCCTTAATAATGTGTTTTTACACGTCTAATAGAAATTGCATTTATCTCATAACCAGAGCAAAACTGAAAAAATGCCAAACGTAAAACATACAGAGGCGTATGCATTTTTGTTCTAAAAAGTCAAACAACTGTCTCGTTGCAGTGCGACATAGAGACTTGGTGATTTAGGATCTTCTTTGGAAAGTCTGATAAGTTTACGTTTGTAGTAGGCAGGTTGGCAGACGGTTGAGCACGCCCCGATGATAAATATTAATATCTATTTATAGCTAAAACCGGAATAATATTAAATTGGAATGAAATTCGATGTAGTGAAAACATGCTAAAATATACATATTTTATGTACTTCTAAATGTGTTCTTATTACACCGTTAGTATTATTACAATTGTGCATTTTTTTCACCACCAGGCCTTTTTTAGAATTTGATGTATTGAACTTATTCTTGATTAATTTTACACAAAAATGGTCTTCTTAGATCAATTCGATTAATCCAAGCATATCCGATAATTTTAATTAATGCCGAACATTATCAAAACTAATTCAATTTCATCTAACTGTCAAAAATATTAATTATTTGACATGAGTAACAACGGTAACTCAGCTTTGCTGTTGGTTTTTAATATTCCAATGCACTTCTTATACTTTTACTAAAAATAAATTGATTGCTTGAATTTTGAATTGGTTCTATTAATGTTCGACCATATTTATAATTAAAATATCTCGGATGTTTTTATCGATTCGAATTAAATGTACCTTTTTATGAAAAATTAATCAGAGAATAGGTTCAATACATGAAATTGTCAAAAATGCTAAAGTTATGACCGAAACATTTTGTATGCCGCTGGTCGAAAATAATGACAAGAAACTTAAAAAAAAATGTATTTTTGTACATGTTTTTACTACAAGAAACCCCCTGTATAATATTATTAGACTGAAAGCTTTCTGTCAGTATTTTCAACCACTGGCATACAAAAGAGTAAGATTATAAATTTTACTACCATTTTCCGGTTATAACTTTTATAATATTGGCATTGCGTATATTATATTGTTATATTATTTTAGGCAGAGGAAACCCCCTGTATAATATCTGTTTATTTTTTCATATGCTATTTATTAGATTTACCATTTGTGCTGAAATTTGCTCAATGCTGTTTAGATAAGTTTCATTTCAGTCTAATAATCCGGTCTGAATACGCGGGGTAAAATTCAAATAAAAAATGTTTTTGACGGTCTGTATGTTGAAAACAAAGTTGTTTTAGATTTAGTTTGTTTGTTGTTTTAGATAGATCTAAAACAACTTTGTTTTCAAGATACAGAGCGTTAAAATAATTTTTTATTTGATTTTTACCCTGTGGATTATATATATATATATATATATATATATATTATATTTATATATATATATATATATATATATATATATATATTATATATATATATATATATATATATATATATATATATATATATATATATATATATATATATATATATATATATATATATATATATATATATATATATATATATATATGTATATATAAATATATATATATATATATATATATATATATATATATATACATATATATATATATATATAAATATGTATATATAAATATATATATATATATATATATATATATATATATATATATATATATATATAATAGATAAAACAACTTTATTTTGAAGATACAAAGCGTCAAAAATATTTTTTATTTCATTTTTTCCCTGTGTATTCAGACCGGATCATTATTAGACTGAAATGAAACTTAATGTAGTAAAAAAATGTATAAAAATTTTTTCTTTTAACTTTCTTGTCAGTATTTTCGAACAGTGGCATACAAAAGAGTAAGATTATGAATTTGGCTACCATTTTTCGGTAACAACTTTTATAATATTGGCATTGCATATATTATATTGTTATATTATTTTAGTCAAAGGAAAGCCCCTGTATAACATCTGTTCATTTTTTTATATGTTATTTATTAGATTTACCATCTGCGCTGAAATTTGTTCAATGCTGTTCGGATTTATGTGGAGGATTAGCAGATATTACTATAACAGGGCCCTGGATGGTGTCTACATTCAATACTGATTGTATTTACATCATTGCAATTAAATTTTTTCTTGTACTGAAGTTGCTTATTAATTTAAATTATGCAAAAAGTTTCATTTAAAATAACAAAGTCGATGTTATTTTTTTTTAATTTCTAGTTGCTCTTTATTTATTTTTTTACAAATCTTGGCGGTTTAGTTAAAATCTTAAAACTTTTTATGTAAGATTTTTTCTATCTTTATCTATCTTTAATATCTTAATATAAAAAATCTACTCTATCTCTTACTATATCATTTAGAGTAGATATTCTTATTTATAACACATTGTTTAAAGATTTTCGCAACAAACCCTATAATATTCTTCTGAAGGCAAAGCTTTTGATCCCTTGAAGTGAACAATACACATAAACTTTGACGTCTTCTCTATGCTAGAACCCCCAAAGTATAATATAAGAAACCAAGACAATCAAATACTTCAAATTTTGTCTAAGTCTAATTCACTCGATTTTCAGCTTCAGTTTTGAAAATAAGCAGACATAAAGTGTCGCGACAATTTTATTTATTTATTTTTATTTTATTTTAACTTGACTTTTCAAAAGTAATACTCTTAAAAATAATTTCTTTTAAATTTAAGTTTTTTGTACTATTCCATTAAAGTACATTATTATTATACTATTAATTAAATATATATACTATTGAAATATCGTTTACGATAAAAATATAAACAGAATATAATAAAAATTTGATTCAACCAACGAAAAACTCCAATTTATCTTTAGTTTATCATTTAATCATTTTTCAGCACATAATTTATCTGTATGAGATCCACTTTACGGCTTTATTAAACACCCACATACGATATATTCCTTTCAGCAATATCCTACAACGTACTTTTGAACAATATTTTACAAATAAAATAACTTATGGCTCCATCATCCTCCGAATGTCGTTATTTATTTTCCCTCGTAAAAGTTCCAGCTTCTGCTCAAGCTACGACCCACTTTTGGCATCGTCCATAACCTACGAAGTGGAGCAGAAACGGTAACGTGTGTCCGAACTTTGTCTGTTAAACGTAAATTTGATGCATATAACAAGGAAGTAGAGATATTTTAGGCCATACTCAAGCCGACTCGTGTGGAGGTTGTAGTTGTTTTTTCCGGGCAAGTGTAGAGTGGTGTTCAGGTAAGTCATTTAATTAAATGAATGAAGGTTAACTTGGTTTTGAGATTGATCGAGGCTGGGAGTTTTACACATAAATATGTATAATATAGTAAGTGGTTCCCAATACGTTGGGAAGAATGAAAATACAAACTATATGTTTTAGAATATGTGTGTTGATATTTTATTTTATTTTAACTCTTAACTTTTTTAAGAAGATAAAAGTTTTCCAGGTTTTACTGAAATTTTCTTAAAGATCCAGCGCCATGGCTTGTAAAACCTAATAAAAACTATTTAATAAGTCACAGTTTAGATTACCTCTTTATGATACTTAGTTCTATATACAGGGGGTCTGGTGTTCGAGTTTTTATAAGGGGATCTCGCTTAATATAAGTGATGCTTAAATGGGAAAAGTTTTAGACAATTTTGATACAATATTGACAGCGGCTGCGGATGAACTCTAGTTATGAGGGTTCTTGAGACGTTTTGGAAAAAATATTGCTCTCTAGATAAATATTTTAATTTGCAAAACGTGATATCAAAATACGGTCTTTGGTGTTCGTTTGGTCGATCTATTGGGTATGTGTTGCGTGACTGCATATGCTTATAAAAAAATAGTACATACTCGGCGTTAAATATAACTGCTGCATTTCTGCAAAAGTTTGTTAACGCCTAAAATTTTCAAAACATTTTTTAATTTTTTTTTGTTTCTTACCAAAATGATCTTCGACAAAATATAAAAAACAACTTCTAGCGATTTTGATATTTTCGTTCGTTTGCAATATACAGCGATTCTACGAATATGTTGACGAATTCATACAAGTGGAGCATTAACTTAACCACCTGTATATAAAACAAATCTTTATCACTTAGTTTATGGTCAGTAGTTATACCGTTATCATAAATATTAAGAAGTTTGCATACAGGGTTTGACAAAAGTTACCTAAAATTTACCAAACACTAACTTAATATCTTCTGTATATTTTACTATAATTCGCTTTTTGAGTTACGTCAGACCTTTTGTGCCAAAACGATTTTTCATTTTTACCCTAGCCGTTTTATTAGTGTCGATATTTGTTTTTAATTCCAAAAAAGTTATACTTATAGGGTATTATTTAATTCATAGATAAATGGATAAAATGCAGGACGTAATTTTTTAACTAAAAATGCATATAAACGTGTTCCAAAGCCTTCGTTTTTGAGATACAGGATGTTAAAGTTTTATTTTTTTTTAGTTTTTTGTGTAGCCTAGCGTATTTTTCTAGATAAAATATTCAAATTTGATACGCTGTATGTTGTGAGCAAGGCATTTGAAATTGCTGTAACTCATTTTAGAAAAATCCACAGGGTGTTACTTTTTCCCAGGCCGTGACCACTTTTACCCCAACCAGATTTTTATTGCGAGGCCACTAGCCATTTAAATGGCGGTTCAACAAAATATTTAAAAATTCAGCTTGAAAAACTGCTTAATGGATTGATTTCAAATTGTGTGCTATAACTAAATGTGGTATATGAATCAACTAGTAAAATTATGGTACTAATTCAAGATGGCCGAACAAAATGGCGGCCAAATAAAATGTTTGTAATCGTGAAAAAAATCACCCTCTAAAGTTTTACATATCTTCACGTTTTAACTTTACTAGATGCCAAAAATGTATTTTATGGATTTCGTCGGTCTGTCTGTAAGTCTTTCCGTCTGTCTATCCGTTCGCGGCATAGCTTGAAAATTACTTACCCAATTGACTTCAAATTTTGATAGAAAATTAAGGTTCATGTGGGGATTGTCTGGTAATTTTTGGTAAAAATGGAATATGGTTAAACAAAATGCCCTAGTGAAATGTTACAAAAACTTTATTAAAAAGCTGTTTAACCAATTTATAGCAAATTTAAATTCCTTATTCTATTCCGTAACTTTTTGGTCTCTTAGATTTTTTCGACATTATGTACGGTTGAGAACTTATTTAGCAAAATGTCCATTCATGCATGGTCATGGATATGGAACACGGAAAAAATGGGAAAAAGTAACACTGTGTAGATTTTTCTAAAATGTATGATAACTATTTCAAAGGTGTTACTCACAGTATAGAGTGTATCAAATTGGAATTATTTATCTCGAAAAATGTACGAGGTTTTTGAAAAAAACTAAAAAAAAAACTTCAACACACTGTATCTCAAAAATGCGGGACGTGTTCGTGTAGCCTTCGATTAAATAACACCCTCTATAATTCCTTTGCAATTAAAAACAAATATCCTACGTCCAGACTAATAAAACGGCTAGAGTAAATATGAAAAAAATCGTTTTGACAAAAAAGTCCATAATTCACAAACGTTTTATAATAGCTGGTATATCGTAAGGTTGACATAAGTTCGAAAGCGAATTATAGTAAAATATATACACACACAAAGTTAGTGTTTGGTAAATGTTAGCTAACATTTGTCACACTCTGTATCCATACTTCTTAATACTAATAATAACGTATAACAACTGATCATAAATCAGGTGATTTTATTTTGTATACAGGTTGTTGAGTTAACCCTCCACTTGTATAAATATGTCAAAACTTTAGTAGAATCGCTGTATATTGCAAGTCAACGAAAATATTAAAAATTGTTTTTGTTTTTTGTATTTTGTCAAAGATCATTTTGGTCAGAAGCAAAAAAATAAAAACATGTTTTGATAATTTTAGAGGTTAACAAACTTTTGCAAAATGTATGCGTTTTATTTCACTCGTGTATGTACTTCTTTTTATGCGCATTATGCAGTCATGCGAGTAGAAGCACATATCCAACAGATCGACCAAACGAATACCAAAAACCGGATCTCGACAGCGAGTTTGGCAGTTGAAATATCCATCTTTAAACTTTGATAAAAAAAATTCTTGATGCTCTGTTTATGGCCAGAAGTTTATTTTGTGGATCGGTTTTATTCTGCGGTTCGTAAAAAAAAATTGTTTTTGTAAATACGGACTTTTAATTTGGTTTTAAGCAAGAATTTGAGCTGCCAAAATTAACGATGTTATTGGACGTAATATTTGGACAGCAGATTTAAGATTTTTCTATAAGAGACAATATCTTAAAGAAAAAAGCGGTAAACAAGGATTTTGCCATATTCACTAAGTAACATTTTAAATACTTTCAATATATGAGTGCGTTACTTTATTAGATTTAGGAGGTCAAAGGCTTGTAAAAAATAAAACGACAGTCCTAATTTTAGAAAAAATCAAACTAAAGGAGCTATGGGAATGTGCTTACAGATTTTTTTCCTAATATCTTAAAAGTCATAATAGATAGAATCCGTTTGCAGATGCGACTAGGCTTGCAACAAAATTGTTTAAAACTTTATGTGCATAATCTAGGCAATTCATATTGCTAAAACAGACATAAACTGCTAAAGTATATAGGGAAACTCTTCTAAATAGTTGAAAAAACATTTTGCTTTAAAATGTACGTAAATGGTAAAACGTTTAATATCTTAAATAGTTTTTTAAATATTTTAAGTAATCTTAAAAATTTAATTTTGAAAGAGCCAAAAAATTATATTTTAAAATTATAAACAGAACGAAGCGTGGGGTAATAATGCAAAATGATTTTTCAAAAAATTTCATATTTTTACGTTATTCGGAGTCATGTAAAAGTTCAAGTGACATCAACAAATTTAACGCGTTTTAGTATGGTACGTTACTAAGGTAAGGTTTTGTAATTTTTTTATTATTTATTTATTTTACTATGTTAATTTTATACGACACTATCTACTGTCTACTTACTAAATATAAAATTTGGGTATCATCATTTATGCCACATCTTGAAAACGTCTTAAGGGTCCGACAAATTTTTTTGAATTCAAGGGTTTAAAGAAGATTTCCTTTGATCGAAGGGTTTTTCCTTAGGGTTAAAGTTTTCAGATAATGTAATAACTTAACAATAAATAAAATCTAGGTAAACTTCTGTGGGTAACATTTTTATAAAATTGGGCAAATTATTGGGGTTAAGTGAGCAGTTTGTGTTTGTATCGCTCAAAATTTAACAATGTAAAGTTCAAATTATTACGTAGAAAAAGTTTTATCTGTTTATTGATTAATGATGTTTAAGTACACGTAAAAGTACACGTAAACTGCTCGGCAAAATGGGCGTCCTCTGTTAGCAATGGTGAAGTGTTAATTCCTATCTGGCAAAAATAATTTGATTTATTTCAAACATAATAAATAATTATAAAAAACTCCTTCGATGTGTTCACTTGAACTGAAATTGTCAATTATTTAAGCAATAAAACAATATTTTACAATGTAGCACGGTTATAGATCTTAATTAAAGCATTATAATTTTATAGTATTTAAAAGTATCTATTTATTTGAGTCATAGCGGGCAAGGATATCACATCACTAAAATTAACTGAGATATAATATATAAAATCAAAGGTAGTTTGTAGGCTTCTTCGTAGATTATAATTTACATTATTATCAAATATAATTGTAAGTATAAATTAATTAAATAACTTACCTCACCGATTCAGCGGCCAATTATATCTCAAAGAACAGCAAACTGCAACAACGTTGGCAACTTTTTCTTAAATATAGATATTTTACTAAACAGGTGATTTATTTATTAAATTAAAGTGAAAGTCCCCAATCTTAGATCAAAGAAAAAGAAAATAAAAATCTAAATAAACCATAAATTTAACTCCTGAAAATATGTAAAAGTTACTCCCCAAATAAATACTAGAATCAAAATAAAATATCTTTGATAAACCCCTCAACTTTGACAACCCACTCTATCAGAAAAAATGGTCGACAATTTGACAAGAGCTGCCCGCTTAGAAGTCACTTATTGGTTGGAACGCAAAGCGTCGTGATAGACGCACCCTGATCATTAATTAATAAATATTTTATAGGTGTCGCCTAGAGTTCTACTTTATGTATTAAATTGAAATATAATTATATTTCCGTCTAAATAAGATAAAAGTACCTTCTATTTAAATGTCTAAAACTTAAACTAACTTATCAGCATTCTGGATCAAAAAGATCATGGCGAAAAAAAGAAAAGCAAAGAAAAACCCTTCCAGTCAATGCTTTTCAAAAAAAAAACATCGCTTTTTTGAAAACGCTTTTATTGACAACTTATTGATTGAATGAATCGAATCAAATGAATTGTTTTAATTATAATTAGATTTAACTTAAATGAAAGCAGACAAAGAAGACTTCCCCGGAGAAAGGGCCATATGATAACCATAAACTTTTAAGGGGGATGTATGGTCGAGTGTAATTTGACAGGTTTTTCTTAAGTAAGTTTATATATGACTGCTTGATCTAAAAGAAAACCTTAGAGATAACGTGTTATTTATTATTTTGTTTGGCTTTAAACTCTCATAACTAATATTATATAGCTTTGCTTTAACGACTTCTTTGAGATAATCGTGTTTAAGATTTGTCATGAAAAACTATTGCTTTCGAAAAATGTCGTTTTAAAATAAATATACTCTATTCCATTTCTATAGTTTATTCCGTTACAAAAAACGTGCTAATTGCCTATTATTTCTTGTTGACGTATTATAATTTGAAATTTTTAACCTGAAAAAATGCATTGATCATGAAAAATCTTCTTGAAATAAGCTTTAGAAATCTGAAAAGTTCGTCAAAATTCGTTAAGCCGTTCTCAGAATATGATATATTAAAAATTGTGATAACCAAATTTCATGTTCAAGAGCGTATCTTCTTCTAAATCGAACAAAAACGTTTGGAGTCTTAGTAACGTATCATATTAAAATGCGTAAAATTGGTTTTCGTCAAAATGGTAAACTTTTAAACTTTTTGTTCAGTATGTGTATTTTATTTTGCAACAGTTATAAACGGCGATAAGTTCATTATTTTTTAAGTTATTGAAGTGAGATATTTCGATCATATCAGAAAAACTAAAAATTTTTTATATACATATAATACCATATGCCTAAATTCAATTGTCTTTGAAATATTCAAAATCTATACCGCTTGACTAAAAGCAAAATGGATTTTACATACATACAGTCTGATAGAAACATATTTTTTTATTTTTTCAAAAAAAAATATATTTTCGAAATTTTCTAAAATTTCTGTTAACGTTCAAAATATCCGTGCAATCCATTTTGCTCTAAGTCACACGATATACATTTTACAGTCTTTCAAAATCCAATTGAAATTAGGCATATGGTATTATATATAAAAAGTCTTAGTTTTCCGAGTGGAATCGAAATATCACATAAAATACAGGGCATTCCATTTCACAAAATGCAATTTGAGTCCATATTTTTTTTAACCGAGTGTATTTTTTACGTCACGTAACACGAAAAAAATGGGCAAGTAACCGTATGATTTGTTTTTTGGCTGACTTCGATAAATTAAAAACTAAAGAACTTCTGGCTGTTTATATTACAGGTATATACGAGTACACCCTGTTTTCCATAATATTTATTTTTTAATTGAAGATTTAATAAAGATTAAGGCATTTAAACATTATTTTTGTTGTTTTTGCGTTGCACAACAACCGAAAGCCTTATTTTTTTTAACTCTTGTAGAAAAATTGCGTTTATGACAATTGTTTGTTATGAAAGACGTATGTATAGCATCTTCTATTAGTCCAGTCGTAAAGAAAAGATTACTTCGTTTAAAAATTTCCGTCAAAACTGAGCTGGTTTCAGACTTCTATATCCAACATAATCTAAAAAACAACAAATACCACATGACAATTCTTTTCAGATGTAAGTCTTATTTAATGAATTTTGATAAACATTTGTTAGAAAATACTTCTACTGATCACTAATAAGCATACAAAATTTAGGTTTTTGCATGTTATAGAACGGTTAAAAACTGCAATTTAATTTGAAAATTGAATTGTTTTTAGTTTTTTTTGCCAAATTGAGCATTTTGTAAGAAATCATAGTTCTTGGGATTAGACCTTGTCAGACTGGAATTACTATCCGACGTTTCGCCTTCGATTGCTTGAAGCAACACAACTAAAATTATGAAGAAAATTCGAAAATTCTTGATGTCATATGGTTTTTGTTGTTTTGTAGGTTATGTATTGGACATAGAGGTCTCAAACCACTTCAGTTTAATGGAAATTTGAAAAAGATAAAATTTGTTTTGATTTCGATCGAACTAATAGCAACCGCTATACGTATGTTTTCGGATAAAAAAAAGTTAAGAAATCATGATTCTTGGGATTAGACCGTGTCAAATTGGAATTACTATCCGACGTTTCGCATTCGATTGCACGAGGCATCTTCAGGGATCTTTACTCTACGAGATCTGAATACTGAATGAGCCCGAAGAGATTCAGGCGGGCTTTTATACCCGACTTGTGCTCGCCGAACCGTGACTCTCTCGTATATCTCTATTGAAATTTTTTGTATGTTTAAAAATTTTAATAGATTCCCTAATTTTTCTTTTATAAAATCCTGGAACCGATGCTAGAACTTTGGTTTCCTCTACATTTATAATATGACCAGTGTTATGCTGGTGTTCAGCTACAGCAGATTGAACAATTTGTTTCTCTTTAATACATCGTTCATGTTCCTTAAGTCTAGTTGATATTGATCGTCCTGTTTCGTCACAGGAGCAAGGAATTTTATATACTCCTTCTGTTTGAAAATATACAATATCTTTCGGAGATCGCAAGCATTGTCCAATCTTCTTATATGTATTGAAGATTATACGTATGTTAGACCGCCGAAGTAATCGTCCTGTTTTGTCTGTAGTGCCATGTATGTAAGGAAGAACAACAATACCTAATGGTGGCTCCTTATCATCCTCCTTTCGCGGAGTTGGATTACTATATTTTTTAATTGAACGCGTAATATCTTCAGTGTAATAGCCATTCCCTTTGAGAGCTTCGGTCAGTTTCGATGTTTCCGATGTTAGAGAATCTTGATCAGAACTCCAAATGGTTCTAAATACTTGTGAGTTAATAACTGATTTCTTTTGTGCTGCATGGTGGTGGAACTTGCATTTAATTATCTATTTATATGCGTCGGTTTTCTATACACAGAATGTCCTAATGTACCATTCTCCTTCCTTTGAACATATAAATCTAGAAAGGGAATTGTTCCATTAGATTCAATTTCCATTGTGAACTTGATATTATGATGTTGTTGATTGAGGTGATCTAGAAATAGAGGAGATTATCCTGTTCATGAGGCCATAATACAAAAGTATCATCTACATATCTGAACCAGTGTTTTGATTTTAGTGGAGCGGATGTTAGAGCAATGTCTTTAAAGGCTTCCATAAAGATATTTGCTACCACAGATGATAGAGGAGATCCCATAGCTTCCCCTGAAGTTTGTTCATAAAAAGTTCCTTAAAAAATAAAACAAGTAGATGCAAGACAAGCTTCCACTAGGTCTATTAGTTTCTTATCAAGATTATTATGATCCAATATGTCTGATATAATGGAAATTGAGTCTTTGACAGGAACATTTGTGTATAGTGATTTTACAACGAAACTTACCAAAATACCCTCGGGATCCAACTGGATTTCCTTAAGTTTTTACACAAAATATGTAGAGTTTTTTATAAAAAAATCTGTTTTTCTAGTGAATGGATTAAGAAAGTTTGAAAGATATTTACCTAGTTTGTATGTGGGCGAGTCTATTCCACTGACGATCGGTCGAAGTGGTACATTATTTTTGTGTATCTTGGGAAGACCGTAGAACCTGGGAATCTTGGAGTTGCTTGGTTTTAATGATTTCTTCTCTGCTGGTGGTAGACTGGATGCGTTGTAAAAACGCTATTTTTACCCGGCTGCAAAAAAAGAGGAAGTTATCAACTTGACCCTATGTATTTTTTTAAGTATATATCGATTACTCCGCGATGGCTTGACCAGTTTGGATGAAATGTTCTGGGAATATTCAGGATATTGCCGGAATGGTCGACGCTCCAGTATATTGCGTTCACTATAATATTATCAGGAAAAAAGTATGTATTTTACATATGCAATGGATCTAGTGGCTATTTGTTAAATCTAACTTTTACCATAAAACCCTTATAAATAGTACCCAAAAGGATGAAATAAAATGGTTTATAAAAAAAATAAATCCGACTTCAAAAAATACATTAAAAAGCGAAAAATAATATTTCATTCCATCTTGAAAATTTATGTCTGTCAAGTCGGCGCAGGATTAATAAAAAAATAAGACATTGTAAGTTTGGTATAAAAGTAAATAAAATATGGCTTGCGGTTGTTGTGGAATGCAAAAATTAAGAATTCTGTTCTTCCTTAATCCTACCAAAATATTTACCTAAAAAAAGAGAACAAGAGCAGTTTTTACGAAAACTTAGGGCAGATTGATTCCACTATTTCTAATATGTAGGCATATATTTTTGAATAACAAACCATAGTAACCAACTGAAAACAGTCATACTCTACCTCTTTAAATCTTACATCTATTTCCTTTACTTCTGTGAAAATAAATAAACCGAAAAGAAAGAAACTAGCAATGTAAAGTATACTAGACTAGAGAAAATTGTGCTTGAATGCTAAATTTAGATTAATAGGTTTGTGGAAAAATAGTAGTTTACTACCCGATTAAATTATTATCAGGTAATTAATTTCAAACAAATATTTCTAGGAGAAATCACTGACTAACTTTTATATAATTCCTTTTTCCTTATTTTCCTAAACATTCTAAAATATGTCAGCTAAAATGTCAAGAAATTCATTCCAATGTAATGTCAAACGCTACAGGATACTGCATTTATTGAAATGCCTCAGAACTTTTCAGGAAAAGGAAAAGGGAAGACAGCATCCCTTATCGGCAGAAGTGCCACTTTTCGACAAAAATATAACGTTAAGAGCATGAAGAGTTTCAGTTTGCCTTTACTCCGTTCACATTTCCTATATTATATCTATATGGAACCTACCTAGCCGTAAGTTACAGATTATAGATACGAGGCTGTTCCATATAAAAATAAAATCTGGCTAAAAAAAATAAAACTTAACCAGCCGTATTCACTAAAGAGGTTTAAATTTTAGACCTTAGGTCTAAATTTTAAACCTCCTTAAGCCGTATTCACAAAGCAAAGTTAGACCCCCTTCAGGTCTAAATTTAGACTAACACTTAAACCTGTCAGGGGTTTAAATTTTCCATTATGGCCGCGTTCACTAAAAGGTTCTAAAGTCATTTTAGACCGGCAAATGTCTAATTTAGATTCAAAAGTTGGTCCTACCTTTTTGGTGGGTTTAAGAAAAGTTTTAATTCACTGCTCACCTTAGTATAAATCTATCGAGTTATAACTTAGCAAAAACACAATTCAAATTGGTCGCGTATTTCCTTTAAAGTAAGCTGTACCGCCACTATTATTTAAAAGTATTTAGGTAGAATATTGCACTTGCAAATTAAAAGTAGAAATAATTTATCACGAAAAATGGCATTGTGTTTTAAATATATTTTTAACGTATTGTTTTAGTAAGAGTTACAGATGTATATTTTTTCGTACACTAATTAATATTAAAAAAGAAAAAAGTATGCAAGCAGTGGAATTCGAACTCAGGCTATCTAGATGAGAACCAAAAACAAAACCGAAATCTTAGACCATTAAACCATTACTACTATCGATTAAAAAAGTAAAAATAGGTATATAAGTTCCTGTCCAAATTTAAATGGAAATTACATGTAAAAATTATAGTAAATAATTTAATAGAAAGTAAAGATAACATGTATGGGTACAGTGCTTTAATTTAAAATAAGAATTATTCGAGTGGGAGATGCTAGCGAAACAGTAAAAAAATGTTTTTTGTCTTTTAAACATACTTATAAGTATACAAGTTTACTGTAAAGTCGGTAAGAATGATAAGTATTAAAAGATAAAAAGAATAAAGAATAGAATAATAAAAATGTAAAGTCGGTTCTTTTAAACAAATATTTCGGAGCAACCTGAAAACGCATTTGTACGGTATTAAGTTCTATAGAGCAGGTAGTCCTTTTTAGTGGTTTTTATATTTACTATTTAACTACTATTGTTTTCCTAAGTAAATAATGTAAATCTTGGTACGTCTGGATTTCGCCAGTATTTTGTACTTTTTCCACTTCGTCTTTATTTTATCTTATCCAACATTCTTCTCTCTGTACTTAGTACCGAGTGTACGGAATTTTAAAAATCCAGCCATGCATTTTCCCGCTTTAAAGGCGGAATGTTAATGGAGATAATTTTTCAAATAAGACAATTTTTATTACTAGAATCTCATCTTTTTCACAAAAGCAGATATATAATAAATATTAATCAAGTCGGCTATGGATGATAGTGTTTTGTTCATCGAGAGGTCTAAATATGGATTTAAATTTAAACCTTTTGGATTAACTTTAGAACTAGTACTAATTGCTTAGTGAATACGGTCTAAATCTTCAACCTGACAGGGAAGGTTTAAATATGGGGGTCTAGATTTTAGACCCGGTCTTTGTTAGTGAATACAGCTGAGCATGTTTCATATTTGCAAGCGTATGCAGGAAACGTACGTTAAACTTGAACCAGACATTGATGTTTTTTTTTTCTTTTTATTTTACAGGGACTAAATCAGTGACTTTGTTGTGAAAAAATATCCTGGGCATTCCATAAAAAATCGCTATATACTGTCATTTTTATTGGATCTCATCACCATATTGGATTCATATCAATGTTATACCTTTCTTTCTATCTAGGCCAAACTTTATTTTTGGATATAATTTAAAAAAAATTGAATACGTAGTTTTTTCACTGATTTATATAAAATCGCTATTTTGTTCCATCATGTGGAATTTACGTTTATTCCTATATGATATTTAATTTTTGTGAAAAATTTTAGGCCACCATTTTGTGTCGCCACCTAAGTTCCAACATTTTATGGGATGATTTCTATGTAATACTAGATCCTTGTGAAAGATTTCAGATTAATTGGATAAATAAATTTTTCCATATTTTTTTAATACTTCACTGGGTCGCAATTTTTCGTCTAGGGGCCCTAAACGGAAGTAAAAAGGGCATTACAAAAAAATTCTTTCTTTTCTAAATTTCGAGTGTAGGTTTTCTGACGATGTTTTTTTTTTAAATATCATTTTGAACAGTAAAATTGAGAATTTTTAAATACAATTAACCTTCAATGAGTAAATATTTTTAAAAAAGAAAATCACAAAACAACTCTTACTTACTTTCTTCAGGTCGAATGCTCGAAAGTTTTATTAATGTGCTATGGCTTTAGAAACCACTTAAATCTCCAGTTTTCACTGTTGATAAATAGAAAGCGAATTAAGTCTAAAATACTAAAATAAGTACAATGTTGCAATGCCGCATTTGATGCAATCAGTTTTTGGTATGATTTACTATTTTCTTGGGAATGTCTAATGCACGACGCATGTACTAATGAAAAAATATTGCCTATTAAATTATGTTGTTTATTTCTCGCTGCAATTTTCCGACAACAGCGTTCGTGGCTACTTGATATCGTGAAAATATGTGAATCTGGTGATTTGTTATACTATAACTATATTCTATTAAAGGTTATTTTTCAGATGTTTATTGTATAGGGTACAGGGTTTTCGGTTATATTTTGAACGGGGTCTACACGCTTTATTCTTAAAGGTAGAATAACATGTTAAATTCAAAAGTTGTTGGGTTCTGTCTGAACCGCCAGAATTTGCTAAGAAGATTAACAAATGACAATTGTAAATTAAAAAATTGAGCATCGACTTTGTTATTTTAAATGAGACACTCTGTATATTTTTAATTCGCCGGAGAGAAGATTTTTTCTGATTTCAAAAATATATACTTTGTCTATCTTTAGACTAACGGTTATCGCATAAATTTGGTCTAAAACCTGGAAAAACCAAGTGCTCTAGTAAATTTAATATAGGCGGCTTTGATTTCAATTGTTTTAATTTTAACATGGCCATTTTGTCACTGGTTTTGGGCACCTGATTTACTTAATTTCTTAATTATGGGGTATTCTGACGAAGAAAAAGCAAATATTTTGAAAATATACTTTTGGGTAAATAATTACCGTGAAACACGAAACCAATATAGAATGGCGTATCCTAATTTAGTTGCTTCATCAACATCGGCAATCTATTATATTGTGAAAAATGTTAAAAACAGAAAGACTGTGACAACGGAGAAGCGAACATTCATTAGAAATGAAGAAAGAGATATGCAAATACTGTCATATTTTGAAGGTAATTTTTAATTATTACTAATTTTAAAGTAAGTTTATATTAAAAGTACGATCAATCCCAGACGCTGTATTAAATTGGAATGAGAAAATATGGAAAGTTCACGAAACTCTAAAATATTAAAAGTAGAGAGATTATAAGTTTAGACCGCTTCAGAACTTAACAGACTTGAACAAAATGCAAAGGGTTGCGTTTTGTCGGGAAATATTGGCAAGGATGCAGGGAGATGAAAATTTCGCAATAAATAGGTGAAATAACATTTGGGCAACTACCAATCCTCAGAAGAAACAAACTGTAAACATTCAGGACCGAAAGTCTATTTTGGTTTAGTGCGGCATTATAGAAAACAAAGTTTTGGGGCCTATAGCCATACATGGTTCTTTAAATGGCCAAATATATTTAAATTTATTACGAAATGAGATAGAACAAGCTCTGGAATAGTTACGTCTCCAGTTTTATAATAATATTATTTTTCACCACGATGCCCCTTGTCATAAAATTCTTGAAGTTACAGAATACCTCAATAATAAATATGATTTATGGATAGGGAGACACGGTGTCATAACTTGGCCTGCGAATAGCCCAGACCTTTCGCCTTTGGATTTCTTTCTTTGAAGATACCATAAAAATAAAGTTTACTATAATAGACCACCAACGATTCGAGAATTGACTTTAAAATTGCAAGGCGAAATAAATAGTTTAAACGAAAATAATTCAGAGTGTACATTTCAAGCCATAACTGGTAGATTTTAAGTCAACTTAGAAAAATGTCTCAGAAATAACGGGGGTTGGATAGACCAAATAAAATCTATTCCATACATAATATTGTTTTTAATTTGTTTATTCATTGCTACTTCATATTTGATATCCTTGTTTCAAAATGTTTAAATAAAAAAAACATGTATCTTCATTTTCTTCCCGGTATCAATATTAAAACATCTATTATTATTCAGATAATTGTTTCATGCAAACAACTAATTAAACTCAATTTAAATAGTTTAATATTTGCAAGTAAGTCCCGGACAAAATAAACAGTAAATATGTTTTAAATTATGAATAGATTTTTAAAGATTTTATTATTGTTATTTATTATTAATTAAAACTAAATTAAATTAAATTAAGGCTGTGCAGTGAAATGAAATAATTGCTTTTTCTGTGTTAGAATATCCTATAATTAAGAAATTAAGTAAATCAGGTGTCCAAAACCAGTGACAAAATGGCCATGTTAAAATTAAAACAATTGAAATCAAAGCCGCCTATGTTAAATTTACTATAAGCCATAGCACTTGGTTTTTCCAGGTTTTAGACCAAATTTATGCGATAACCGTTAGTCTGAACATAGACCAAGTATATATTTTTGAAATCGGAAAAAAATCTTCTTTCCAACGAATTAAAAATATACACGGTGTCTTATTTAAAATGACAAAGTCGATGCTCAATTTTCTAATTTGCAATTGTCATTTGTTAATCTTTTTAGCAAATTCTGGCGGTTCAGATAGAACCCAACAACTTTCGAATTTAACATTTTTTTTTCTATCTCTAAAAATAAAGCGTATAGACCCCGTTCAAAATATAACCGAAAACCCTGTACATAATTATTTACTCGTGTAAGCGATTTAAAACATAGCCATTTCAGATTCAGATGTTTATTGTATATTGAATATGTGAGGTGGTCGGGGTTAGTAGAAGGTTATTTTAATCCTACACTTGTTTAATGTCCCGTTTCTCAACATTACGCGTTACGCATCGATAACTATTAGGCTCATAAATATATTACACCGGTAAATTTATTTTTGAACGGCATCCTCTCAAATAACATTTTTTTCGTTTAACACTACAAGCCTCTTTTGAACTTAAATTATAGATGGCGATTCAGTGCATCTTCAGGGATCTGCACTGAATGACATTCAGTATTTTGATCTTGTGCAGTGAATGTCTCTGAAAACGCTTCGTGTAATCGCTGACGAAACGTCGGAAAGTAGTTCCAATTTGACACGGTCTAAACCCAAGAGCCATGCTTTCTTAATTGACTTCAGCCGTGTATGGAATAATGCTTTTATTGCCTTAAGCATAAAATTTACAAAAAAAATTAGCCAGAGAAAATAATTTACGTAATTTCTAAATTAGTCCCAGTAAATTGGTAATAAATATTTAATTTAAACATAAGCACTTTGTTAGTAAATAAAGGTCTTACATCTTTATTTTGTAATGTGGCTTGTTCTTCTTTATCTAGAAGTAAACAACAGATACTTATATCCACAACAATCTAACTTGTTTATAGCTATCTTTTGTGATGCGCCTCGTTTTGACTAGCGTGCAATTACTTCCTTCATGAAAACAAATAGTAAAAGGAAAGAGTAAAAAAGAAGAGAACTATATGGTGCTTTTAGCGTTGTACGTTCTCTAGAAATCTATTCTTTTCTTTATTAGAATAAATGCTTCCTACTCTTAAGGGAAACGATGGAACTCTGTGATCAATAACGTGTGGTTTAATGATGTAGAATAAATTATAGCATCATTTGTGTTTCCCCTTTTGTGAGCTTCTAATTTTATTAACTTGTTAATATTTTAACTTCAGTTGAAAGCTACTATGATTTAAATAAGTGATAGACATCAAATGTCTACAAGGGTAAAGGAAACATTTTAATTTTTACAAATTCACTGTAAAAAGCGTCTATAAAATAACTATTTTCTGGAGCGGTGTGAAAGATTTTACACAGTCATTTCAGTATGAAAAATTTCATTTTAACGCACTAGTAAAGCATTTTTTTTAAATTCGTAAAATAAAGGTTAAACAAACAGTTTAAATTTAACAATCCATAGTTGAACATATCCAATGTGTCCAAAGAAGTATGCAACAAATAAGAAACTTTTTTATTATTCATTTCTCAGAAAAATTTATTCTTGATAAAACTTGGTCCTTGAAGTAAAAAAACTTTAACATTATTAGATTTTAGATCAGAAATACAGGATGTTTATAAAATACGAAAGCGTGGATCTTAAGAACTAAAAATAAGATTTTTATGACGGCAGTTTTAAAATCGTAAAGAAAAGGTAAGTAAAATGTTTTCTATGTTTATTATACTTAAGGAAATATTTAAGGTCAAAAAATATCTTGTTAATTATAACTAACATTAATCAATTTTTATTTACGATTTTTTGTCGCTTTTAAAACTGGCGTAACAAAAAATTATCAATTAATTATTTTTTCAAAATATTTAGTTTTTTTTATTTTTTGAACACCCTGTATATCTGACTTAAAGTCTAATACTGTCAAAACTATTTTTTATCAAGAATATAATTTTTTGAGGAACGAATAATAAAGTAAAAGTTTCCCCTTTGCTGCATACTTCTTTGGTCATATTGTGAAGGAAAACTTCTTTCAGTTGTTGGATTTTTGGCCACGGATTCTGAGGTCGTGGGTTCCATTTCCACTTTGATCTCATACTACGTTTATACCGAGGCGTAAAATGAATTTACATCATGCGCCAACCTATTCACGTCAGTTAGTGGACTGGATAGGTGAACTTGGGACAGATGCACATTTTTTTATTCTGTAGGTCACTTGAGAAACTTAGGGGCTGTACTGTAACCTGAGGGTTGACAGCTCGAGGGTGGGGTGACAATTAAAAGAGCGACAAAGATCGCTGATTTGGAGCCATAAACATAACAATAGGGAGACGGAACTGATTTGATTTGTACTAAATCTGACATTGTCAAAATTATTACTTGTTTGGATTATTGTATCATCCTGATTTGGTTGTTTCGAAAGGGTATTGTCAACTATCTTACATAGAACAAAATCATACACATAAAAATTTATACTGGCTAATAATATTAAAATTACATTTTAAAGTGGTTCTAATACTGTCATAATAACCTGTGCAATATTTCATTACCTTCATATAATTATTATATACGAATAATTATTCAAAGAACCTCTTTTTTATTTAAATGTAAAGTTACTGCTTAAAACCGTAAATCGAAGACAGAAAAGAAAATTATTTTTGGGCAATTTTTATGGGTTTTTTGGATTATTTTTAGTATATTTTATGCAAGTTCTTGGGATTTATCGTACATAAGGGTGAGGTGTACACTTCACGTACAAAAATTTGGACTATTTAATTAATTTACTCGGGTATGTCAAAATATTGTTTTCTGTATTAATTGGTCAATACTCGATTCTTCCTAATATTTTATTAATTTTGTAAGTACGGTTAATTTTTTTTAAGGGCTCGTATAACTTATTGCTATTTTACCGTTCTTTAGAAAGCAAAATTGTATATCTGTACTTTTTTCCCTCAGCGACTGTAAATCAGAGGTATACATGTTTCTTTGCTGTATGTTGTTTTGCATTCAGAACAAAGTAAACAAAAGGTATGTTATTAAATATGTTCGCTGTGATAATAGATCTTAATTTTTATTGGCAGTTAAACGAATGTTATACAAATAGGTATATAAATATTGCTATTGTCAAATCTATATCAATATCAATCAAATAGCTTGCTCAGATTATGAATTGAAACCAATTGTTTAAAACATAATGTAAACTATCTAATGAAAATATAAACTCATACTTGAACTTGAAAAAAAACTGCCGATTGTAAGCAAGTTTTCCAATATAAATAACGGTCCGATCTCAAACAATGGCAGACTTGGTCTCACTTCCTACCTTACAAATTATATCGTTTGGAAAACGTATTTCGAATAGCCACCTTATCCCAATATCATATCTTTCTCTTAGAGCTTCCGCAAATTACCTCGTTTGGAAAACGCACTCCGGGGGAATCTTCCTTAAACCGGTCTATATTCCTTACTTAACATATACATATTTGCCCAAGCCGTATTAGTTCTTATCAGTATAAACTCTTGTTATTCTTATAATTTCTGTAAATATTTCAAGGCAGTATAGAAGCCCCGTTTACGAAAACCTCCCAACAGCATGAAGAGAATGCGCACCCTAGTGACTGTAAATGTACAAAAGTTTAACTGGGATAATATAGTTTATAATTTGTTTTATAAAGACCGAGTGTCTCAATTCTACCGTTTACGCTTACCCACGCTAGAACAGCTCTCAGTCACTGTAGCGAGACACCTCTCATTATAACTTGTGTAAAAGTGTTTTCATTTGTGAGATCGGACAACGAGAATAGATATTTTTTTAATTGCCACACTTACTTGAAGTACATGTTTATTTACTTTAAACATTGCATCAAAACATATACAATTTTATAAATGAAACAGCACAAGATGTTGGGTCTCCTTGTTGTTATGTTTAGAGCCAACCTCAAGTTTTATGTCCCGTTCAGTTAGGCCTTGTTGCGGAAAGAAGACGTTAATAGGTAATGCTTGTTTAACGCACGCGTGGGAAAGTTTTATACATACGAGTTCCTCAAACACACTTCCAAAAGTATCGTATAAAATCTTTTTAACTAGTCCGCACGAAATAGGGAATTTTTAATTTTTAACGATAACATATTATGTATAAAGCTATTTAAACACTAATAATACTGAGATTGTTTTGTCCGATTCTGTGAAATTAAAAATAGATTCACTTTTAGCTGCGCCGGCAAAACCACAGTATGAAACGACATATAAACGTCCTAAAAAACACGGTGGGTGGCGTTAATTTTCCGTTGCTGGAGCACATATGCGAGATTCCGTGCAAATTAAAACCGGAATTAAAAAAAAACTATATGATATAGGATATTAATTTTAATCTAAAATATAAATGTGTTATCTTTTACTTACTGCCCTTAATCTAATGGTAAGTATGACCAATCAAGTAAGCTTTGTATATGTCTTACAAAATGTATAGAATTTAAATATTCAAAAATATTTTGGTTCAATCATCAAGAAAGTTGCAGAAAAATAAAAACAATACAAAAGTGTCAGCACGTTTGATTCGAAACGTTGCCAAAACATAAAAAAAAAATAAAATATAATTAAATTCGCTACGAAAAACGGCAAAGCTGCATCTTCAGTAGCTTAGACATGATAATGGTACAAAGTTATGTAATGGAACGCTTATTTCTGACGAATTTTGATTTTGGCAATTATTTTTAATAAATTTAAAATATGAAGTAAATATTTATTTAATAATAATCGAATAAATTCCTATTGGGGTTTGAATTCTAGTGATTATATTTTGTGGTATAAAAAAGCTTAAAAACTGTAATTACCCTGAACGTATAAACAAAAATTATTTTTTAGTAATTGCCAGTTTTACGTAAATTTAATTTCTTTACATTTTTAGAAAATTTTCAATTTTTGGCTAATTAACAGTTATAAACAAATCACAATAACTGACAATTGCATATTTTTTCACTTAAAAGCAATTGTTAATATGCTAACGACTGGATTCATGTCAAAAGGTCCAAATCAATAGTTTAAAAAATATTCAAATATTTGAATATATTGACTATTACTAAAAAATAACTTTGCCCATATGTTCAATATAAATTTAATTTTGAAAAGAAAATATACATACCTGGGTGTGTAATCATTGATTGAGTTCATACAGCGTGTAACAAAAGTAAACGGAGAAATATTTCAGGTACTGCATACCTGAATTTAAAGAAAATATGTCGGATCCAATGGAGAATTCCGAATTGCTGCCAAGTTTACCATTTTTCTGTTATAAAAAAAATTATTTTTAATGGACCACCCTATATTATATTACTTTTTTTAAAATCTTCTTAAAATTCTCATCACTTTTTATTAAGTGCACTTTTTATGAAAGTCAAAGGTTTTTGCGAAAATAAGGATCTAATATCCATAATTTAATGTAATACCTTTTATTAAAAAGCTGCACACAAAAGGTTGCCTGATACGTTTGACAATTTCAATTTTGTTTATTTACAAAAATGGATGGTTTTAACCCAAAGAATTGAAATTTTAATTATACTGGGTTATGGGGACAGAATGTATGACCTGCAAGATGTTTGTAATATTTATATTGACAAATATCCTAACAGAAGTCCAATAACTAAATCTACCGTCAGTAAAATAAAAAATAAAAATTAACAAAACATTTCGTGAAACTGGAAAGGTAAAAGATGCTGTACGTTCTCTCTGACCTAAAAGCGCAACAGATGGTGATATTCTCTGAATCTTTTAATCAGTTAGAAGAAAATCCGCACCTTTCTACCAGAGCATTAGGAAGAAGAAATGGCGCCTCACACATATTCGTACACCGACTTCTAGAAACCGAAAGGTTTCATCGATAAAAAATGATTTTGATGCAAGAACTGTTTAAGGATTTTTTGTCAATTAATTTATTTTTAATGGCCCAGGGAAAATCCACATTGAATATGTAAAATACTCAATGTCCCCAAAAAATAATCGGTCCCTTCTTCATGGAAGACACATTAACTGGAGAAAGATATTTGAATCTTTTAGGGACGGAAATGGTCCCAGCTATTGAAGAACTATTTCCGAATATCTCTAAGCTCCTTACTTTACCTGCTGTATTAAGTCTTTAAAATTGATTTTTGTAAGTAATGGTCCACCAAATGATAAAATATGGTTTTAACAGGATGGTTCTCCACCCTATTTTGCTCGGAAGGTTCGGGAATATTTAGAAAATTTATTTTTTGGAAGATGTATTGGTCGGAGGGGTATAATAAAATGGGCACCTCGGTCTCCGGAGTTGACGCCCTTGGACTATTTTTTGTGTAGACAACTAAAATTGTAAGGTACCAAACTAAGCCCAATGATTTCGAGGATTTAAATAGGCGAATAGAAATCGAATGTAGACGAATCGAGGAGGCAGGTATTCTTTTTAATGTAATAAATATTTTTTGGTCTACTGTCAGGAAGTAAATGGGCAACATTTTAATCACCTTACTTATTTTCATTAATTTATTGTTTTTTGTTTTAGGCATTTAATTTTGTATTGTATTTTCCGTTGTTTTTTGCAACCTACTTTTAAAGTTGTGACGCTGTTTCCTCTTGCTGGTGTTTTGATTGCAAGATGAGGAGTTATTGTGCTTTCCGGGTTATCAAAACATACAACATATTTTACCTTTTACCTACGAAAGTTTTTGTTAATTTTACTTACTGCAGATTTAGTTATTAAATTATATATATAGTATATTAAATTCAGGTAAGCGGTACCTGATATATTTCGCCATTTCCGGAATTTAATTATTTATAAATGTGTTAATATAAATTATTTTCCGAAAACCAACCCTTGGGACAGCATTCTGAGGCTGACTTTTATTGATTGTTTTTTATTACCTTTAATTTATTATTAATTTTCTTGATAATTGGATAAAATATATTTTTAATATTAAAATTTGTTGCACTTTTTTAGGCGAATGGCACATTCTTCAGCTACTTTAATTATATTATATTTATCTGTATTGACTTATCTATTAATCTTAGATAGAAATTTGTAACAGTAATTAACCGTTGTCATAATTATACCTGTAAAGTATAATAAAGAAGTTTTGCAAATAATTATTCCGATATAAATATTGTGAGGTACTAATTAGAAATTTCCAATTAATATTTCAAAACTTCAAAAACAAAGCGTCATTCATTAAAACTTGTTCACATTTTACTGCAGCTTGCAAAATTGAAATAGAAAAGAAAAAAGAACCAATTCCTGTGATACACGTGTAAGGGCATTTCTTGCGGCTAAAACACTATGTTCGATATAAAACGTGTATCGTACATCGATAAATTGTGTCTCCGTTTCGGAAGTTGTTCCGTAAAGACAAAGCCAAAATAAAATTTTATAGGTTTGGAGATACTACCTCATGGATAAGAAGTATTTTATTTTTCAAATATAAAACTCGCGGTGTTATGATGGTAAACTTTATGTGTGCATTTTCATATGCTTCGCTACACTTTATGTAAATTTGTAACTTATTTTCGATTTAGTTGGCTGTTACCTGATAGAGAAATCCGTATTTCAAATTAAAATCCGAAAATTTAAATTTCCACTATTTATTTTCGGATTGAATATTACACAGAGCATTTCAACGAAGATTGAACAGGGCTTATTTTTGACTTGTCCTGTATTTAAAAAAAATCCAAAATAGCCATTCGATCTGTTTTTCTGTAGAATTAAAAAATTATAGCAAAAAATTGTTACTTTGTGTTACAAAAGCCCAGAAAATGCATGAAAAGTAAGAACAACATTTTTTGCAAATTTTCAAAAAAATATATCTGTAAATACAATTTTAAAGATAAAAAACTTATTTAAACAAAGTTTTAACATGATGGGAAAAGAAATTTACACTTACAATAAGCTAATAAAACAAAACTACTAATAATTTACGTGTTCAATATGACCCGCGTTGTCGAAAAAACATCGATATCCTATTTGAGGCCATTCTAAACATGCTGTTCTAATGTCGTTGTCTTGGTTGAGCCAGTTTATTTCATTAACAGTACTGTTTTTTAAGATCTCTTCAATATTTTGGTTTCTTTGTTGATTTGCCACGTTCTTTCGATGACCTGAAAGAAATGTATCTAAAAGCGAGAGGTCAGGGCTATTGGAAGGCCAAAAAATGGTTCTATTACGTCCAATCTATTCATTATGGCGTTAGTTTAAAAATTCAACGACATCATGCGGAGGAGCTCTATTTTGTTGCCAAGTTATAATTTTCGATATTTATGTAAAGGTAATTCATTTAAAAATTGTTCAATTTCCTTTTGAAGGAACTCATGATTTAGAGGCCCGTTATAAAATATTGGACCTAAAATTCTTTTATCTAAGGAACTAAACCAAACATGAATCAAACTCCTTTCTTGAAATTTGATGGTATGAAATTTTCTTGGGTTTTCTATAGCCCAGTGATGAGTATTGTAGCGATTAAATATTCCTAATGTGGTAAATGTTGCATGGTCCGTCCATACAATTTTTTAAAATAAATGAGTGTCGTTGTCTTGGTGCCGAATTACAATTTGGTAAATAAACTGAAAGCGAAATTCTTATTTCTTGATTTTTGACCCTTCACGAATTTCTTTTTCTCTCACGTAAAGACTATATTTCTTCAACTTTTATCCTTAAATTGTATTTACGAATATATTTTTACGAAAATTTGCAATACATCTTCCTCCTTGGCTTTTGTACAAAGTAACAATCTGCAATGTCTCTTCTAAGGAGTACTTCATGGCGACAAAATATATCAAATTTCTTTTGACTATAAAGGGATATAAAGGTGATAATACTTTTGTCATCTATGAAAAACCTATTAAAGTAAACAAGTTACGCTAAAATTATTAAGGATAAAACATTAAAATATAACGGCAATCGCAATATTAAATCTTTTTAAAATAATAGACATATAATCGACATTTCGAAAGACCATATTAGAAAAACAAGGCGTTTCATTTAAAAAAGACTCTATCCTTGGCGTAAGTCTTTTGTGTTGGGTCAAATATTTTTTGATGCAATTTTTGAATTCTACAGAAAAAAACAGGTAGAATGACTATTTTGGATTTAAAAAAAAATACAGGACAGGCCAAAAATAAATAAGCTACTTTTCAGTTCTCGTTGGAACACCTTGTACAAATCACTAATTTAATATTTTACCTTACCAAAATTATGATATTTTGTAATAGTTTACCATTTTAATAGAGGGATCATTCAAATCTACCTGTTTTTTTAAGTTTACTTGCTTACTTTTGTTTATTGATTTCCATAATTTCAAGATAATTATAGGAATAAAGCATCTGAATGTTATGGGGAAAAACCAGTTATGGCACATTTTCCCAACATATTAAACTGTTGGCACGCGTTTTACCTAAATCTCAAGTTATTTCAAATAATAAAATCACTGTATGGGAAGTAATGAAGTTGGTTTGTGCTATGGGAAAAGAACAAAAATATCCACATTGTCCGGTATTCCAAATTTTAAAGATTTCTTTTTCGTTTTCATCGCCTCCTCGATTTCCAAGCGCAAGACTATACAAAGTATTCATTTGTATTTTGATACCAGCCTACAGCTTTAATTATTTACAAGAAAAACTTTTTATTCCAAAGTTGTGGGATTTTTTTTGTTTATATTTAAAGAATATTATAATCTAAAAAAATTCATAAAAAATTTAAACTATAGACACAACAATTTTTTTTAATTGAACACCAGGCATATTAACACTTCACTAAATGGGTCTTTTATGGCTGAGTATAAATACACCAGTTTGATACAAATTATCCAAATTCTTGTTTTTGTCAATTTTGCTCATTACATTTACAGATAAGGGTATCAAATCTGGAATACCTATAATCAGCATGAAAAATTTTAAAACATATATATATCAACTTTTTATTAGTTTTTTTATTTTTGATATTTTAAAAGGTAATAGAAGAAAAGTCATGCAACTTTTATATGCATTTTTTTTTGCATCTCTTATAATTAAGTGTCGGTAATAAATGAAAGCCCTATACGTTTACATTAAAGGATAATTTCATTTAGAGATGCCACTGCTGAAACATTTTCGCTCTACATATTAGTGAAAATAGATTTGCTAAAAATATTTTTTTTTACATTTGTGATGTTTAACTCATTAGTTATCCAGTCTTAAATTCAACAAAAAAGTTATAAAAGTTATTGTTGAATGAGTCTTCAAAACACTGAGGGCTTGCACTTAATGAAGTATGCTTTACTTATAAACATATTATTAAGTTCATTATATTTTCATTCCGGAATTGATGCCCATAAAAAAAAGAAAAATTTAAAGACTGTTGTTCTAAAGCAATGTGAACCAGTCGCTGCCGAGATTTTCTCCAACCTATCACATAAACAAAAAAATCATTTTTAAATTATTTTAGTTGAAATACATATCTTGAAGTTTATATGTTATTTCACTATCTGTAGACAACATAATATTTTTCTTTAATTTAAACTTAATTTACAACGTGAACATTGCCTCCCATGATGTTTGATGAAGAGCAGAAATATTGTTTCCCCTCCCCTATGAATTGACCCGCAATAAAAAAAAATCGTTAACGAACTACTATATTTTAAAAATCATATATATATATATATTTATTGATGTAGTCAGCTCATAGCCTTTTTTTTTCATTTTTCCTATAATACAAAAGATGTTGTTGTCATGGAATCTTGAGTTTAGCTGTTGCATGGAGTTAAACCGAAACGTATATAACGCACTTTTACTAGATTGCTTTGTTATTTTGTGCAAAGACCCGGCAAAAGTCACAACACGCCCTGAAAGATTCGGTTTTCAAGTTTGGCTGTACTATGTTAAAGCTTTGTTTTGTTTAGGTCGTGGCATTAGCGAGCGGAATAGTTGTTTCTGTAATTCCATTTGGGTCTTCGCCCTACATGATGCTCCCTAATCTATAACGGCCTGATAAGCTCTAAAGAGTGCCAAATAGCTATTGTCCTTTGACTGAAATACATCATTGCGCCAGCGGTATATTTCAGACAGAGATCATGGCATCCTTGTTGTGACGTTGATGTAACGTGAAACAAAACTTAATTAACATTATTCTCAAAACGAGAGTCAGGAATCAACATTGTCATTCAATACCGGTTATGGTATTAACCAGCCGAGTAGTTGTTTCTGTGTTTCTAATTTGCTCTACAAGAGTCTCGCTAGTCTATGGCTGCCTGATGCTGTAAAAAGAGCGAAACCACAATCGTCATTTGACTGCAATGGATCGTTGTTCCTACGGCATTGTAAGAGGTATTTCAGACAGATATTATGGTATTCTTGTTGCGACTTCGGTGTAACGTGAAACAAAAATCTATTAACATTTTCCGCACCAGTTAGGTACATAATTTTTAGTTTAGCGAGGAGGTTGAAATGAAGTATGTTAAATTTTTATTTATTAGAATTGATTATTTCAGATTAGCTTTTATCACAAATTAGAAATTTAAAATATGTCAAATGCAACTTTTAAAAATATTTTACATTTATTCAGAAAAAAAAATAACAATATATTTTAAAATTATTATTTAATTAAACAATTATTTAACATTTATATTGAATGTACAGTTTGTCGGATTGTTTAGATTTAGGAAAGATGCCTATTCGAAATACTGTTTAATATAAGTTGTACTACTTGTCAATGGAAGTGAAACAGCTTCACCTTCAACTTTCTTTTCGGTAATAATTTTATTTGCAATTTGATTTTTGTTTTATTGAGTCTTCCAAATAGCCTTCTGCCACGGTAGTGGATTTCCATCCACCATGTCTCTTGATATTAGTTATATTTTTTCTTGAACAGATAACAGATTGGCGAAAACTGTGACCCGTGTACATTTCTGCATCTGGCAATCCCAGGTGTCCGGCAATACTAGATGGCATCTTCCCAAATGTATTAATCCCCACACATTTTATTGTGCATTTTCCCTGTTTGCAGTTTACAAAAAAAACGACATTGAGGTGTGTTCGAAGGACGTAGAGCTATATATTTCCTATAAAGCTGAAGGTGAACTGCATCTTCACCAATTACAAATGTTCTGTAAATATGAGTTTTTGTATCAGGAATTTTGATGATTAGTAGGATCTCTTTGTCTTCAATGTTATCAATGGTTAATTTAGTCAGATCTTCGCGACGACATGCACCTGCCAATCTAATAATCTTCACAACTTTAATCAACAAATAGACATCATCAGGTGCCTTGAAACAAATTTTGCAATTTCCTCTTTTGAAAAAACTTTGGATTTCTTTGGACGGTGTCCTACGTTCTTCCGTTTCAAAAATGCTGTTAATTTTGAATATTTACCTATATCCAGATCTTTATTTGTTTTGATGATCAATTTGAGCATTGAAAAATTGACCATAGCGTAGAATATTTGCAGGTTTCAGATTTTTCGCCAAAATAGGCTAGAAATATTTCTTCTTTAAGAGATTTCACCTGTTTCTTCACGCACCATTGTGTAAAAACTTTGTATTCTTTTTCATACCTATGACGGGATTTTTAGAGCAATACCTGTAAGCTGACTGCTGCAGCTTTCTCCAAAATACTTTCCGGAATTATATCTTCGTCTAAGTCTTGCATGTTGGGTGGCAAAAACATCTTTCAAAAACTACGATTAACTATGCAAACTAAATCACGGTCAGACGCATACATTTTTGTTATTGTTTTTTGGTGTCATCGCAACCGAGACTTGTCTGTTAACACTATTGTTGAAACAATTGCAAGTAAGGTTACTTAGCATTAAGCTAACTGAAATGATATAAGATTATAATACGATGTAAATCAAAATTATAATATAAATAATGGGATGAATTTTTGAATTTTTTAAGATATTGAAAAATTAAAAATCTAGATGAGAAATTTCTTCTTTCTGTTAAGCTGCTTTTTTAATAATTTTTGAAAAAAATTTATTATAACTAGTATAATAAATAAATAAACAATATTTGTTTAGTAATTTCTACTAATTTATTTCCGTTTGACAGCTGTTTTGACACACTGTGTCTTTTTCAAAAATCGTGTATATAAATTAACGTAGTTAGTGCATTTGTACTTTGAAGAAGGTACTAGGTAGCGAAAAAATGACTATAATGAATTTTTTAAATAAATAGTGAAAATCTAAGTTTTCTGTTTTTAGTTTGCAGCTTTTGGTTAGGTTTAATTGGGAGTCTAAATCGTTGTTTCGTTTGTGCCAATACCCCGAAAATAACGACTCTGCTTATCTAAATTCTTTCCTCAAAATATATTTTTTAAAATCAAGATATCACATAAGCAAAAATAATCTTCCATTTAAATGGGACGTCTTGACCGGTTCGGAGACATCAATGCTCGCGGAAACTATATTATTTCGTGTGGTAACCCTCGACTCGCGAACGGAAACGAGACGCGACGTTTGATACAGGTTAGCTTGAAATAAAGTTTAATATAGCTGCCATAGAACAATATATACATCGGGGGGATAGCCGCAAATTATTTTTGGCAAAAGTCTGTGGTCGCTACTCTTTCTGCCAACTTCCTCAACACACTTGGCAATATTGCGCCCTAATTTCTCGGATAGATGCAAGCTTTTCAAAACCTGCTTCCATTTAGAGTGTCCTGACCGTTGCCGTGTTTTGTTCGATTTATTGTGTAGTTATCATATTGATCTATTGTTATATAAGAAATTATAAGAGATATGAAAAAAAAGATTTAAAACCACTGTGAAAGTTTAACACATCCCGAAAAGAGTTTTTACTTTATCAAAACTTAACAGTTGTTTGGCAGTTCAACGAGGAAAGCTTGCATATATCAAACATTTAATGAAGCAACAAAATTTGATCGATTAAAATTTATTTTTAGGTTATTAGTTTATGAATTGATTGAATTTCAGTGCGGTAGTAATAAAACCATATGCTAGGTAAAATTTATTAAAACTTCCAAATTACAGCGCTTATCATTAAAATGTTAACAGTTGTGTATCTTTCTAAAGCATTAAGGCGAGTTTAAGGCAAAAAAGCAAAATTACGCTAAGATAATAAATAAAGCAAATTTCCAATATTGAAAAAAGATGCTCAGAGTTTTATGTGAATAGAATATTTTTTATGTCATTCTAGTTCATTATTATGTTTTTGTTGCTTAGTTACCAAATACATAATAGTGCACTTTAATTTATTAATGAAATTACAAAATATAAAATTTAAGTATTATGTCAATATCTACTTTGCATTATTTAGTCGATAGTGTCAACTATGATAAAATGAAAATGTTATTAAACTCGAATTGAATTTTCAGATTTTTTTAATACTTTATATTGTGGATGAAATAAGGAACTAGTATTATAATAATAGTAATAAATTGTCTTTTATTGTCAATTTCATACATTACAACAAACATGATATTATAGTGGTTGGCGAGATCTAGCATGGCTAATCATCTAACCATCCGGATCATAAAACTAACTTAAACAAAATTGTAAGAAAATTACAGAATACTTAAACCAAATAATAAAAACTATATTTTATAATTTCTAGGGAGAATCAAGTCATGATTAAATAATACATTTAAAAATAGATGTTATTAAATTCCATACTGGTAGCTTTTTGAATTAAAAAGGCATATCCTACATAAAATGTGATATCAATGTGCGGACGCGAAGGACAAGACAAAAAATAAATATAAATATTACTCTAGACTAGAAAAACTTGTTTTGAAGAAACTCGCTATAGTCGAGCAGACCCTGACGTTACCAGGCAGTGAGTTAGAGGCTTTTCGGTATTACAAAAAAATCGTTGTGTCGAGTGTTTCTTTGATGATCTTTTGATAAGTTTTTCAAAAAGATACTGTGGTTAGCTTGTGTGTTATAATTTATAAGTTAATGTACATAAGCGCATAAGAATTCGTTGCTCAAATTTAAGCCATACAGATCCGACGTAGGAGGGTGAAATGTAATCGAATTTCCGAATATTATAACAGAAACGTAGACAATTGTTTTGCAGTTCTTCTAAACTAACATGATCCTTTTGTAAAAGCCCTGGCCAATTAAGTATATCACAGTATGATACTAAGGATGAATTTAAAGTGCCGCAAAGTTTTAATTTAATATCACGACCTAAAATATTCTTAAACATATATAACGAACGATATTTACCAACTTTTCTGAAGCAAATATGAAATCTGAGTTTCAAAATGTAATTTATAATCAAAATATACGCCCAAATGTTTACAAGAATCTGTGATACCCACCTTAATGTCATTAATAAATACATTAAACCCCCTATTTTTACCCCTGAAATTTTTTCCAAAAATTAATAATTATGTTTTAGCCTCATTGAGAATAAGTCCATGCGCTAATGACAATTCAGAAATAACTTGTAAGTCAGCAGTGATATTATTTTCAGTTGGTAATATATCGTTAAATTGTAACGAACTGTATGTCATCCGCGTATTATTGAGATGTTATCTGTTTTAAATACTTATAAAAAATCAGCTGTGTAAATGAAAAACAACAGGTGTTCCAAAATACACCCTTTGGGTATTCCTCGGCTTATATTAGATACTGTAGAATGCGTAATATTACTCAAAGAAATCCTCTGACAACGACCAGTCAAATAATTTTTTTGTAAGATGCACAGAACTTATACCTAAACTAAAATGTTTAAGTTTGGAACAGAGAATATCGTGATTAAGGGTGTCGAAAGTTTTACTATAGTCACAAAGCAGGAGACATGCATTTTTCCTTCATCGACTGCCTTTAAAAGATCACCAGTGACGTTTCATTTAGAATATAAATCACATCAAAATTTGCATTATTTAAATCAGAAACAAAAACCTCATAATTGAAATTTTTGTAGTCTCGCTACGTTTTGTATTTTACTGATAGTGTGACATAAAAGTTTGTATGCGCCTCTGGTATTGATAGATGTGTATGCCCTTGGAAGAATTGCAAACCCTCTGGCCAGAGGCCCCCGCGTTTGTAAGATCGTTGCCCTCAGGGCATAAACATCTATTTAATTCCCTTAGTACATAAATAGATATTATAATACTAAGAAAAAAATAGGACGGCCTTTAGTGGCACTACTGGAAACATGCTAGTTTCCCGGTATATGCCTGCAGTGATAGATAATCAATGATTTGTTTTCCATAAAATTAATACATGGTTCTATAGGGTTCAATGCTATATCTTCCATTTCGTTGATTCGTTACCTGGTTCTCTCCTATCTGCAGGCTTATACGGGAAGGAACATTAAGATTCTTTTACCCAGGTTTCCTTTCTCTGTCTAAGTATATCAAAAACTGCTCGGACAAGCTAACTTTGGGTTTCAGGAGGATATATTTCTTGGGTATCTTCATTTCGGTCCTTGAGCGAGGGTGACTTTCATCCTTAAAACTTGAAATAGTAAGGGGTATTTGTCGGGCGCTAAATTGTCTTAAAATTACCTTTACTAATTGAATTCATCACTTCAATTCATTCATAACCTGCAATCTTGAAGAAACGTGTGAAATTATTCCTCTTTTCTTCAGAAATAAAATTTTTGTTAGAGTTGCTGCAATTCAGATATCTTCTATAAGACCTTTGTCGGTGTCTACAGGAACCTAGTCGTCTGCAAATAGTGGTCTTTAGATGCGTTAATCTTTAACTGCCTCTATGCGGTCAATTTGGCCGCGATTGATTTCAAAATACATAGAATGCCTCCTTCCAATAAAATCACATTGCGCCTCAAGGTAGCTTTCACTTTTAGTTGCCTTTGCCTTAAGCCTTTTGTCGTTATTAATAGAGCCAATAAATTTGTAGTCGGTACAGATTTATAAGGTTTTTAGTTAAGTATTTTGACAGTTTGGATGGTTTGGATTTTTAGATATAAAGTGATACTTATATAAAGATGTCGGAATCTGGTTCTTCTAATGTAAAAATGGAAGGTTGTGATTTAAATATGATAAAAAGATGATAAATACTTTCAGCAAAGAGCTATGAAGTGAGCTGACGAATGTGATGATTCTAGCATCGATGGTGATTTGATAATTGAAGAAAATTAAAAATAAACCGCTTCAGAAGTTTGTTATTCTAAAGAGCATTCCACTGACGAAAATGAAAACAAAGATGCTATGTCCAACTATTACAATGTTTTGTTTTCTTTGATAGTTTTTTTTTTGTTTACTGTTATTCATCTGTAGAACATAATGTTTAGTTGTCGTGAAAAAATAGTCCTGTACTTTTTTACATTAAGATTTTTTAGTTTTGCAGGTTCTGCGTTAGATTATACAGTTAATTTAGTTAAGCGTTTACATTTTTTAAATACATTCGAACTAAAACATTCATTCAGTGAACAAGCTTACAATAAAATTTAATTTTGATTTGAACTTGGTGTCTTTTATTTTAGAAAAGTAGAATTTTATCATGCAAATTGAATTTTTCCAAAAATATGTAATTTGTTTGAATAATAGCAATTTAATTATGCGGTGAAATTGACTTCACGACGGTACAGGCGTCATAGATACTGTCGGCAGACAAAAGCTAAATCTAAGCAAACGGATTTGAAGCCTGTCATAGTTAGCTAGCCCTACACATAACATATTTCAGAATAATTTGCTGCCTGTTTAATATATTTTAATATACTTTTAATGTGCAAGTTGTAGCATTATATTTTTCATGAGCTAAATTGTTTCGTTTGGTGAACAGTTTAATTCACGCCGATATATATTAGAAGTAATTTGGGTTGTCTATAAGTGGGATTTATAACGTAATATTTAATTTTAGAGTGGAAATGTCGTTTTTTTTTTATAATTTCTACATAAATCAAAACAAGTAATTTACTTCATATTTATTTTTACGTTGCCATCCAGATAAAATCACAATATTTGCCAATCATTTCAATATTCAAAGCAGGTAAAGGAATTTTATATTTAATAGGAACATATCCTTTTGGTACTCTCAAGTCATGGATTCACGGCGTCGATGTCGACTTGCGTTTCTACTTTCGGGTTTCAGTTGCAGTGTTGTCGAATCGAGTTAATGATTTTTCTTAAGTTTCATGGTGAATTTGAATTTGCCGCTTCCTTTCACGAGTCACTTTACTGACTATTTCCGTGCTCGACCTTCTTGGTTGGCCAACGGTCTTCATCCCTTGGTATCGTCATTTCGGTTGGTAGTCGAGGTACTTACAACACCTCCATGTGTTGATCCGAAGAAAAATTGGGAATCATCCCGAATATACCCAGTAGTGGTGATTTGAATTTTTATTTCTTCGCATGGGTTAACTATCTGCTTTATCTGAGAGCCAAAGTAAAGTTTGTGTTTTGGAGAAAACCTGGATTTTATGCAGCAATCTTTGGCCATGCCGGAATCAAACGTTTTGGAGTTTTTTTTTGTATAGTAACTTTGGGATTTAGTTAAGGTAAGCCGCTTATAATAATTTTACATACCTTTTTCTTCGTTTTGAAAAATGTTATGTATTTCCCAGTTTTCGTTTTTTTTTTTGGAGTACTCATCCATGGTTTTCCCTCTCCTTTTAGAATCCACATGGGAGTCGATACCTAAGTTTTGGCATACAGTACCGTACCATGAGTTATGAATTATGGTCTTAAAAGAAACGTAATCTAGACTTCTTTTATTTGATCCAGTTCTATTCGAATGCTGTTAGTTCCAGACACTGTAACTGTTCCTGTGATTTTGAAGTGATCCTCTTTTGATGTTTTGATGCAGCCCTTGAAGTTCTGACATCCCTGGAAGGATTTATAAAGGCCAGATAATATTTTTACTATTAATTATCCGTTTTTTTAAATTTTTTTTACTACAAGCATTATTTAATATTATACATTTTTATATTTGATTTACAGTTTAAACGATTTATGATATTTTAAAGTGAACCAATTAATTAAAAAATTCTTTCTAACTTTCATTTATGTAACAATAATTAAAGGTGTTAAAATTATTAATGAGTTATGTGAACTTTGTAAAAGTTTTGTGAATATTGGCATATTAAATTCCTCTTTTTTTACCTGTTTTGAATTATCTTATTTAAATTGTACATTTGCTGTATAATATATGGTGTCGTAAGTATAGAAAATTTACCTCATATTTTCATTTATCCTGCCTACACTCACCCAGTTTTTTTTTGCTATAGGAACTAGCTTAGGCTAAAATTTATTTATTTTAATTTCGCAGTTTTCCTTTATTAAATATATAAAAAACAGCGTGGCGCCCTTTTAGTAGTCTTTGATTATGTAATGTATTTTTTTTAAGATTTACTTTAGATTTTAAAGAACACACCAAAGTTTAATAATTAAATTCTAATATCTAACATCAAAGTTAATTTAATAAAATTATTTTTCATTTACCCCCAAACCCATAGTGCTCTCCAGATGAAAAGCTGCCGTTAGCTGAGCGTAAAAAAAAACAAGGGGTATGATACGCTACAAAGTATCTTCAATTTAATAGTTGGTTCTGACGTAGCATTTTTTATTGATTTAACTTATAATTAGATGTGCAAACTGTTATTTTTTATGCAAATCGATAAGGTTTCAACAGTTATTTTTAAACTTATTGAATGAGCTTAATTCGTCCATAGTTTTTAATCGTTGTTTCAATGAACTAACGAATGAAACTAAGGATTCATAAACGTTTTTATTTAACACCGTTAATTGGCTTTTATGGGTTTTTTATGGTTGCATGTCAACGGAAAAATCATAGAAATTGAAAATGTATTATTTTGCTTTAAATTGACTGAAAAATAACTACTAAATATTAGAGTTATTCTTCTGAACAATATTACAAAAGACGGTATAAAATACAACTGACTATATTATAAATAGGTAACGAGGTTGATTTTCGTCGAGTATAGGTATTTTCGAATTTTTCAGTTAGTTTTAGTACTGCTCCTCTGTTATAGTTTATGTACCTTCTTAATTTAAAGATGTAATATGCGTGGTCTAGCTATCTGTATCCTGTAACGTGAAGCGGGTGTTGTGGTCCTTATATATATTGTTAATATTTTTTTTTGTACGGAATTTTCAGTGTGACTGCTGAGTATGAATGTTGAGTTGTATTTTCTTGTTTTCTTTCATTTTTGTAAACAAAACGAATTATTCAAGAGGGAATTTCCAATTACGTTCCTTTACAGAATGGTTTTATCCAATGACATTGTAGTTTAGTTCCCTCATGAGGAATTGCTCCCTTTATCTAGAAAAGTGAAAGATAACACAATTTGTATATGTAACCACTAGATGACTATATGCGAAACTAAACTAAACTAAAGTTACGAGATAAATAAATTTCCGAATTTTTATATTGTTTTTTACTAACCCGCCATTTTGTTCAAAATAATGTAAAAGAAAAGTAAAATATCGGCAACTTTTAAGTTCAAACCAATCTACTTGAAACGACTTATTAGTACTACTCTAGATTTTCTATGTAGATGGAGTAACTAAATATAGTTGGTAGCAGTTTCATTCCTTTATGAAAACTGCAATAAAGAAAGCGTCCATATTCTCTAAGAGACCTGATTTCAAATGACTTAACTAGAAAGAAGACACAAAGTCTCGGTCTCAGTCAAAAAGAATATAATACGGTTACACGTGTTTCACCTTTTCAGGCGTCATCAGACCTACAATTAATATAATAATCAAGAACTATCATTATAAATATACAAAATTCAAACAAACCTTCGACATTAAATAAAATCACAAGAACAAATCAAATAACTATAACATCACATGTTAAAATACACTGAGATGAGGTTAAGAAACTAAGGTATTGACTTGCGCAGATAAAAGTTGAATCAAATAAAAGACAAAAAATATAAATAAAAAATAAAAAAATATAAAAAGAGGATATTGATATACCCAGAAATCGAACACGAGCCTCCGGTGTGAGAGGCCGAGATACTGACCACCACTCTACCACCAGGCCAAACGAAAGGTCTATACATTACCTTCCTGCTGATTATTGTTAGTACCAAGATTGTTAAAAATTAATTGAGGTTCGAAGTTGAAGACATCGTTAACACAGTGTAAAACTGGGCTAATTTTAGCCCTTGTAATTTTCATCTTCTCTAACAAATCCAGTATTTTACTCTTTGCACACTCGTGTAGTATCTTAACATTGTTTGGTATAGAAAAATGGTGTTCAGTTGTTAGCAAGTGATTAGCAAAAGCCGACTTTGTCTCAGTGATATCAGTGTTTTTATATTTATCGAAAAGGCTAAGATGTTCTCGGACCCTAGTGGAAATCCTTCTCCATGAAAAGGTCCAACGAGTAAACCCCTGATTTTGAGAGATGTTCGGTCTTATCTTTGGTCATTACTAGATGTCTCTTAAGTGAAGAATAAAATAAAATTCCACGAATTGATCGTCACCAAAGCAGATAAAGGCTCTTGTTTGGTGGTTATGAAAAGGGCTGATTACGTGAAGAAGGTCGTAGACTTCCTGGGCCTGGTGAGTTCCAGAGTATCAATAGGGACCCCACAAGTTCTTTCTTTGTGAAGGTTAAAGGCGTTCTTGATCAATCGTTGGTAACTTTAGAATATTTTAAAACCTCGAAATATAATTTGTATCATATGAATTCTAGAACACCTTTGCTCTGCGGTTTACCTAAGGTACACAAACAGGGAAACCCTATCAGACCCGTGGTGTCTTTTGTTGACTCACCCTGTTACCGTTTGTCTTTGTGGCTAAATAAAGTTTTGAGAGAGGTTACGGGTTTTCAGAATACTTACTCCACAAAAAATTCGGTAGATTTGGCGCAGTACCTCAAAAATGTTGACATTCCGCATGATGCAATATTAATTTCCTTAGATGTAAAAAATTTGTTCCCCAGCATACCCACCAACGAATGCATTAACTTGGCAAAGAGTTTACTAGACAAAACTGCTCTACCAGCACTAGTAAGGAAGAATCTCGTTTCTCTGCTCTCCACCGTACTGGACCAAATTTTTTTCAAATTTAATGGCTTAAATTTTAGACAGTTAGCGGATCTAGCGATGGGTTCCTGCCTTTCCTCTTTTCTTAGTGAGATTTTTATGAGTGATTTGGAGAAAAAGATCATGAAAAGCCGTTTTGCTAACCATCTATTAGCTTACAAGAGGTACGTAGATGATATATGCATCGTGTGGAAAGGAAACAATCAGGGGTTGACGGATTTTTTAAATTTTGTTAACTCCGTTCATAACAAAATAGATTTTACTCTAGAGATGGAGAATAAAGGTAGATTACCTTTCTTAGATTTAAAGTTAATCAGGAACAATACCAAAACAGAATTTGAAATATACAGAAAACTATCGTCTACAGATAACGTTATTCAATTTAGTTCCATTTCAGTTGTTCAAAATACCTCTTTCCAGGGAAGCTTTCAATCAGGAATTGGAGATTATAAAACAAATTGCTTTCAACAACAGTTTTCCTATCCACTCCATCAGTACACTTTATTTTAAGTTTTTCAATAAATACAAACTTTCCTTTAATATTATTCACTCTAAACCAACACTTAAAAAATGCTTCAAAGGTTTAACATTTTTTGGTAATATTTCAATGCAGGTGGCTAAGTTTTTCAAAGATTTAGATGTCTCAATTGCTTTTAAAACAGTGGATTCACTTAAAAGACCTCTAGTAATGACCAAAGATAAGACCGAACATCTCTCAAAATCAGGGGTTTACTCGTTGGGCTGTGGAGGTTGTTTTGCTGTATATGTCGGACAATCAGGGAGAAGGATTTCCACTAGGGTTTGGGAACATGTTAGCCTTTTCGATAAATATAAAAACACTGATATCACCGAGACAAAGTCGGGTTTTGCTATCCACTTGCTAATAACTGGACACCATTTTTCTATACCAAACAATGTTAAGATACTACACGAGTGTCCAAAGAGTAAAAAACTGGATTTGTTAGAGAAGATGGAAATTACAAGGGCTGAGAGAAGCCCAGTTTTACGTTGTGTTAACGATGTCTTCAACTTGGAACCTCAACTAATTTTTAACAATCTTGGTACTAACAATAATCAGCAGGAAGATAATGAATAGACCTTTGATTGGGTCTGGTGGTAGAGTGGTGGTCAGTATCTCGGCCTCTCACGCTGGAGGCTCGGCTTCGATTCCTGAGTATATCAGTATCCTTTTTTTATGTTTTTTCTTTTTTATTTATATTTTTTGTCTTTTATTTGATTCAACTTTTATCTGCGCGTGTCAATACTTATAAATAGTTGTTTGATTTGTTCTTGGGATTTTATTTAATGTCGAAGGTTTGTTTGAATTTTGTATATCTATAGTGATAGTTGTTGATTGTTATATTAATTGTAGGTCTGATGATGGCTGAAAAGGCGAAATACGTGTAACCGTATTATATTCTTTTTGACTGAGACCGAGACTTTGTGTCTTCTTTCTAGTTTAGTTATTTCTTTATAAGATAACGCAACTTTTCGACAAACTTTCTATAGATTTTAAAGGTTTTGGTATTTCTGGTTCATTCTAATTCAAGTAGTAGTAGTTTTCAGTTTTTTTGGGACAGCCTATTTAACATTAAATTTAAATATAGAATGCAAGTTTTAATGGCTTTGGTCAATTAAGAAAGCATGATTCTTGGGATTAGTCTGCGCCAAAATGGATTAATTTTCCGACGTTCCGCCTTCGATTGCACGAGGCGCGTCTTCAGAAATATTTCCTTTACGAGATCGGAACACTGAATTTAATACTTTCCTCTTATGAGGGATGTAAAAGGGTTCACAACTAGCACAAAGGATCTTATGTATGGCGTTATTTTAGAGCGATTTATTTTGAAGATTTTTTCTTTCGATGTTTAAATTTTACTTGGAGGTTTTGAGATATTCTTTTTTTATTATAATTTATAGGTTATTCTTTTACAGATGTATTGTTCTCATAGACATAATAACAGAAAAACGTAATTCTTTTGATTTCAACGCAATCACCGCAATATAATAACCATTGTAATATTTAATTAATTATATATAATTATTATCAACAAATAAATTATTCAAATAACCTTTAAATTTAAATGCAATGCCATTACTTGAAAAACCGGCAAGACCGGCCGATTTTTGTGAATTGTTGTGAATTTGTAAAATCGTAAATCGAACAAAGCGGTGTTGCGTGGATCCGGAGTATTGTCTTTGGGCGATTTTTGTGAGTTTTTGGCTTATTTTTGATAACTTGTATTCAAGATCTTAGGCATTATAGTGCGAAGTGTGCAAAAATTTGGACTATTTAACTCCTAAAGTCTCTTTTGTCGGGTAAGTCAAAATGTTGTTGTTTTTCTTTATTAATTGGCGTACGCGATACTTTGTTTCTTCATAATAATTTACAATAATTTATTTTAAAATTCTGAGTTATAAGTAAACAAAAACAAACGAGCTTTGATATACGTTTTTATGAATAATGAAAAAAAAGTAGATTACGTATGTTATTAAATATGGCCGCTGTGATAAGATATTTTAATTTTGATTGACAGTTAAATGATTATTATCCAAATATTACGCTCATAGCCAATGATATATTTTGGGTCAATGGCTAGACGGAAAGAAGTCTGTCATTGTAAATTTAAAGCGTTGTCTAATGTTAGGGACGACAAGAAAGATAGATACTTTTGTCTTTGTCACACTTACTTGCAGTACGTGTTTATTTACATTGATAATTGCATCAAAATATACACGATTTTATAAATGAAACATCACAGCATGTTGAGTCTTCTTGTGTTTATGTCTATGATCGTTTGTAATTTGAATAATACCCATAGCGAAAAAATACACATAAGGTACCAGAAGGCCAACATCAACCTTCTTTTTATTATTTTTAAAAAACTCCTATGCGTTTCGACCCAAATGCAAGGTCATCATCAAGGAGTATATGGTCTGTAATTAAAATAGGGATGTAATTAGAATAACATTCTATGGGTTGCTTATGCTAACCTAACTTAATAAACATTGTTGTGAATAGCTTACAGGAATAAAAAATGAAAAACTTATCACCAAGGGTAAATCACAAAGTACAAACGGCCCACAGTAACAAATATATCTCCAAAACGTCATATAAACTAGGGAAATCAAATTATTAACATGCGGTTTTAAAAAAATATTTGTCATCAAAGGTAACATCAAATTCACTATGGAGGTTAAGACGGACGGAAAATTAAACTTCTTGGACCTTACTCTCGAAGTATTGGCTAATTCCATCGATTTCAAAATTTTTAAGAAACTCACAGAAAGCGATTACATGATCCCTTGGGGCTCCTGTCATCATATATCGCACAAATTAGCCACACTTAATAATGTTTCTAAAAAGAAACAGAAAAAATTTTGATTGATAATTCTTATATTTGGTTTGTCCGCTATGACGGTCTCTTAAGTAAACATTTCCTTACCATTCCGTTTTTAGGAACAATATCTAGTATAATTGAAAGATCCCTAAAATCCTTGGGAGATAATAATTTTTGATTCTTACAGATTAGTCGACAACATTGCTAATCTTTTTACTTGCCTTAAAGATAAAATGTCTGATATCAATAAAAGTGGCGTCTACCTACTAACCTATGGTTTCGCCAAGCGGAATGTGTGGGCCAATCTAAGAATAAAGGAATACTTAAGGTCAAATAGAATTTAACAGGACAACAGATTTAATTTCGGGACACACTTAAATATTAGTGATCACTCTTTTGAAATTGATAAAAATTTTAAAATATTACACAAAAAACTTGACATTCTAGAAAGTCTAGAAACAGTTTTTTTCTCAGGCTTGTTCCCCCCACGATCTAAATGACCATTCTAACTTTTCGTATAGAAATTATGTCAAAGATGTAGAACTCTTCAAATAACATTACCGCTGACTGCCATAAATGCAAACTGATAACTCCAATCTTCATTGTGTCGATGGTCGTCTAATTAAATATATCCTTGACCAAGTGAGGACCTGCAATGAACCAAAGAACTTCAAAATAACTAAATTTGCCATCTATATATTATATGTTTAATACGTTTTTTTTTTTATTTTTTAAAACGCATGTTAATAGTTTGATTTACCTAATTTATATAACTTTTTGGAGATATATTTGTTACTGTGGGCTATTTTTTATACTTTTGTGTGTGATGTGGTTTACCGTATGTAATAAGTTTTTCATTTCTTATTTCTGCAAGTTATTCACAACATTGTTTATCAAGCTAGGTTAGATTAAGCAACCCTTAGAACGTTATTCTAATTACATCCCTATTTTACTTACAGACCATATACTCCCTGATGATGAGTTGATATTAGACTTCTAATATTTTTTGTGTATTTTTCCTATAATATGTCCCTTCTGGGGAGCAGCTACGACTTTGTATTATAATAAGGCTACTTTTTCATTTTGGCTACGACTCACATGTCATACCTAAAATGACTAGTAAACTTACACAATTTGTATAAAGTGAGACGTATACCAAGTTTTAGTGGGATTTTTATATTCTTTAGCAGTTTCAGCATATCGTTTTGAGAGATCATTTTTAAAAATTTCTTTATTTGTGCAAAATTTGTGAAAACATCTAAATTGCAACTAAAAACTATTGCGTTAGAGTAATTTTAATTTTTTGCTCTATTTGCGGAGGAGATTTTAAAGAATCTAATTCTAAATGAACAGCATGTTAAAAGTTATGTCGATACTGCTTTTTACATAATTAAAACTATTTCGAAAGTATACAAAGGAAAACACCAAATAAAAAACAAGTGCATTTCAGTTTCATTTGGCAATCGTAACGTTATGGTGCATTTCTTTCTCTTTACTCTACTATTCAAAAAGGAAAAGGAAAATTCCTTATCAAGGATAACGTCTGTTCCGGAACACATACAATGTTAAAACCTCGATGACTTTCCGCTCTCTTTTTACACACTTCCTTTTACTCTTTGTTTCCGTGGAATAAAAGTAATTGGCTGTTAGTAAGGATTTAAAGAAAGGGTGTTAAACACAAAAGACGAAAGCTGATGTTAAAAAATTAAGAAAGTCCGCTTTTTTTCTTGAATAATTAAAATGTTAAAATAATTTACGTTTTTGTCTCGATGAAAACTTTCAGACGGTTCACTGCGCGTTAAATTTTGCAAATTTATATGTATTTTTTTTTGTTGTACTTGATAGAAATAGTCAAATATTATTAATGAAGTTATTTTTTCAAATCATTAAGTAACCATCGTACATTCTTATAATATTTCTCCATTTTTACTCCACGAGATTAGAACACTGACTGTCACTATTTAGCTTTAATTTTCAAATTAAAGATTTCTGACGATGCCTTATGCAATCGAAGACAAGACGTCTGTAAATGATTTTATTTTGACACAGTCCAATACCCAATAAACATGACTTCTTTGCTAAAAAATATATATTGTGCCTTTAGCTGGCAAGTTTTAGGCGGTCTATGAAGAATAGTTGGCGCTTGGCCGCCTTCGCGTCCACTAAACTCCTCCACGTGTGGATCTCTTTGTAACTTGTAATACTTCGTGCACGAGAACTATCAGATGTAGATCTATCTTGCGTAATAGTTTCCCCTTTTCAAGTTGTAACAAATTTTTTCATTCGTTACAAAGTTTGGTTCAGAATAAACAAAAAAAAACAATTTTAATTAAAAATATTCTACGTTTTCTAATTAATAGCATTAATCCCCGATTTGCCTGCAGGGTTAATATCTCAAAAATAAAACGACGAAACGCTTGGATTATCACCGCGTGAAGGTACCGAAATATTTTTATCGAGCCGAAATCAACTGATTCGTCAATTCTCACATGGCTGGAAATACTCGAAGGAATATTCTAGTTTGGTTCATAACTGCTTTATTTCATACATAATCATCATAATTTGAGTGATATACTATGACATGGTTTCTAATTAATTCCTATTGAGGCATATTACATGGATTTTGGTATAGGAACAATTCAGAGCAGGGGCGTGCGGTGAAATTTTAAGAAGGGGGAGCAATTTTTAGATACTTACCTATTTGTAATGTAATTCGATTGCTTCGACATATTTTGGAGAAGTTTATTTTCAATGGACAATAGAAATTTATGCGAAAGTCTTTCCTACCCCGTTGAATTCCTCACGAAATTTTTTATACGTTTAAGTGTTAAAAAATTGCGTTCTCCTGATGAACTTGTGGCAGGTATTGTCAATACTAATTCACACGATTTCGACACTTCACACACTTTTAAAAATTGCATTAGTTCCTTGTTATTTTTTGCGCTAATGTCATCAGTTTCGTAAATCACTTTTAGTTCAGATCGCAGTAACACTCGGTCGAAGAACTGGCCATAATGAAGAAGAAGAGATTTAAATCCATCAAAATTTTTCCTTTAAATGCAAATTGCAGAGCTCGAGGAATTTAAAATCATTTAAACCGTTAAATCTATAGTTTATTTGTTGCTGAATTTGATCGATTATTTCATAAAAGAGGCATCTGTATGATGTTTGAACATCTCCCACCTTGTCTGTTCGAAGACGCTTGGCTTATGGCTCTACATTTAACGTCATCGTTTTCTCCCATAATAGGTCAAAGTCATCTCGTTTTTGGCTTAATATGGACTTAAAATCATCCACTTTTTTTAGGCAAAAAGCAATATCATTTGTTTTAGTTTGTAATATATTAAAAACATTGTCCGGGAATGGAAATATTTCTGAAAATATGTTCACCAAATAATTAAAATTAAAATCTTGTTTCAAACAGTCCAAAAACCCCCTCGAATTATTTATTGCATCTGAGTCCCACGTTTCATTATTTTCTATTATATTCTCAAATAGTTCAATCAGTGATTCACGATTTTCAGATACTGTTAACACAAGTCTTCCATTATAGCTCCACCTAGTAGGAGCTACTTTGGGTAAGCTTTGTGGACAATGGAGTCCAAAGCTTGTGTACGTTTTGTTGACTTGGAAAAAAAAGCAGCCATGCCACTTAAAGTATCGAAATATACTTTATACTCTTTAATGTGATTGATCTACTGGGATAAAACTAAATTTAATTTATGAGCAAAACAATGGACAAACACAGCATTTGGGAAAGTTTCTCGAAATTTAGCTTGCAGACACCCTAATTGTCCTGCTTTCACTGCAGCTCCATCATAGCTTTGAGCAACTAATTTTTTCTCTCCATTAATTTCTTTAGTAACGTTATAAATTACGGTATATAATGCATCTGCTGTACGATTTTCGGACACATTCTGAAAACCTAAAAATCGCTCTTGAATACTTCCGTCTGTTTTAACGTAGCGTATTACTATAGATAATTGGCTAAAATTAGTCATATCAGTTGTGTCGTCCAGAACAATAGCAATGAACCGCGTCTCGCTAATCTCCTGCTTAATTCTTTTTAGAATAATGGTTGCAACAGCGGAAATTAAATAATTCTGGATTCGATTCGACGTTCCGCGAAAAACGCTAGACTGCTCTGAATAATTTTTTAAGCAATCATCACATTTAGCCATTAAACTAAGTAAATCTTGAAAATTTCGCCTATTTGAAGAAACCCTTGTTTCGTCATGACCTTTAAATCCCAATTCATGCTGTCCGAGAAAACAAACAACATCGATAAGGCTTCTTAATATTTGCCTATTTTTATCGACTAGTTCATTGTGTTGGCGTTGACTAATTTCCAACTGTTTATTAAGGGCGTGTTCAATTCTGGTTTTGCCGAAGACTTTTTCTTTTATGACGGTCTGCAAATGCGCTTTGAACATAATGTGTCTTTTTACAGCTTTATGGAAACTGTTTATATCGGAAAAATCAGTTTTATTCCAGAGACCTTTTTCATTTTCAAAAAGTAAACATGGCCAACAAAATAATTTATTTATATTTTCACACCCTGTTAGCCGTTTAAATTGTTCGTATTGTTTTTTCGGATAAAAATGTCTAATACAGTTTTTCATTTTTTTGGTTAAATTTTTCATAGGCGGTTTTGCCCTTCCTTTGGAAATTATTTGAAGCTTATCAGCGAAGTTTAATGTTGAAAATCCCTTTATTATTAAGACACACCCCACACATTCACACACACTCTTCTTACTAAATTCTTCAACATTTTTCAACGACTTACCGACAGCCGAAGTTGACGGTATTTGCATATCCACGTCCGTATTGTTATCTTCATATCGTACCATGCACGACGCGACGTACATATCACACAACACATGGATAGCCATTCAAACAAAGAACCTACTCCAACGATAGCTTCCGCCACAACTTAAAGCACGCGACTGAAATGCAAAAATTACAAACAGCAAAAACCTCTGACTCGATTCACAGGAAATCAAGCATACAGGATTTGGCTGCAGAGAAGCTAGCGGCCCGCATAGGTTCTATTCCATTTTCTATTGTCGGTCGGTCGGAGTCAAGGCCGCATTTATTATGGGCTTGATAATTAAGACAATATTTTAGCATTTTTAATATAAACTAAATTAATGGTTTTCTATTTCAAAAATTACACTTTAGAAGATGTTTTGTATTTTTTTGGGGAAACATTGCTTTCCTTGCTTCCATGGACTGCACGCCCCTGATTCAGAGTGTTCAAGTGATTAAATACTATCGATTTATTGGTTTTCTTGACTGCTAAGAAATAATTTTGAATTGGCGCCATGTTTCGGAGTGACATACAGGGGTTCGGTTTTTTGTATAGCCCGAGTGAATAAAACTGAATGGAACGGCCATTTTAGGTCTCTTGTGCAAAACTTAATAATATAATTCTCTATTGGATTTTAGTTAATATTTTAAGTTAATCAGATTAAATGCTGGATTATATCCGATAAAAGCTCTATTCCGTGATGGATAAATGCTTTCATAAGCTATAATATCTGTTAAGTTCTTTATTAAAAAATTCTAGTGTGTAAAAAAATTTGGACTTATAATCGCCATTTTGTTCCAGGCTTTTTTCTTCTTAATTTAACTCTCTTACTTTAACTTCCTAATTAAAATTTAATATGGAAATTTATTTTCATAATTTTAAATAAATCTATTCATACTGATCATGTCATAATCATATGAATTATTTCACGAGTTAAGAAATTTAGTTCCTAAGCGAAAGAAAATTTATTGTTTGCTGTTACTTATTGACGAATGTTTTCAACTCCTGGAGTAAGAAAGTTCCTTGCCTTAGTAACGTGTAATCAATTTTTCTGGACAAGTGTTGTGTCGCCGGTTCGAGGGTGTCACAGTTCCTCATTTGGACTTGGGTAGTCTACAGTCTACTATACATCAAATTAATAATTATTTTCCAAATTAGTGTATACCTATTATGTGTATTGGCTTATTTTTGATAACTTGTATGCAAGTTCTTAGGCATTATAGTGTAAAGTGTGCAAAAATTTGGACTATTTAACTCCTAAAGTCTCTTTTGTCGGGTAAGTCAAAATGTTGTTGTTTTTCTTTATTAATTGGCGTACGCGATACCTTGTTTCTTCATAATAATTAACATTAATTTATTTTAAAATACTGCGTTATAAGTAAACAAAAACAAACGAGCTTTGATATACGTTTTTATGGATATTGAAAAAAAAGTAGATTACGTATGTTATTAAATTGCCCGCTGTGATAAGAGATTTTAATTTTGATTGACAGTTAAACGATTATTATACAATGAAGGAAAAGAAGTCTGTCATTGTAAATTTAAAGCGTTGCCTAATATTAGGGCTGACAAGAAAGATAGATACTTTTGTCTTTGTCACACTTACTTGCAGTACGTGTTTATTTACGGTAATAATTGCATCAAAATATACACGATTTTATAAATGAAACATCACAGCATGTTGAGTCTTCTTGTGTTTATGTCTATGATCGTTTGTAATTTGAATAATGCGCATAGCGAAAAAATAAACATAAGGTACTAGAAGGCCAACATAAACCTTTTTATTATTTTTAAAAAACTCCTATTCGTTTCGACCCAAATGCAAGGATTGTATGGTCTGTAAGTAAAAGAGGGATGTAATTAGAATAACATTCTAAGGGTTGCTTATGCTAACCTAACTTAATAAATATTGTTGTAAATAGCTTACAGGAATAAAAAATGAAAAACTTATCACATAGGGTAAATCACAAAGTACAAACTGTCCACAGTAACAAATATATCTCCAAAACGTCATATAAATTAGGTAAATCAAATTATTACCATGCGTTTTTAAAAAAATATTTGTCATCAAAGATAACATCAAATTCACTATGGAGGTTAAGACGGGCGGAAAATTAAACTTCTTGGACCTTACTCTCGAAGTATTGGCTATTTCCATCGATCTCAAAATTTTTAGGAAACTCACAGAAAGCGATCACATGATCCCTTGGGGTTCCTGTCATCATATATCGCACAAATTAGCCGCGCTTAATAATGTTTCTAAAAAGAAAGAGAAAAAAGTTTTGATTGATAATTCTTGTATTTGGTTTGTCCGCCATGACGGTCTCTTAAGTAAGTATGTCCTTACCATTCTTTTTTTAGGAAAAATATCTAGTATAATTGAAAGATCACTAAAATCCTTGAGAGATAATAATTTTTGATTCTTACAGATTAGTCGATAACATTGCTAATTTTTTTATTGCCTTAAAGATAAAATGTCTAATATTAATAAAAGTGGCGTCTACCTACTAGCTTATGGTTCCGCCCAGCAAAACCTCTCTTCTCTACTATACATCAAATTAATAATTATTTTCCAAATTAGTGTAATGTATTAGTATTTTTATAAATCAAAATTTAAATATATTTTTCTAACTAAGTAGAACATCAAAATTAATATATAAGACTGAATTTACATGACACATATTATTTGGCAATGGAATAGTAATTGTAACTTTATTACTATTAATAACTCGTCAACATTTGGTATATTAGATTTTTCTGTTTTATTAATATTAATCTGTTTCATCTCCCAAAATTATATAAATTATACATTTAACTAACGTATAATTCCAGTTGATTTTGATACAAGTTTGATATGACGTACTTATTGGAATTGTGGGATAGAATTTTTGATTTACTTTGCGTTTTGCATTTTCGTCTGATATCTTAAATGGACTACAATGACTAAAATTCTCTTATGTAACCATGAATTATGATATAATAATCTGTGGGTTTAGTATTAAATATTTTCTTAACTTATTATATTTTGCTTAAATTTTAAAAATCCAGTTACTGGAATAACGTTTTCAACACAGAAATTTTGCATAAGAGTTGAGTTACAATGTTTGGACGATGTAAAAGGACTTCATTTTTGGAATTAAATTTGATCAAACTGATTAAAGTTCAGCTGCTTAATCGCTAATTTATATTAACTACCAAACATAACTGAGTTACATTGTTTGTACGATCCGAAAAGACTTCATTTTGAAAACTAAGATTTAGCTATCGCTTAACTGATTAACGCTTCTAATAATTTTTTTAGCTCTGCTAGCTTGAATCATTTGATTATGCATACCCAATTTTCTTTTGTAAAAAAGTGTTTTCCTAATTTTACTTCATGGTTGATGATTATGCATATAAAAAGTATTAAATTTTGATAATTTCATTAATTTGTTAAATTTTGTCAATAATATTTTTTAATAATAATAAATATTAACATTCTGTCTAAATTTCATATTTTGTTTGCTAAATCCTCTTTATTATTTTAAATAACATTTCCTTCGTATAAGAGAAATTTAATTATTTTCATTTCACTTCATTATATATTGTAAATCTTGTTATTGCACATTGATATAACCTAATTAATTAATATCTCATAAGATGCGTGTGCTAATAAACAAAAATACCTTTAAAGTTGTAGTCCAAGGGATGAATAAATTGGTAGTAATGAAATATGTCGTTTTCATTTATTTAATTTTGGATATATCTACAGCGTATTGCCTATAGCTAATTATTTTCTAAACATATTTTAATACCTAAACTTGTCTATTTGTTTTACCTTTAATAATTTATTTTTTTCTTTTCTTTCTTTGAGCACCTACAGCTCGGGCCCCCATACATTATAAAATATCTTTAACAACGTTTGCAAATTTCAATTAGCCGGAGTATTATTAAAATTAAAATTAAAACTTATCCGAATGCTCTAATTTAATAATCAGCTAGCTTGATGAAACAAAAAGTCATTAAATAACAATAAAATATAACAAATACCAAAAATAAATCCTTATAAAGTGCACATTTTAAGACAATTTTTTTCAAAAGCGACCATTTATTATTTGCTATAAGGCCTTCGGCTACACCTGCTTATTTTAATTTTTATTCATATCAGCTTTAGATTTTTCCCCTTAGAAACTAACTTGCTTTCTAGCTAAATTAAATGTTTTCATGTTTTGTAAAAATTTATTTTTAATTTTCGAAAATTTTTTGCTTTAGAAAATTAGTGAAGACAAAAGTGAGTGGTAGCGTACTAGAAATGTTGAAGGAAGAGTTGAAAAAATAAAAAATGTTTGTATTAGAAAAAGATTGTCATAGATGTGATTAACTTAAAAATGATTAAACTGTTACACAAGGTAGATCTACATTTTGTTGTTCTAGTGCGGGAAGTATTTCAAATTAGAAAGTAGATCTATATTTCGTAGTTCTCGTGCGCATTGTTTTGGAAAGTCCTTCATAAAGATGTAAGATTGTTATCTTATTATTTAAAATATGTAAGTGTTTGAGTTAATATTGGGGTCGTCGGGACGGACTGTGAACAAATTATGCTAATGAGGCCCTTAAAGGTAACAATGGACCAGCAAGGATTGGTTTCAAGCCAATCCGTATTAAATTGAAACATTCCCTCTGAATGAAAAGTAAAATTCAAGAGCCAAATAATCTACGTAAACCCAATTCTTCAACATTTGTTCTTGCTTCTTGTTAAAAGAATAAAATCGAGTGGAGCCTCCTAGGTACGTGAAACACTTTATACAAAATTTCTTAAACATAATTTTTGTTGTTTAAGAATAACACCATGAGCTAGGATGAATCCAATGAATAGAACACGAAAAAGCATTTTTCGGAATGTGAAGTTTATAAGCATCTATAATTACATTTAATTTAGTTTCCAGATATTCTTTTGTAAAATAAGTATATCTTAGAGTGTTATTTACTGAATTACGCGCATTTTTGGTAAATAGGTATTGTTTGAGATCAAATATTTTATAGTATTTCGCTTTTCGATATCCCACTAGACTTGTTTACATTATAGATGAGAAACAAAACAAAATAATATATTAATAAATGCTTTTCCAGCGTAGTCACGTTTCTCACAAATGGAGCACGTTGTGATATATTTTTTGGATCGCGGTTGGCATTTATTCGTTCAAATCGATAACACATTTTGTCGTGCTTTGATTTCTCAGAATGTTTTTCTAGCTTCGGCAAAAAAATATGTTTTAAGGAAAATATTAAACCTTTATAGGTTTTAATATGGCCTGACCTTTTAGTATTGTTCTAAGTAATTTATAATTTTAGTTTATAGTGACTTTAAATAACGCTTTTTTTTTTAATGGTTGAAGCTATTACTTATAGAATTCTTCAAGGATTGAAATACGGAATAAGTTTATGAATGTAATTTTCACTTGTAGCTTTTAATGGTCATTCGACGCTAATTTCACATATAAGCGTTTCTCCATAGAACAGGCCAACCTCCATATTTAAGACAACTTGTTAGCACTCAATATCTTTTTTTTTATCTTTAAGCACACTAGCGAGGCCGAAGACCCAAGTACTAGGTGCGTGGTTGCTTTAAGTGAAAACATGGAAAGTTTATCGATGCGGAATTTAAAGAAAGGGGAAAGGCATTTGCTGGTAACACATTCCATAATCGGGACACCCTGAGAATAAAGGAACGAACAAAGTAGAAGGCCGTTGATCTTTCTAGTTGAACAGTGAAAGTATACATGTGGGTCGATGCTTGTGTCTCCCTGGCAGGAATGTCTAAGGAGGGCATAATGGATGATAATTCATAAGAATAGAATCCGTTGTAGTATCTGTAAAACAGAGACAGGTTGATCACAATTCGATGATATTCTAGTGATGCAATTTTCTTTGTGATGCTTTGATCACCAGTCAGTCGAATAGCTCTGCTTTGGACAGAGTCAGTGATAGTAAGGACTGAAAGAGGACTGCTCCCCATTGTCATATCTTCACAAGACAACTTTAATTATTCGTAAAACTTAAACAATTAAAAATGATTTAGCTTTATAACCATACAAATGGTAAGAACTAAAATTCCAATATCTATTCGTATATGTCGGTTTTTTGTGAACAGAATGCCTTAGGGTGCGGTTCTTCCCTTTGCACTAACACATCAAGGAAGAAGCAGCTGATTGAATTTCTATAGTAAATTATATATTGGAATATAAGTTTAGATGATCTAAAAATACAATTAAATCCTTTTCTCCATGAGACCATATTATAAAAGTATTATCGATGTATCTATACCAATATTTTGGTGGTAAAAAACAAAGCATACAGTAGTGTCCGCGAAAAGATGTTCCCTACTACAGAAAATAGCCGAAATCCCATGGCCGCGCTCCCGTATTCACTAAAGAGGTTTAAATTTAGATTAGGTCTAACTTGACAGTTGTAAGTTTAAGATGACATTTTTAACAATTGAACAAATAACTTTTCTAAATGTCACAATCACAAAATTGCATAAGCAAAACATAACTGGCGAACTCAGAGTTTTAAGTACCATGGCATCTAGACCTGGTCTAACTCAAATGCCTGTTGCTCACTATTCGTTGCTTCCTCTGTTCGTCCGCATAGTGTGGATGGTCTGGTTCATCCGTTCAATTTCTTGCGTGGCGATACTGTCTTTTGAGCGAATAATCAAGTGGGCTTTGATCTTGGCAAACCATTTGTTCGAAACTAATCTTATGTTTTTTTTTCTCTTGCGACTATTCATATGAATGGACGAATCGAATAGTGAGTAGCGGATTTTAAACCTTTTTAGTGAATACTCGGGTAAGAGTTTTTGATGAAAAAAATTATTAGATGACTTGTAAAAAACTGCAGCTAAATAATTACCCATTTTGTAAGAAGAAGAACCCATAGCACTTGGGCAGTCCGTAAAACCGAGAAATCTTCGATCCGCTTGGCTCCAATATCTTCATTTCTAGGTGAAGCATATTCAACGCATTTTTAATTTGTTTTATATAACAAAAATCCAATAATTTTTAATGCATGATTTCCAAGATTTGGGATAGGCTTCGTTTAACATACAGTTTTTATTATATGAATTAAGTGGTCAAATGCTAAATAAATTTGAAAGTTCGTTAGAGAGATTTCGTCTTCGCCTATTGCATTTGATTTCATATTATTAATTACTTTTTATTTTTGTTGTTTTGTTATAAGCATAACTTTTTTATTGCATTGTTACACAAGTTGATGCTTCTGGCATATTATTGCATACATTTTAAATAAACTTGGACACGAATTGTTGAGTGATTAATTTATAATAGGTCTTTGCTTTAATTAAATGGTATTACTGCTAAGTCAAAAAGAACAAAAAGTAATCCTGAATCGGACTAGTGTTTATTCGACGTACTAAAAATACAAATATATTATGTTTTTGAACGGTCATAAAAATTGCACAGACTCATTCTATCGTAACAATAACCACTCTTCGTCAGGTGGCAATACTGGGAAGTGAGGTAGGAATATTTACACTAAAGTGAGAAATTCTGCTCTGAAATAAGTTCCAATCTGTTTACTTTACCTGTTATGATTTAAAAAAAGGATTAATAAAGCCATCAATATCAGATTTGAAATCAATCTTGGCAGTAAGTGTCAAATAACAATTTGATAAAAAATGAAACTTTACAACCAACTCTGACAAATTAAATTTTGGTTTTCAATATGCCGGTCTATTATAATTAGTCTGTCCCAATAATGCACAAGGTTATCCTCCAGTACAGGGTCCGGCACATACTTGTAATTTGGGGTCATTTTCATTAGAAGGATGCTGTTAATTGCTAGTTTTTAGTGTATTATTGAGGCTACATACACTGTTATACTTCCCAGGTATGCATCATCGGCCAGGTCTGAACATCCACCTGTAACGTGCTTTATAGTTTCGCCCACGCTTGGTTGCTGGTTTTAAGTATATGTCTTGCATAATTCCTAGTTTTGATTACGTTATCCTGGATAGCAAGAATAAAGTCTTTTGTCTTCAGGTGTTCCTTTGTCAAGGAATATCAGTGAGAGGGTTTTATCATTGGTTTCTCCCGTTACTGGGTTTGCCTACCTATCATGCAGGGCTTTCTCCTTCCATCTCTGCTGGTTTGCAAGAGTGGATGTCTGAACCTCATTTTCTACTTCAATGCCTAGCTTTAACGGTGTACTTGAGTTTACATCGGTAATATTTTTGATGAGTGCATTATCCTGTCTATGGAAGTACCGCTTTCGTTGTTGCACATTTGCTTGATGTTAAGGAATCCTCTTCCATCGCTACTGCGTGGCAAATAAAAACGTTCTATTGCGGCATTAGAGTTAGACTATATTCGAAAATCATTTTAATCATCAGTGGTTTGGCCATTAATTTATTATATATAAATTAATCTATTTGTTTTTGTAATTCATGTTTTCGTGTAAAATATGAAAGTATGTTTTCAATATATTTTTTTGGACCATACCTATTTGTATGACTATTAATATGAAAATGAACATGGAAATGTTTCCGTTCACATTCTGAATTATTTACTTGCGTATATTAATTTAAATGTAAATATTCACCTTTGACGTCCTATAACAGTGTAAATACATATTTATATTACAATTTCAATTTTAATGGCTATTATAAATCAATACTTAGAGTTAACTAAGTGAAATGCGCAAAAAACATATTTTATTTTATGGAATATTTGAACATATTAACTAGATGGGGGAACCGAATTGTATAATTTATTGAATTTTATAACTTGATATAACAAATAATCTATTCTTTTTAACGTATTCTTTGTTTATTTCAGCCTTCACAAATTTCCAGAGAGGTTTTTTTAAAATATAAATATTAGATATAAATACTTGTCAGGAATGAGTTAGTTTTAAAGATACATTGTTAAATATATGTTTAACCTTTAATTAATAAAAACTCTTTAATGAAAACAGGGCCTTGAAATAAAATTTGACAAATAAATGAGCAGATAAAGATGCTTTTTTAGAATTAGAACATAAACGTAATCGTAACATTCTAAGCATTTCCAGATTTTTTATTTTGAGTTGCATATGAATTACCCTCTATATTGTTAATAGTCGCTCAGACTAATGTTTTGATGTTGAGATGAAATTCAATTAAGTAGTTCAGTATTTTATGATAACTAATGGGGGTCCTTGTACTATCAGGTAAACAAATCAGTGACTTATTGTAATAATATAGATGTAGTTGACATTTGAGTGGCGAACACTAGTGTTGTTTTGGTAATTGTGTATTTTTGTATTTATAGTATTCATTCATCACATAAAGAGTAGTTCAAAAACGAAATTTTAAACGAAAATTAATTTATAATAACTAATCTACCATAATAATCCGCCCTTATTAAATAAAAATATGAATTATACCGAAAAGCGTCTAGTTCTTGTGTCTCACATAAACTGTACCAATATTTAAAATTAACTCTTTTATCCAAGCTCAAAAACTCTGTTTACTTTATATAATCATAAGTCATAATTTTTTTAATACCTCTATCTATTCATTCATAATCATATTTCAAAAATCGAAACGTCTCGGCTTATTTTCTTTATCGTTCTTCGAATGTCAACAAATACGTGACGGCAGGCGTCCGGTATCGGGTCATTTTATCTCTTACATACGGTTGACTTGATTCAAACAGACTGTACGATATTAAAAGGTCTTTAAATAAAAAATATTTATAAACTTTATAGAGAATTGGAAAGAATTTCTAATGTTTTATTATTTCATAAAGAAACTATCTCTCAGTTAAAAAGTAATATTGAGTTTATCCGAGTATAATATTCGGTATTGAATCACTGCAGTTACAATGTCTAATCTTGCAAATTTCCATTCGCCAATTGAGAGTGTATTTTACTGTTTTAAAAAGTTTTTAATATTCTCTGTAAAAGAAATTTTTAAGATTTTGGTTTTTCATTGTTTTTAGGAGAAAACCACTGTTTTTTACTGAAAGTTACAAATGAAACCAAATGTATTTGTTTTGTAAGATACGTTGCACGGATATGCGATGTCTATAACTCCTTTCTAGGATCTGAATAATACATACATAACTTAATTTTACCTTTGGAGAGGTTTTTATGTTCCATAAATAGGTGCGTGGGAAAAACATACGAATTTCCATAGAACAAAATGTGCTGTCAGGAATACCCTTGAGGACGGATTTAGGTACATTTTAACTAAAGGAATATTGTGAATAATTAATTTTTATCAGTGTTATACATTGTTATTGTTGCATGTAATCATACAGGGTGGCCAGCCATATTTTGACCCATTTTGGACTTTGAAACGAAACGAATTATCGAGGTGCGGTTTTCGCTGAATATTTTCAGTTTGCCGAAAGTTTTGTCTAAAGCATGTCATTTTATTTTTACAACCCGAAGTACCGAAATCAAAAAGGCTGAGTTTCAAGTATATGGCAACTTTGTTATTTTAAATGGAACACCCTGTATATTTCTTCAAAATCATAAAGCTTAGTCCTTTTCTTTCAGAATGGGTGATTTATTAAACTCGGATAAGACACTGCATATCTATATGAATTTCACGGTTAATATTTTTTCTATATATATGTCAAAAGCGGTCGACGTTGGAACAATATGAATTTGTTTCCATAGGCGACTTTTCAAAATAATAAAAAAACATCAACCGTGTAATTCTTATAGATATGCAGTATCTTTTTCGGAATTTAATAAATCCACCATCCTGCAACATAACTATAGCTTGTATTACATTTTTGAAAACGGGAAAGACTAAACTTTTTGATTTTGAATATATACAGGATGTTCCATTTAAATAACAAAGGTGCCTTATGCTTGAGACAAAACTTTCGGCGAATTAAAAATATTCAGAGAAAACCGCGCCTCGCAAGTCCAAAATGGGTCAAAATATGGCTAACCACCCTGCACTACAACAAGTTATCAACGACTCAGGTATTCTCAAAGTGTGGTACGCCTATCACTGGTAGTACCCAGAGATTCTCGAAGTGGTACGCAAGCAGATTACGTTTTCTGAGAAATAGGCACCATCTCTATATTAACGAAATTTTAAGTAGCTTGGAGATACGCGACTGATCCGTGATACACATGAATGGTACGTGAAAAAAAGTTTCAGAATCCCTGCTCTAAAGTAAATTTAAATGATAATTTAACAGTAATACTAGGAAGATTAGACTGAAATTCTAATTTTAAAAGTTGTCAGTGGGTAGACATGTCACTATGCCATTAAGTAAAGTTCTGGTTATGCTGTGGTCATTTATTAATTACATAAAGTTTTTGTCATTAAAAAAATATTTTATGGTTCTCGCTTACGTTTTCTTTTTAATGTGAATCATGTAACATTTTGGTCACTAGTCATATGGAATATTTAAATTTCATTGAGCGTCTTGCACTATTCTCTCTGGATATACCACTCAGCCTAATTTATTTATAAAAAATCAGTAAACTTCCTTTACCCGAAACTTCTGTCCTTATGTATCTTTTCTTTTATTAGGAATAGTGAAGTGTGACCCAATTTAGTTCCGCTCAAAGATTGTATTTTAGTTTTGTTGGCACAAATCTGGCTATTTTATACAGATATTTTGACCTCATATAGGCGCTTTTATTTTATTTTGTACATGGGTGGAATAGATAAACATCCTCCCACTTCATTTACCGTTGGAATAAAATTACCATTTATATGAACCTGAAAGGTTGGTTTTTCAAAGTGATGAAACGTTTCGTTGGTAAATGACAAATGTAATTGGGAGCAGGATATTTATACAGTACAGCATAAGTAATATTATAAGGCATATCTGCGACATAAAGGGATAATAAAAGTAGGTCCAGAATAGAGCTCTGAGGCACCTTATTAGTATAAAACATGATTTTTTGCGACAAATGAATTCCGTGGAGAAACACAGCAATACCTATCGTTTATACCTGAGTTTAATCAACAACATACTATAATTCATTTTATCGAATGCTTTATTGAAGTCCACCAATGTTAAACATGTACCTTCTTTTTTATCTTCATAAGCACGGTATCGTTAATAATGTTGATCAGGCAAGTGGTAGTACTTTGATGGATTTTTATATCACGATTGGCAATTTGGGATTAGGTTAGAGTTTGATTAGTTAGTTATAAATATGTGTTTCAAATAATTTTGGAATTATGGGAATTATATTTAGAGGTCTGGTCGTTTGGATCAGGTAACTTTGTTAGAGGTTTAATTATATACTTTTTCCGAGATTTGGGGTCAGCTCTGCTTAATATTCAGCTATTTATTATATGAATCAAGGGGTCAATACAAAATGGCAAACACATTTCAGAGTTCCTCAGAAAGATTTCCTTTTCGGCTACTGCATTTCATTTCATATCATTAATTATGCCAATCGAAATTTACCATAAATAATATCTGTGTGTATTAACATAGAATGGAAACTCACAGCTCGGGGCAATTAAGAACTCATGGTTCTTGGGATTAGATTATATCAAAATGGAATTCCCTTCCGACGTTTCACCTTCGCACCTTGCAATCCCATTTTTCCTGTGGCCTATAATGTCTATGTTGGAGGAACTGTACGATTCATACCCATTAGGCTCAAGAACCAAATTGTATGATCTGCTGTATCTGAACACTAACATTCCATTGGACATATCATAAATGTAAAAGAAACCTAAGTCTGTGAGTCGGTCTCGGGATTCTATAAACAGAAAATTTCAGGATCTATTGTAGTTTATAAGGAAACTAATAATTTTAATAGAGAAATGAGGTACATTTTACATTATACGTGAAAACCGATCGATACACCGGATTATGGTTTGGTAAACACAGGTCGGGTATAAATAGCCCTCCTAATCTCTAAAGATGTCTCGTGCAATAGAAGGAGAAACGTTGGAAAGTGATTCTATTTTTACACAGTTCAATCTCAAAAACCATGATTTTTTTACTTTTTATTTCTTAAAGAACTTTCCGATTCTCTAACCTTAATTTTTTCTAGTTAGCTGGTTTTTGTTTAGTATAGCCTAGTTTTATTTTTTTACTAATTAATTATTTTTTAGGTAAATTTTGCATATTAAATTTCATATTGCTATTATTATTACTTCCTCGATTATTTCTAAAAATTGTCTTGTTGAAAATCATTCTGATCGTCAGTATTTTGGCCATTAATTCCTTAAATATATAAATTAGTCTGTTTTATATGAACATGAAAGTATGTTTCCAATATATTTTAATGGATCATTTAATATCCATTTTTATAAGCATTAATATAAAAATTCATATGGAAATATTTCCGGTCCATGTTCTGATCATTTACTTGCGTATATTAATTTAAATGTAAATATTCACCTATGACGTCCTATAACAGTGTAAATACATATTTATGTTACAGTTTCAATTTCAATGTTTATTATAAATCAATACTTAAAGTTAACTAAACAAACTGCGCGAAAAGCATATTTTATTTTATGGAATATTTGAACATATTAAATAGATGGTGGAACAGAATTGTAGAATTTATTGAATATTAATAATTAGATATAACAAATATTCTATTCATTTGTATATTTTAGCCTTTATACATTTTTAAAGAAGTTCTACAACTAAAAATAAAAAAAATCAACGATATAAAAACTTGTCAGGAATGATTTAGATTTTTTATTAATAAAAACTCTTTAACGAAGACAGAGCCTTGAAACAAAATTTGTCAAAAAATGAGCAGCTAAGGTGCTTTTTTCGAATTACAATACTACTAAAAATTATTCTTTAAAAGAATGCTGTAAAAATAACCGTAATATCGTAATTATTTCCAGGTGATACGAAGATTTTCCTATTTTTAGTTGTAAATTTTTTCAGTTAAAATCATCTTTTAAATGTATATTGTTAATAGTACCTCAGACTAATATTTTTATACCCATTATTCTCCCGTAGTAGAATTGACATGAAATTCAATTAAGTAGATCAGTGCGTTATGATAACTAATGGTGTCCTGTACTATCAGGTAATCAAATCAATGACCCATTGTAATAGGATAGATGTAGTTCACAATAAGGTGGCGGACTCTAGTGTTGTTTTGGTATAACGATTATTTTTATATCTATAGTGTTCGTTCGTGACATGACGAGTGCCAATTTTAAATAAAAATTAACTTATACTTAAATAATCTACTAATCCATTCACCTAATTTATTAATGTGGTTTTTTATTAATTATTTATAGTTTTTGTCTTTATTAAAAAAATATTTTATTGTGCTCACTTACGTTTTTTTTTAATATCAAGCTATATCCGTATTGAATATACCAATCATTAATTAACCTAATCTATTTATAAAAAATCTGTAAATTTCCTTTACCTGAAATTTCTTTCCTTCTGAATCTTTTCTTTTATTAGGAATAGTGTGACCCAGTTTAGTTCCACGCAAAGATTGTATTTAAGTTTTGTTGACACAAATCTAGCTATTTTGTACAGATGTTTTGACCTCAAATATGCTGCTTTTATTTTATTTTGTACATGGGTAGAAAAAGTAAATGTCTTTTCATTTCATTTACCGTTGGTATAAAAATACTATCTGTATGAGCCTGAAAGTTGATTATAACTCTATTAGATTGGTTTAAGTAAAAATTAATTAAAAATAAATAATTTGTGATTTTGATGCATTAAGCCTTAGATTGTGATTATAAGCAAACTTGGATATGCTGTGTAAGATTGAATTTAAGGTTTTTTTAGAGTGATGCAAAATTTCATTGGTAAATGACCAATGTAATTGGGAATTGACAGTATGAGTAATTGTGCATATTTGCGACATAAGGAGAGAATAAAAGTATATACAGAATAGAGCCTTGAGACACACCTAAATTTATGAGTATAAAACGCTATTTTTTTCGACAAATGAATTTCCAGAAAAACGCAGCAAAATCTAAAAAATATTTTTTGAAAAATTCAACTGAGGAGGAAAGATCTAAGTTTATTCAACAGTATGCCATGATTTACCTTATCGAATGCTTTACTGAAGTTTAACAATGTTAAATATGTATCTTCCTTTTTATCTTCATTAACACGGACATATTTAATAATCTTGATTCGTGATTAGGTTAAAGTTTGATTAGTTGATTATAAATATGTGCTTCTAATAATTTTGGAATTGTGCGAATTGTATTTGGTCTGAGATTTTCAAATTCCTTTTGATCAGAAATATTTGCTGGGAATTTAATTATTGATTTTTTAAGTAGATCAGTGTGTTGTGATAATTTATGCATGTCTTGCTACAACCGGGTAATCAAATCAGTGACTCACTGTAACAAGATAGATGCAGTTCCCAATAGAGTAGCGAACACTAGCATTTTTATGTATATTAAGTTTTTTTGTATCTATCTATCTATCTATCTAGAATGTTCATTGGCCCTATAAAGAGTAAACAAATTTAAATGGAAATTAACTTATAATTAAAAAATCTTAATCTATTTATCAATTTATTATTTTACTACGGTTCACTTGATTGCATTCTCTCAAACACAACAAGGCTGTACGATAACAATATACCTTTAAATAAAAAATATTTATAAACCTTATACAGAATTAAACATAATTTCTAATGTTTTCTTACATTATAAAAAAACCATCTCTCCAGGAGTATATTTGATGACGGATGTAACATAACCATCTCTCAGTTAAAAAAGAACGTTGGGTTTATCCGAGTATAATGTACTCAATTGAATTATTTCAGTTACGTTGTCCAATCTAGCAAATTTTCATCTGCTAATTGATAATGTGTTTTTCCTTTTTTAGAAAAGTTTTCTTTTCTCCCTAAAAGAAATATTTTAGATTTGGTGTTTTTTTGAGAGAAACCACCTCTTATTTTATTGAAATATAGTTACGAATCAAACCAACTTTATTTGTTTTGTATAATACTTTGCACGGATATTCGACCTCCATAATTCCCTTCCAGGTCTTGAATAATACATAACTTAATTTTACCTTTGGAGATGTTTTTCCGTTTCGAAATAGGTGCGTGGGAAAAACTGACGAATTTCCATAGAATAAAGTGTGCCGCAAGGAGTATATTTGATGACGGATGTAGGCTTAACATTTATACTAAAAGGATATTCTAAATAATTAATTTTTATCGGTGTTATAGATCCCTTTGTTGCTTTTTTCCCACGACTCTCTAAAGTATGTTTTTTAATTGACAGTTTGACTGTAACTTTATGAAGGTCAGATAAAAATTCCTATTTCAAAATAATCGCTTACTTATTTTTAATATCGAGCTCTATCCTTTAACATTTTGGTCTCTAGCATATTCAATATATCAGATTTTAAAGTCACAGTCAAAAAATATATTCAGCCTTAATATACCACATTTTTAAAGATTTAGGTTTCATTGAGTCTCTTGCACCACCCTGCCTGGGTATATCACTCATATCAACAAAACAATGAAAAAACGAAATATTAATCGAAAAAAATCATATTTTTCGATAGGTCAATGCAAATACATAAATTGTAAATTTAACATTCGTTATATTTGTAACATTGCCGTAAAGCAGTTAATGAATTCAATTGACCTTAACAAAAGGAAATAAACAATACATATGCGAGATGAATAATTATGATGACATTGAAATTAAAATTACGCGACCTAAACTCTATTTTGTTATCGTTAGACTGATAGTAATTAAAGTGTATTAAAAAAAAAAGTAAATGTATAACTTTAATCTAATATGTAACAAAAATAATTAATGTTAACAGACTGACAGTTTATTCTTTATTTTCGAATGTTATGCAGCAATTTGACACCTAAAAAGATTTAAGTAAACAAGCAAATAAAAAAACATTATAATGAAACTTAATTCATTATAAAAATCATTAACGCAGTAACAAGGTCTTTCAATGAGGTACGCTTTGGTTTTTTTTTTGAAAGAGTGTAAACATAGGGATTGTTTTTAAATATTCTGGAAGATGATTGTAAAGTTTTATGGCGTTGTAAATAATTGATTTTTTTATTAATTCAGTGGAAGGCATGGGAAGGTATATCTCATGCCTAGAGTTTCTGCTAGGATATACGTGTTGTGGCCTTTCCGGGAATGTGTTTATATGTTTTCTCATCAAACAGACGGTTTCTAAAATAAATAATGCAGGAAGTGTTAATATTTAATGTTTTTTGAAATAGTATTGGCAGTGCGCTTTATTATTTAAAACAAACTCTCTTTTGAAACCTAAAAATACTAAGAAATTGCTCGGTGGTACAGTAGCCCCAAAAGGGAAGTCATAGCGGAAATGGAATTCGAATAGAGAGAAATAAGTAAGTCTGGCAGAAGACACGTCCAGTTCTTTTGAAACCGATCGAATGGCAAAGCAGGCGGTAGAAAGTTTTTTAGTTAAGGTGTCAATATGCTTAGACCATTTTAGGTTGTTATTTATATTCAAACCCAGGAATTTCACCGACTCAACTTATTTAATATTGCTGTTAAGTAGCTGAAGTGGTTGCAAAGTCCCTTTATAAAATAAGGCCACCGTTTTATCCACGTTGAATTGAATCATAACAAGGTCGTTGGACATATTAGAATGTAAAGATGTTGTATCAAAATCACCCAGGCTGATTTTCTAAATATTTTATTAGGTCGCCATTTTGTTTCGCCATCTTAGATTTATACCAAAATGTATCCAGTTCATTCCTATGCCAGTGATTTTTGATCAAAATTTAAATTAAATCGGATAAATCGTTTTTTATTGAAATTTTTCACTAGGCCGCCAGTGTTACCATGAACTGGACGAGTGTTTTTGCCACCAAATGGCAGACAGACACACCGATGAAATTGAGAAAAGATTTTATTGGCATCTGGGGACGCTAAAAAGCCGCAATTTTGTTCCGCCATCTTGTATTGGTATCAAAACTTTTGCCAGTTTATTCTCTGTGTTAATGGATCGATTTTACAATGGTTTTTTGAACACCTTGTTAAGCCGCTATTTTGTTTCACCAACTTGGATTTATTTTTATTTAAATTTTTATCAGTTCATCTCTATATCACAACTAATTTTTCTGCAAAATTTGGAGAAAATTGGATAAGTAGTTTTTTAGTAATAATTTTTTTACAATTTATTAAGACGCAATTTTGTTTCGCAATATTGAATTTTTACCAAAATATTACCATGTAATCTATAAATTTTGACTAATATTTGAAGAACATGGAATATATAATTTTTGAGCTATGCCGCGAACAAAGAGACAGACAGATAGATTGGAGACAGAAAATATATTTTTTGGATTTCTTTAAACTATAACTGATTTAACCTAGTTAGTATCGTTTTTAACAGGATCTCTGCTAACACACCCTTTAAATATCACAAAATTCAACACATCGTTGTTTTCATACGTGGAGAGTAGTCTCTCTTTTAAACTTTATAATTCTAACTCTATCCAAAGAAAAGGAGTTTAAATTTTACAAATAACTTAGAAACTATTAACATTTAAGAAATTAAAAAAAAGTTTTTTTCGTTCAATATAGTTGTGATAAGGTCTCCACGAAGCTAAATATTTTAGTGAATTTTGTTTAATGATTATCGGACTTGAAATATAAACGGAAATTCTAAAAAATGTGTTAATTAACAATAGACCAATTTATGAAAAATTAGGGCAACACATTTTTTTCAGAGGGATATTGTTCTTTCAAGTGTCTAGATAATACCATAATTTTTTATTTCTTAGACTAATATTTAATAGTTTATTTTTTTTAATTTTTACGGTCAGTTTTAACCTTAATATCTTAGTGCTTGCTGCGCGGAGGTCTATTTTCAATAAATTAAAATTATTAATAATAAAGATAGAGTTTCCTTGACCTTGGCAAAAGAGGTTAAATACCTGGGGGTCACAGTAGATGCAAAGCTGAGCTGGAAGACTCATGTCGATAGGCAGATAAGGAAGTCAATAGCGACCTTCTGGCAGCTCCGTAGAGCGGTAGGCACAACCTGGGGGCTAAGTCCTAGGGTCATGCACTGGCTGTACCAAGCAGTCATAAGACCCAGGATATCATACGGCTCAATAGTATGGTGGCCCTCGGTGGAGAGGAAAACCATTCGTTCCAGTCTTGCAAAAGTTCAGAGACTGGCTAGCCTAGCGATAACTGGAGCAATGAGGACGACGCCTTCAGCAGCATTAGATGTCTTGCTAGGGCTACCATCATTGTCGACTTTGCTTGGCATACCAAAGGTGAGGTTGTGGGTTATGCAAGGATCTCCCACATTGTGGAAAGAGAGATTCCTTTATCTACCTAGAGAGTAGCACGACCCTCAGGCAGACTAAGATGGCATAAGGGTTATAGTATCTCAATCCCCGAAATAGAGGACTGGGAGAGAAACAGGCTGGAGTTCTCCAGAGAGACAGCACTCGACGAATAGGCACAATATGAACTTCAATGTGAATGGGGCCAGTCCGGGGTCGGGAGGCAAGCTAAAGACTTCATTGTGAAGCCCGATAAGGACCGAACAGAGTGGTTACTAGCCCGAGACAGGAAAGCTCTAAATTACATTGTAGGATTAGTAACGGGGCACTGTCGATTAAGGAGACACCTCTTTATGTTAGGCATTGAGGAAGATTCCATCTGCACGAAGTGTCAGGAAGAGGAGGAAACTCCGCTTCACTTCCTGTGCAGATGTGAAGCGCGAGCGAGACTGCAGGCAGATTCCAGGATGTACTCCTGGTGGCGGGTAGTGGTTGAGGGAGGAGCTGGGGTAGACTGAAAGGGCGTTATAGGCCTACCAGTGAGGTCTCTAGACCTCCGCCTAACTACTACTACTGCTACTACTACTAGAGTTTCCAGAGTAAAATCTTTTTGTAGGAAATTTCTTTCTCTTTACGGTTTTTTTATTAAAATGTCTTAAATATTAATAGTTTCTGAGTTATTTGCAATAAGCTCCTTTCCTGTTAATTTGTTAATGACTTTTGAAATTGGTTATGTGCAGGTTTGAAACTTTTGTACTGTGAGTTTTTATCTGGCTGATGATCCAAACATCAGAACGAAGTTTGCCTGTCTCGTTACAAATTTTGCTTGCTGTAATACATAAAATAATAAAAAAAGCAGGGATAGTGAAGAAAAACAAAAATAAGGATAGGTAATTATTTGTCAGAGAAAATTGGGTTTTATATTTTGTAATGTTAAATAATAGTCCAGTTACCAGAGACAGTTTTGGAGACTATCACAGGAATAATATAATTGTAGACTAGTACCTGTTGAGGTATTATTCAAGAGTTGGCGCAGACGGTCTCGACTGCAACACATATTCAAAATGTGACAAAAAACGGTTTTTGATTGATATTTTCCAAATTATTGCAGAAAGAGCAAAATCATGTATTAAAAAAAAATTTAAGGCAGATTTATACCTAAAAAAAGTTATTAATGTTTTTTGTGCTGTTGTCATATATTTTTTGCAAAAATTGAGTTTAAAAAAATAGTTTTTTGAGGTTGTCATGTAACCAAGGAGGTCTTTTTCCAAACGCGGTTTGAATTATAAATAAAAATAATTTTTAGTCGAGTTATTGCAAAATATGTTTGCGAGATTGTTAATAAATTCAGGAGTTTTATTGATTTTCTTTAAATTAATTTAACTCGAAAATTATTAAATTTTCCAACATATATTACCGTAATCTTTTTTGTAGGTAATGATCTACCCCTAGAATTTTGTTCTATCTGCATTATTTTGGAAGATATAAGTCAAAAACCGCTTTTATTGCTATTTTTTGTCTGAGCCAGACTACCTACATGTGACCACTCTGCACAGTGCCTCAAGAGGTATCATTTGCAAAAAAATATTACAGCACTTTAATATTCGTCACCTCTCCAACCGCCTGATTACTGGATTAAAAGCATAGTTTTTTCGCTGCGTGGGGTGTGTAAACTAGGTATGGCTTTATACAAAATTGACGAGAAATATATCATTGTAGAAGAGAAAGCACCTCATCACTTAAGATTTAAAAACAATATATCGCCTTTTAATAATTAATTCTTAAATATTTATTTTGTTCCACTTCCTTTGAAAGGCACTTCCTTATGTTCTCCTAAACACAAACAAACTAAACAAATCTGCTGTAAAAAGCTTTCGCTGCGGGCGGCAGGCAGAAATGATTTTAGCACGAAAGGTTTGCATGATTCATAAAACTTAAATGAGTATTTATATGTTTTATGTCACACCCAGGGTAATTGAAGTATTTTGTGTTTTCCGCAATACATGGATGATTTACGTGTTTGCTGAAATAGGGAGCAACGTTTCATTATTTAAGGGGATTATTAGCGAGCAAAAATAACTGCGAAAGTTATCCGGAAAGATGAGTTTAATGAAGAGAACTTTAAAAAGAAAATTGAGGTCTTTCTAAATTCGTCACTAAAATATTTGTCAGCTATAACACAAACAATTAGTGTGGGCCGTCATTTAAGTCACTTACCAAAAGTAACCGTATAAGCGACCCATAAATGACCGGTCATTTACTTATAAGTGATCGATTTTGGAAAAAGGTCGCATAAATGACTTAAAATAACTGGTCATTTATTTTAAGAGTTATCGATTTACAAATGATTATTGAATAAAGGTGCCTTTTTTATTTTACAGAACAACTTTGATATAAATTGAAAGCTTGAGAAAAAGGTAATCTTTTAGGCAGATTTTCGAATGCTTTTAAAAATGACCGTATAAATGACCACCGGTCATTTGCCGAAACTACAAAAAATAAAAAGAAAATTTACCCTAACAACCATTCAAATCGTCTGTTCTCTTATTCTTTACAACACCAACTCTTTTATTTATTTATACACATTAAAATGAACAATTTGTGTCATGGTAAAATAAACAAAATTCATTTTTAACGTACCTTTTATGGAACTGCACACTGGAAATTTCGGGCGCATTTTCATTAGAACTTATTTCTTGCCTATATATGAGAAATATATCCTTTATTTGCGCTGGTTATTTTTAAACCACCTTTTAACAGCAACATAATTTATCACTTATAAAAAGGGTGTTCAGAGATATTTAGTGCCATACTGCAGGGTTTCCTGAAAAAAATTATCAGAACACCCTGTATATTTTTAATTTTTAGGAAAGACCTTTCTTTTCTGGTTCCAAAAATATACAGCTTAATATTTACTCAAACCGTTTATTAATTATTTTGATTTAACTCTATTAAGATTTGCATCATAAATACGTGATGTGCTTTGGAGACCAAGTACCTGACATTTTTCCCTAGAAACAGGGTACGTCAATGTTACTTTTACTTTTTCAGTAATGAGTTATTCACCTGAAGATATACTATTCTGATAGAAAAAGCGCTCAAAAAACACGATGCAAATATCATATTGCATATTTAGAAAGACACACACCGTCAAATAGTACCATAAGATATGTGGTGAGGCAGTTTGAGACGAGAAAAAGTATCGAATGTAAGAAACGAGCATTTACGAAAAATGTCGACTCTTTTTTAAAAGCAGAATTAAAGCGTCTTTTTGTAACCATAAAACCCAATACGGTTCAGTAGTTATTTAATGAGAGAAGCCCCTCCTCCTCCTCCTCATTATGCATCTACTCCTCCTCCTCCCTATCATTTTAAAATTATATCTATTCCTCCTTCTCTCTAATATTGAAAACTACTTAATCGAGTTCGTTAACTTAGCCTTGTCGCCGAAGGTTATTTCTTTAAGCTACGACCAATAATATTAGTTCGAGAGACTCCCCTCTTAAAGTTAAAGCTTAAAAGGGGTAAATACGATTTTGCTGCTTCAATTTAAAGTTGTAAATGTAAAGTAACAAACATTTCAGAAACTTGTCAAATATCTAAAAGAAAGAGGGGCTCTCAAAGAGTTTTAAAGCAAGTAAAATTAAAAAGAAATAAAAAAGAAAATAAAGTGACAAATAAATTTCCGATTTTTATAGAAATGCCAAAACGAGCCATTTCAAATGCTAGAATAGGCGATTTCAGATGCCACTATTTCTAAAATAGATCACATTCTAATATTACCCTTATAAATTTTGCCTACTAAGGCCTAGCCGATAACAACTTGCAGCAAAGGCTGGATATTTGCCGTGGTATAACAATGAGGCTACACAAAGATACTAATATTCTATATAAAATAATTCACACAGATGAAGCAACATTCAAAAGAGGGGGAACGTTCAATTGAAAAGACAAGACCACAAATCCATACAAAATGCAATCAGTAAGAATTCAATGACGAAGAAGCCTAACTGTTTGGAGCGTCAGATTGTCGACAGGATTATTGATCCTGACAGTAGCCTAACTGGTGAAAGGTACCTTCTACTACTGGAGCATGAAATTGAACAACTTTTAGAGGAACTTCCTCTCTATGTGTATATTAACTTTATATGGCAGCAAGAAGGCGCATCGGCCCATAATGTTATGCCTGTGACCAATCTTTTTAATAACCGGTACGAGTTGTGATTGTATCAGATTCTTCCATTACGTTCTTACAAATCGAACAACAGTCGGATCACAGGAAACTGTTCCAAATTATTATGTTATTGCTGCGCACAACACTATGCTAACCAATAATTTACCAGCTCTGGATGTCGATGCCTTAGATCTATTACGTTATTACAAATCGAACAACAATCGGATCACAGGAAACTGTTCCAAATTATTATGTTATTGCTGCTCACAACACTACGCTAACCAATAATTTATCAGCTCTGGATGTCGATGCCTCAGATCTAGGCTTGAATGATTCCGAAAATTCGTGGATGGACGTGGAAAACGGAGAGTTAATCGATGATCCTGATCTAACGGTATGAAATTCTGTGTATCGAACCCGTTCGACAACCGGATGCTAAGTATAGGTTCATAATCCCATTGAATCAAGTAATATTTTATAGGCGCATAATGTGTTTAGTAAAAAAAGTGATAATTATATCCATACGCCCCCTAATTCCCCAGTTACGGTTTCTCCAAACTTTGCCAACAAAGATTTGCTTCTGAATCCAAAAGAATTATCTGTTAAAGGCAATACTGTTAGCGATCACCAATGTACTCTTAATGGTAAGTACTTATAATTAGTAAGTCTTATGTGTCAATCAGGTCCCAAAATATATGAAATCAATTGTTTTTATTTATTTATTATCCTTTATTTTTAGATGCAAAGTTCATTGACAATAAAATTTTTGATGCTTGTAAGTCAACCAGTTTAATTAAAATTTGACGCAAAATAAATCGACCAAAGGTAATTAACGGCCGAGACATTTATTGTGTACCTGAAATTAAAGAGCTTAGGAGGGGCTAAGAAAGCAGTTTGTTTCCAAAGGAATATAATTATAAGCGTTTATGGTTTTTTTATTTAGATTCGCCTTTTTTTCTTAATAAAACTATTTATTATAATGTCTTGTATTATACTAACACAAACTACAAAAGCTAAATAAAAACAAACAAAAAATAAAGGTAAGTATTAGTGATATTCTGCATAAAAAATGGTCGGTAATACGAACATCACACAGGAACGTTCGGTAAAGTGTACATATCAGAAGTTTCAGATAAAATTTTTTTTCAATAAACACAACGTTTTAAACTTCAAACTAAAAATATTAGAACATTAAGTTTTTACTTACAAACCGATATTAACCTTTTTCTGATGAAAAAGCTTAGGTTAGGTTAGGTGAAAGGTACATTTACCTTTCCATTTAAAAAACTCGTGCTTATCAATTGTTCTTTACTTTGCGATTGTCTTTTGTTTCTTTCTTTTTTACTTTTTCTGATGATTCAGGATAAACCCCAAAACTTTTATATTTCAACTCTGTAGGCATGGCACTAAATATTTATTTTTATTATTATTTTTTATGCGTAGCCAGTTGCTAAGTTAATTGCAACATGTTTGATGACTTTGAGCTGGTGCACAAAATATATATCGTAAAAGCTATAAAGATAACGTAAATTAGTTTCAAGACTTTGATATATAATGTTTAAGTAAATACAAACCTTAAACATTAACAAAATATAAGTAATTCTGGAAATGGTTTTATTTTGTTTATACCAATTTTAATTTATTTACTTTATAACAGAATATTTCTAAATCCAAGTTACGTGTTATATAGTTAATTAAGGTATATGTGCGTTGTGTGAAGTAAAAAATATAGAATCCAGATTTTACGCATTAGAAGAAATCTCGACACTATTGCAATTAGCTATAGCCTTTTAATTCCGGATTTTCGCGCCAGGTGACCCACTAACCTTTGTCATCGTTCAGATAATAAAACTGCCTATCGCCGATCGATTTTGCAACAAAACACTCCTTTTTGTTTTCAGAAAATAATAGGACAGGCCGATTTCCGTTGTCTACCCGACGGCATGATCGGTAGATAAAAGACTCTTTGATTTATTTCGCATTCGTTAAATTTATACGTTTTCCGAAAGACATTTACGAAACACACGTAAATGAAATAAGAGTGATTTATGAGCATGAAAATCTAATAAAATCTCGTTTACAATTAAAATGGTATATTCTGTAACAAGTTTGGAAACAGCTCTTTTCATACGAATGCGACAGTTTGGTCACGTGAGTGTGAAAAGTGGTTTTCAAATGTGTTATATACACTGTACTTTTTTCTACGACTGCATTTGGAATATACACTTAAGTTATCAAGGTATTAAGGGTATTATAAGGCTAATAATGCTTGAGGATGGCACATTATAAATAATTGCACAGGGCCTCTGTCCCGAGGGATATAGGTCGACCGAGAGCATTATCCCTTATCAAACCCGTGGTACTTTCAACGTTTAATGACAGACTAAGTAAAATATTTTTTAACTGAGTTTATTATTAAAACCTAGTTTTAACAATAAAAAACCAAATTATTTGTCAAATAGTAAATTAGTCGGACATTAAATTCACTCTGTACTCTCCAATTGTTATATGACAATATAACTTTTAGTGGAATCATAAAAAGATTTTAGATATTTTTGACACTATCATTGAAAAGTAAAATAAAAACAGATCATTCAAACATTTAATCATTGCATACAATAAAATATGAAGAATATCCAGTGGGCTTAAATCGGAGCTGTTTGCAGGTCATGTGATATTTCCACGTCTGCCAATTCACAAGTCGTATTGGTTATTTAACAGATTTGTTACAGGGTTAACATTATGTGGTGGTATTTAGCTTGTTACCACATTATAGTCTTATTCCTCTAATAAATTCTCAATTTCATTTTCCAAAAAATGTAAATACCATTCTCCGTTTATAATAATCTGCTTATAAATAATTAATTACTATTGTTCTGCACCATACATAAATAGCCCGTTTTACTTGGATTTTTACTTTCTCCCTCTTGTGTGGATTACTAGTTGGCCAGAAAAGCTTATTGCACCTATTATTCATTCCAGCTGTTGTGAAGGTGGCTTTATCTGTAAAAATAATGTTAATAAATAAGAAATTGAGCATTAACTTGAATTGGTCTAACGATTTCATCACCCAATTCAAAACTCTAATATGTTTTTATATCTGTTAGTTCCTGCACTTCGCACTCACCTGAAGAGTTTTGACTGCAATAAAACGCAATTATTTGCAACAACCCGAGTATCACATTAATTACATTAACATTATTACATGAAGCTTTTACCTTCATGTAATAATAAAACTATAAAATCCATTTCTTCGTTCATTCTACAATTTCTTACTACAATTCTCTTTTTCCGTTTCAGGTCTTTGCTTTGCTCAAATTGCCTTCCAATATTTGTAGGGTCTTTAATGAGGATATAGCTCTATCTGGATATATTTGACGGTATTCACGTATTCCTATTCCTGCATCAGAGTTGTTAGAATAATAGAGACAAATAATGTAAAGTTTCTTTTGTTCCCTGTAAATCAGTTCAAACAGCTCTCTCGGATTTTTGCCTGACTTGTATTTGTCACTTTTATTTCGCTTACATAGGCCCGTTTTCAAATACATAACTGCGTTGATTTTGCAATCAATTGCAAATATATCTAAAATGGATTGATGAAATATAGTCATTATATAAATATATATATATATATATATATATATATATATACAACGTCAAGAATTCGTTTCTAAATTTATAAGAATACTAATTAAATTATAATATATAAATATAATAAATAATATTTATAAGATACCAAATACTAATTATACCCTGGTGTGGCTAAAGGTCATCTTCATTTTTAGAAATATTCCTGTGGATCTTAAAAGAGCATGAATAATAGTATAAAATTGGGATCGAATTGCTTCAAGTACAACCCTGTCACTTGACGATTTTTTGCAGATTTTTTGAGTTTTTGTCATTTTAATTACGAAAAATTTATTATCTACAAACATTTTTTTCGTGCGTCGCTTATGTCCTTGTATATGTGGATATTCGCATGTCTAAACTACTGACACCTGCACTGCATGACTTAGTTTACAACTATCCCAAGTAGCACTTTTAGTCATGAGTACTTCATTGTTATCACAAGTATTTTCATTGAAGTAACAGCAACTTGGTGTCGCCACGTTCTGTTTAAGCTGAGACTACGTAATCATTACCAAAATGGGAAACAATTTTAGGGTAACTATTTCGTGAATAACATATAACTGTGACTTTCACCATTACGTAGATAGTACGGAATTGTGGAGTTCAATTTAAGTAGCCGAATAGTAATAATTCACCCTATTCGTCACTTCCTTATTTCTGTCTTTATTTAGTCCGTTTTAAAAATATGTATGGTTCATTTTAATACAAAGAAAACAGTTATGGCGACTACAAACACTCAAATTGGGAATATGGTGTAGAGCGTATAGAATACGTTATTGGTATTTGAGGTAGGATACATGCGTTTCACCTAGTTTTCTGACTATGCTAAGGACCTAAAATTAAAACGCAGGCAATTTCTCTGGTGATATGCTCATGATAGCCGTAAAAAAATTAGGAGCCTTTAAAATTCGTTAATTTTCAATACATTTTGGTCAAATATATTGGTCAATTTAAATCTCAAAAATGTAATTTTGGACTTTGGTTTAAATAGTAATTATTATTAAATATCTTATTATAAAGAGTGATTCTTTTTTTAACGTAATGTTTAATTAGTATGCGTTTTTAACCTTTATACTCAAAAAAAAAACAAACATCATAGCGGAATATTTATAGGGGAGATGAAAATAAACAATGGCGTTCTATTAGACTTTTACTTTTAGGTTGACTTTATTTCTTTACTGAGAAAATTACTTAACATCAAGTGTCTACGACTGCTCTCATATGCTTTTATAGTTTTGGATTCTTTAAATACGCAACTGTCACTTATACCTAATTACACTGATGCTCTTATTAAACCTATCCTCTATATTATTACCAAGCGGTTAAGATTTGGGAACATTTCGCCGGTTCTTTAAAATTGTGTCGTAGCATGCGGAGAGTTGCGGTACTTGAGTCACTACTATAATTCTGCCATTTATCATAACCCTTTGACTGAGTGACGAAAGCTACTTTTTTTTCTTATGATTCGTGAAGCCATTGTGAACCATTTTAACATGTTACTCGTAGACGATAACACAACACATACATAACTAATTAAAAGCTGTAGCCCACCCTCCAAATTTATGCAAAATTCCTAAAGGTTTAAATACGCATATTATCGTTAGTTTTTCTCAAAATATGACTAAATTAATCTAGTTTTATATTGACAACATCTGTCAGCGTCAGTTGTAAATGTAGGATTATGTTAATGTTTTACTTTAATAACCTAGTCAAACTATCTTTTTTTAGATTTTTAACACATAACAATGTTTGTGTAACAAGCGATTAATGAGAGTTGTCTGCCAAATGAATTTAGTAATGTAATATGTACCGAAGAAAGGCTACAAAATAAAGTTTCTTTTATGCTAATATTAGAGAGCTTCTACCTCAAATTAAGGTGCTGAATGAAGTAAAACATACACTAAGACATGAAACAATATTGTCTTTTACGCAAAATAAAACCAAAATATAATAATGTGCAATATTTAATAACTTTTCTTAGAGTAAACTTAAACTTAAGACATCTATGGTCATAGTCATTTACACATTCATCACAAACACTTTATAATTACAAGTAAAAAAGGTGAAACAGGCTTAAATACATTTCTCCATATGGCCAATGGCTGAGAACTTCTTGTTTGAATCAGTATTCATCTCAATAATCACAAAAATTAATAAAACAACAAACCTCATAAGAAATCCACGTAGGCGAAAAGTAAACAAAACGATTTTAGCAGCAATATGGCCTAACCAATCAAAAATTGGTTACTCTATTGTTGCCACTGCCCTTATAAAATCACCGACCGAATCTCGTACCAGCACCCTCTATCTCTGGAACCTCAAGTACTTGTAGTAAATATTTACAGTAATTCTTACTTCTAAGTTGCAACAGAAGAATAACAACTGGTAATAGCCAGTTTAAAGTAGCAGCAGACAATAACTTTTTCTACTCTGCAACGACTCGTTTTACTTTATAGTAATACTTTATAGGAGTACATTTGAACGTAATGGAGTAGTCTCTGCAAAGTTCAAGGAGGTACTAATACTTAAAAGTTGTAATTTAGTAAATAGATTAGAAACAGTAACTTCGAATAATTACTATTATGTAACGGAAAAGAAATGACGATCTTGGAGTCAATTCCTTAAGTAGTTGCTTGGCAGTATTTAGTATATAATTACTTTTCATGGAAAATTAATATAAAGTATTTATTTGCAGTAACAAATACATATATAATACTTTGTTGATATATAGTAGGATTATTAGTAATAAATACGTAAAAACTCTTAAAGGGTAGTAGTGGAAACAGTTGTAGCTACTTTGGTGCTAGCTGGGATCATTTTCTAAGAGGTACGTGAATGATATTTTGAGTGTCATTCACTATCATATATCTAATCAAGATTTAAAAGTGTCTAATTTCTTTCGTAAAAATTGCAATCGGAATAGACGAAATTGTAGAGTCCCCTTTATAGATACCAAAGTAATACACTCTTAGCTGGTTGTTACCAAAAGCATGTTTTCACGAAATATTTTTAAGCAACCACTTTAACTTCAATTTATAGATATAAGATCAGTATAATTAAAAGTTTAAGTTAACGTGCATTAGAGTTACCCAGTCAAACAAATAAACCACTCAAATTCGTTTTAATCAAAAAAATAATTCTTCTCTGTATTAACAAAAAAAACGGTAAATTTCTTTTACTAACCACATTTACTTTAGCACATAGTCATTTAGTAACACGTATATACTGTCTTTATACCAATGTTTTACAAGTTTCCACCTATGTCCCACCTGATTTTTGGGCATAATCTAAAATAAATTGACTAAGTAGACACAATTTGAAACAATCTAATAAACAGTTCTTTCAGGCTGATTTTTAAATAGTTTATTAGGACAACATTTTGTTTCGCCCTCTTGGAATCGTACCAAAATATTATCAGTTCATTTCTATATAACAGTTGATGAGGTCATCCATAAGTGACACTTAATTTTTGACCAAACTTTGAAGTTAATCGGGTAAGTAGTTTTTTAGCTATGCCACGAACTGACAGACAGAAAGATCGACGGAATTGAGAAAACAAGTTTTTTGCATCTACCAGTTCATTCCTATGCGATACTTTATTGTTGGCAAAATTTGAGATAAATTGGATAGTGTTTTAGCAATAATTTTTTTAACATTTCATTATGCCGCCATTTTGTTCAAACATACTGGATGGAAATGTTACCAGGTCATCCCCACATGACCCTTCATTTTTTAACAAAATTTAAAGTCAATCGGGTAAGTAGGTTTTTAGCTATGTCTCGAACAGGCAGATTGCCAGACAAACATACCGACAGACCGACGGAATTGATAAAATTAACAGAGACCTTAGGCGTAAAGATCTGTAAGAACATAGGGGGGTGATTTTTTCACGATTACAATACTTCCATTTTACGATGGAAGTAAAAAATCACCACTGAAAAATAAGTATTTAGGAATTATCTAAAAGTTACTACAAACTCCCATCATCATTCCGAAACATAACTGAATTAGTTGATATCTGATATCTGATAATATCAATACAGCATTTAGTAATGCAAGGATATTTTTACTTTACAGAATTTTAGAATTACAGAAAAACAAAACACGTTTGAAATTGGAAATGAACTGACAACATTCCCTGCAGAAATAACAACTATGTTGAACAGATTGGGCGACATTTCAGACAAGGACTTTCTGAACATAAGAGAGGGACAGCTAAAAGAGAAATCTAATACAATCGACATCCTTTGTTAAACCTAAGATTTAGGATCTTGGCTACGGTCGAATAAACTAAAAAATACCGAGCAAGAGAATAAAAAAAACCTTAGCAACTCATATCTGTTTGCTTACTTATAATACTATAAGAAAATAAAAACTCTTAGAATTTATTTAGTTTTTTCTTCTTTGAGGAAAAAGAAAGAACGTTGGATATCATCCAAGTTCCGTTTAATTTTTTGAATAATTTTTTGTATGTTGTTTTTTTTTCTTTTTTTGTGCCTTTTATATTTAACTTTTGATTCCTCTCTGCAAACAACTCTTAGTTTGTTATAAAGACAATGTTATTACTTGTATACTTATCATTTAGGTTTCCCTAAATATTTTTATAACTATATTTGTTTTTTGTTTTTTTCTGAAATTTTAATATGCACAATGACTTTTATCCCTGTTGTATTAGCAAACCCTGAAGATAGTTAAAATATGATCGAAAAGTCGGCATATGTTTCTTTTTGAAACTAGACCGCAAATCCACCAAATCGTCGAGTTAAATTTATACTTTATTTAAATAGCAAAGGATTAAAAATGAGTGATCAGTTTTCGTGAGACACCCTGTACGGTTGATAATGTAAATAAATGTTGTTTACTATCCGTACGCTAGTAAAAAGTAGTACTTGTTTGCGTAAGTGTTACAGAATATTTTTGTTTTATCAAGGGAAAGTGAAAATTAGGAATAAAACATACGCTTTTTACTACAGTTAAAATTACAAGTGAAAAAGTACATTTTTAAGCTGCCCTCTAAAAATATATATTAATCCATTTAAATCACAAAGCAGTAAATTCAAGCAAAATGCTTTCACATTTTTCGTATACTTTTTTCTGGCTGTTCACGCTAGAGATGCTTTTTCAGGATTAGCGAGATTAAAAGTGCTTTCAGCTCTCTCTACAAGAATTAATACCAAGTCGATGAATAGGCTTAAAAAACGATGACGAAGTACAAAACGTAAAGCAAGTGTTACAACGTCCCATCTAATCGATCAGAAGATTTTAATTTAATTTTTCCTGAAGTGTTTTTGTGTCTCATAAATCTTTATTATCTGAAATCATGAGGGCAAAAGAACATGCTAGACAGCATTATTTTGTAAATATTTCTTCAAATTGAAATAACTTCGGTCCTATAATTATATAATACATTATAAATTGTACAAAATATTGACTCATAAGCCTTAGCAAATAACAATTTTTATTTATGTTTCCAAAATAAGTAAATTTCCTTTACCGGCAGTTCCCTTGTTATAATTTGTTTTTCCATTTGTTAGGAATAGTAAAGTGTGACCTAATTTAGTTCAGTACATAGTCACAGTATATATGTGTTATCTATACCTTCTTTTCAAACATTTTTATTAGGCACCATTTTGTTCGATCAAATTGGATTCCTACCAATATTTTACCAGTTTCTTTCTACCTACGCCCCACTTGACTTTTGGGCCTAATTTAAAATAAATTCAATAAGTATTTTTTATATTGACATATACCGCCATTTTGTTACGTCATGTTGAATTAGTACCAGTTTATCCCATTTTCACATTTAATTTTTCTGCAAAGTTTAAAGTCAGTCGAACAAGATTTTTTACGTTGATGTTTTAAAAAAGTTATTTGGCCGCCATTTTGTTTCGCCATCTTAAATTCGTACCAAAACTTTACGAGTTTATCTCTATATAACACTTAATTCTTGCACAAAAATTGAAATTAATAAGTAGTATTTTTAGGTTGATTTTTTAAATATAGCTATTTTCTTTTGCTATCTTGGATTCAAATCTAAATGTTACCAGTTCAACACTTGATTTTTGTGCAAAATTTGAGGTCAATTTGATAATTAGTTTTTTTAGTAATATTTTTTTTAACATTGTTCCGCCATATATTGAATTTTTACCAACATATTACCAGGCCATCCCCATATGACCCTTAATTTTTGACTAAAATTTTAAGTCAATCTGGTAAGTAGTTTTTAAGCTATACGCGAACTAACAGACAGACCGGATGATTGACCAAAGAAAATGATAAAACATTTTTTGGCATCTAGGGGCGCTAAAACGTGATGATTTGTAAAACCTGAGAGTGTGATTTGTTTCACAACAACAAACATTTTATTTGACTGCCATTTTGCTCCGCCATGTTGAATTAGTAAAAAAGTTTTACTAGTTGATCCCTATACCATAATTTGAAATCAATCCATTCAATAGTTTTTTTTAGATTGAATTTTTAAGTATTTTATTACGCCGCCATCTTGGATTCCTACCAAAATTTTATCAGTCGATTCCAACGTAATACTTGATGTTGTGCAAAATTTGAGACAAATTAGATAAACAGATTTTTAATAATTATTTTTTTAACCTTTCACTAGGCCGCCATTTTGTCTGGCCATATTGGATTTTTACCAAAATATTACCAGATCATCCCCATATGACCCTTAATTTTTGATCAAAATTTGAAGTTAATTGGGTAAGTAGTTTTTAAGCTATGCCGCGAATTGACAGATAGACAGACAGACGAAATTGATAAAAAAAATTTTTTGGCATCTAGGGACGCTAAAACGTGAAGATATGTAAAACCTGAGAGGGTGAGTTTTTTCACGATTACCAACATTTTATTTGGCCGCCATTTTGTTCGGCCATCTTGAATTAGTAATACAGTTTTACTAGTTAACTCCTATATCACAATTAGTTATGGTACACAATTTGAAATCAATCCATTAAGCAGTTTTTTCAGGCTGATTCTTAAATATTTTATTAAGCCGCCATTTGGTTTCGCCATCTTTGATTCGTACCAAAATATTACCAGTTGATTCCAACATAATGCTTTGATGTTGGTGCAAATTTTGAGTCAAATTGGATGAATAGTTTTTTAATATTTTTTTTTAATATTTGACAAGGCCGCCATTTTGTTTCGCCATATTGGATTGTTACCAAGATATTATCAGATTATCCCCATATGACCCTTAATTTTTGGTCAAAATTTGAATTTAATCGGGTAACTAGTTAGCCAGACAGACAAACAGATAGACAGACAGATCGACGAAATTGGGAAAACATCTCTTTCGCCATCTAGGACCCTGAAACGTGAAGATCTTTTTTTCACGAATACAATAATTCTCTTTTAAGAGGGAAGTAAGGAAAAATTAAAACCAAACTGTAAATACATTCCATCTATTGGCCTTGACAGCTTGTAATTATAACTTACATATCACTTTATTGATTTTGTGTAGTCGAGTTATTCAGGACTATCTAGGCCAAAACACCTGCTCGCATAGTGTCGGAAAGCACTGCCAATCTTTAACATTATGCTTTTAAGATTAATAAATGACGTCCCAAATAATGGGAGAAATAAAGTCTAGATTTCGCTATAGCAGCGTAACCAGACTGGGAAATATATAAATGTAAATATAGGTTTGTTTTAGTAAATTTAGTGACAGGGCTTCCATGGCCCCTAGTATTGTGTTTCATAAATGCATCAGTTCTTTTTATCTATTATCTATGAGATCAGCTTATGTGCCTTATACAAAAGTAATTGCCATGGTAATGTTGAACATTTTAAATTGAGTGAAAAGGACAGTTCTTTTTTTAAACAAATTGTCCTTGTGTCTTTTTTGTATAACCACCGAAGCCTTTTGTAAAACTTGGTCGGTTTCATTTACAGTAACCAACGGGGGGCTGTCTGCAATAAGCCAACATAGTGAAAGTAAAATGCATATAGAAAAGACTTCTGCAGCAAAAACCTCACATTCAATGGAAACATTTTTTGTAAAAAAAAAATGCAAAATTTTTCATTGTGTCAAACATAACCAGTCATATAATTCTTTGGATTGTTTATTTAAATTAGACACCAAGATTTATACAGACTCTAAAGTAGCATCGAAAGTTTCCTGTGGGAGGACTAAAAGTCAAGCGATTGTGCAAAATGTTTTAGCCCCGATGGCACTGCACGATTGAGTTATTGAAATATCATGTTCCAAACGTTTTCTTTAGCATTCAGTTAGATGCTTCAAATATGAAAAATGTTAAGCTGTTTCCAATCTGTACAAATTTTTACAATTCAAGGCGGGCCTCAAAATTTTTTGTTGCACTTTTGTGAAAATAGTGATGAAAGTGCTGACGGGATGTTTGAGATGTTAAATAATAGTTTAAAAGAACTTAAATCGTTTCACGAATTTACGGACTGTGAATGGCGGGAATTGATAAGACACGTTGGTAAGCGTTGGTTGTCTTTAAAACCAGCTAAAGAAACGATATTAAGTAATTATGTAGCCCTTTGCAGTTACTTTTTAAGTATAGAAAACTGCCCTTCGCACATTAAAAAGCTGTTAAAAATAGATGAAGTTAGTGGTATAGTTTTGCATGAAGTTGAGATTTATCTACTTTTTTGTAATCACATTCTTAGTGCTTTTGAAACTTTTATTAAAAAAAAAAATGAATCTAACGAAACAACTGCGCTCGACCTATTCAGTATAATGACTGATTTAAGAAAGTCCATCATCAATAGATTAGAATACAATCTTTATGGCTTTGAGACCAAAGTTAAGTTGAAATCTCTTGACGCGACCAACAAAAATAAACTACAAAATGATTTTAATGCATTTTATCAACGATCTATCCAATATATTGAAAAATGTTATGACTTTTATGAAGACAGTTGACAAAGTGTGGTCAGCAAATTAAATTTAAAAATAAAATTTCCATTATTTTGAGATTTTGAGGAGATTATCGAAAAAAATAACAATCCAAATTTGCAAATCAATATGAATAAAGCTTTTTGATGAGGTGATGCAGATTTCTGAAAGTTACCAAGAAATTGAAAACGATCTTTTTGATTTAAACCAAAAAAATGGCAAATTCTTTTTAATCGTTTTGATAATACTGTTAAGGTTTTTTCGTTAATTTCATTTTTGTTAAGTGTACCTGCCAGTTCGGCATTTTTTTAACGATTTTTTTTCTGCGTTGACCTCTAAATGGCGAGACGAAATAAATCGTTCTACAGAATTAATTCGTTCAGATTTATTAATTTATTTTAATTTTAAAGAAAATTGCCAGACATTTTATGACTCCATAAAAAATAATAATGCTGTTTTGGAGGCAGCGAAATCTAAAAAAAAATATTCCTTTAAAATTGATTAGGCAATAGCATGTCATAGATAAATTTTGTTGCTTGGAATCGGCATCTTTATTTAGAAAATCCCGTTTAATCTCAAATAATAGTTTAGGCTTTGTTTTAAACCATTTTGATCTTAGAAGAGCTTTTCAAAGTAGCGATTTGCTAACGGTGGGCCGCACACTGCACAATCGACCGCTGCCCTCCTCCCCCACCTCGTTTAAAATTTTTGTAAAGTTCTTTTTTCACTGTGCAAAGAGAATTGAACGTCTCAGAAATTTTCTTCTCAATAATAAGTTTGGATAATATGTAAGGGATAATAAATATTTAAAAAAATAAAAAGGCTCTTGACTGCTATGGTTTGAGTATTTCAATTCTTAAATCAGTTAGACATATTTAAATAAGTCCTCTTACTAAACTCATTATCGAAGCAATAGTAAATAGTTACTTTCCACATTCATTAAAAATAGCAAAAGTCGTTTCTATCCACAAAGAAGGAAACAAAGGCAATATCAGTAACTAAAAGCCCATCTCTGTGCTCCTGTTCCTGTCTAAGATCTATGAAAGTATATTAAAAAACCAAATATTAACTCATTTTGAATTGAATGACCCTTTTTGTAAGGAACAGTTTGAAAGTACAGCGTAGTCCAATAATAGAGGACGTCGGCTGTAGCTCGGGAACCGTTATTGACAGAACTTAAGAAGAGAAAAATATATTTATAGGTAAATTGACCAAGAGAAATCGCAGTAAATTATTTTCAGGTTCGAAAGTTTGCCGTTAGGGGGCGTAACTGCAATATACAAGTGTAAATGCCAATTTTCTCTTAAATGTTGAAAATATAAGCATTGTATTCTTCAACTATTTACGCACTTTTTACTTAAGACTATTTTTATCTATTTTCAGAAATAAAGTCATGAAGGAAGGTCAAACATTTTTATTTTCAAATCTCTGTTCTGGATGTACCGTAACGACTTTGTTAGTGGTCACTAGATGGCGTTTTTTCGGAATTCTCCATATAATGCTGATTTTCTCAAAAAAATCAAATGCTACGCCATGACTTTTATATTAAAATTTATTTGGTAGTTGGGGTAGTAGGGCATTGAATAGTGAAATACAAAATCCAGGTCTGCATTTAAATTAAAAAAGTTGATGATGGTGTCTCGAATCCGAAACTTTGGTTTGGAAAATCAACCTTGCCGTTTTGTAGAGGAGAAATGTGACAATGGTAAAGTGGAAATTATTTTCATCTCTCATTTGACTTAATCCTATAATTTTGGGAAAACCAAAAAACTGGAAAAAAGGCTCCAAAAGAAACTTTAGTAATCTTGCATAATTGTAAAGAACAAAACTTCACAGAGCAACAGAAAAAACTAAAATTCAGTCTTATAATCACATAAGCGTCGCAATAAAATAGCCAAAGCTAGAGCGAGGGAGGGCAGGACTCGGTTTAGGCAAAAAGATTAAACCGAGTTCTATCTTGCTTTAGTGAAACAAAAAAAAACTACGAAATGAACTAACAATAAACTTACAATAAATATATTCACTGAAAACTACATTCGGAAATGCTTAAAATGCCGGCCGTCATTGTCAACACAAAGTGGAAATCTTTCCTGTCTCGATTGGAACCCTCAGTATCTCTATAGCAGAGATGGGCTCAAAGGACTGGCGTATTTCACAAGTACTTAAATTATTGTGCATTTGATTAGTATCCAAGATACTCCATCACACTACTTGCGTACTTGACAAACATCTGAATACATTTTGTTTTGCATTGTAGGAATTGCGCTAAAATTTTATTAGTCTATCCCTAAGATATCATGGTTCTTGGGATTAGACCGTGTCAAATTAAAATTACTATCCGACGTTTTGTCTTCGATTGCACGAGGTATCTTCAGGGATCTTTACTCCACGAGATCTAAACACTGAATGAGCTCGAAGAGATTCAGGCGGGCTCTTATACCCGACTTGTGCTCGCCGAACCGTGACCCTGTGTTAAGATAATTTTTCGTTTATAAAATCCTGGAACCGACGCTAGAACCTTGGTTTCCTTTACATATATAATATGGCCCATGTTATGCTGGTGTTCAGCTACAGCAGATTGAACAATTTGTTTCTTTTTAATACATCGTTCATGTTCCTTAGGTCTAGCGATATCATCAGTGTAATAGCCATTCCCTCTGAGAGCTTCGGTTAGTTTCGATGTTTCCAATGTTAGAGAATCTTGATAAGAAATCGAAATAGCTCTGAATACTAGTGAGTTAATAACAGATTTCTTTGATAACGGAATTTGCATTTAAGTATCTATTTGTATGCGTCGGTTTTCTATACAAAGAATGTCCTAATGTACCATTTTCCTTCCTTTGAACACATATATCTAGAAAGGGAATATTTCCATTAGATTCAATTTCCATCGTGAACTTGATATTATGATATTGTTGATGAAGATGGTCCAAATATGAAGAGATTGTCCATGCGGCCAAACAACAAAAGTATCATCTACATATCTAAACCAGTGCTTTGGTGTTAGTGGAGCGGATGTTAGAGCAATATCCTCAAAGGCTTCAATAAAGATATTCGCTCCCACAGGCGATAGAGGAGATCCCATAGCTGCCCCTGAAGTTTGTTTATAAAAAGTTCCTTGCAAAATGAAATAAGTATGTGTAAGAAAAGCTTCCATCAGATCTATTAAGTTCTTATCAAGATTATTATTATCCAGTATGTCTGATATAATTGAAATTGAGTCGTTGACAGGAACATTTGTGTATAGTGATTCTACATCGAAACTGACCAAAGTATCTTCGGGATCCAACTGGATTGCCTTAAGAAATGTGCAGAGTTTTTGATAAAAGAATTTGTTTTTCCAGCAAATGGATTAAGTAAATTTCAAAGATATTTACCTAGTTTATATGTGGGTGAGTCTATTGCACGGACGATCGGTCGAAGTGGTATATTGTCCTTGTCTATCTTAGACCATAGAACCGGAGAATCTTCGAGCTGCTTGGTTTTAATGATTTCTTCTCTGCTTCTGGTAGACTGGATGCGTTCATCAGATTGGTAATGCAACTTTCTATTCTATTTGTGGGGTCTGCCTGCTGGAAGTACTAGAATGTTTGCGTCTTCATTTAACGTCTTCATTACTGTTTTTTCGGCTGGGGAGTGGTTCGACTTCGGTGGTTTTGAATCTTTAATGATTTTTGCTGTCTCATATCTGACTTCATCGACTTCGGATAATCTTCGGATGGCTGCTTCAACAGAGGATACTATGTCTTCTACGGGAATGCTACTCGGCGCCATTGCGAAATTTTGGTTTTTGGACAGGAGGGAATGTTCTGCTTCGGTTAACGGCTTCGATGACAAGTTGATAATTGTATTCTGCGGCAGTTTCACCGGATTTTTTCTGTTCAGGAGCGCTTCAAAGTTCTTTTGTTGCTTAAATGTAAGTTCTCGATAGATTTTTTCTGCCTATGCGTTAGTAATGTTGTCCAAAGTTGTAAAAGTGGTTCTTTCTAGTCTAGAAGCCAATTTCGGATGAATTTCTAATAGCTTCCGGCATTTGTATCTATATATCTGAATATCAACTAGACTTAAGGAACATGAACGATGTATTAAAAAAAACAAATTGTTCAATCCGGTTTCATTCCAAGGTTCTAGCATCGGTTTTACGATTTTATAAACGAAAAATTAGAGAATCTATTGAAATATTTAAACACAAAAAATTTCAATAGAGATACGGGTTACGGTACATCACACGTGGAAACCGATTTTAACACAGGGTAACGGTTCGGCGAGCACAAGTCGGGTATAAAAGCCCGCCTGAATCTCTTCGAGCTCATTCAGTGTCCAGATCTCGTGGAGGCAAAACGGCGGATAGTAATTCCAATTTGACACGGTCTAAACCGAAGAACCAGGATTTCTTAATTGACCAAAGCCGTGAAAGCTTCCGTTCTATATTAGTCTATCCGTGTTTAATACTTGGTTTTTGTGCACAATTTTAAGTCAGTTGGATAAGTTGTTTTTTGGTACCTACTGCATTTTTAACATTTCATTAGGCTGCTATTTTGTTCCTCCATAATGGATATGTATACAAATTTTACCAGTTTATCCCTATTTTACCCTTCAGTGTGGCGTAAATTTTGAAGTTCATTCGTAAGTGATTTCTTAGTAATGATTGTTTTTTACGTATTGTAACGTCGCTGTTTTATTCGGCCATATTTAATTTTTACCAAAATGTACCATTTCATTCCCTTATGACCAAAATTTGGCGTCAGTTGACAGACTGCCCGAATTGAGGAAACAAAATAAGCCAACAGGATAAGTAGTTTTTGAGCTACGCCGCGTACAGACAGACCGATAGGCTCACGAAAATGGGAGCAAATATTTTTCGTGATGCAAGGACCCTAAAATAATACCTCTTAGGAGGAAAGTAAAAATGTACACCTTCTTCGTAATTAAATTTTTTTCTTGTTAAAAAATTAACTTTTTGCAACAATTTTGGCAAAAAGTGCAGAAAAGGTATTAGAAAAAATACTCCTCGAGTCTTATGCGTAACAGAATTCTTTTTTTACTAATAGTAGTGGGATCAGTTCAATCATCCTAATTGTTTTTCGAGTTTTGGATTCTCTTCAAATTCAAAACGTATTTCATGAAGCATATTTTACAATTTACTCTAACTTTTTCGAAATGTTGACGATTAAAAATGAAAATTTTATATTTTGAGAGGTTGCAAAATAACGTAAACGATACGACTTTCTTATCTCTTACTAAGAATAAGTGCACGCCACTGCATTACAGACTTTTAGCAGATTGAATGAATTTAATTTACGATCTTAAGAGCGAAACAGTATTATTTTCAAATTTTTAAATAAAAAGCTTGCCATTAGGGAAACTCTTTGAATATGATCTCGTTAATAATGCCTTGAAGTGAAACAAGGCTTCCTCTATAATTTTGATGGGACACCAAAAGTATTCCTCTCAAAGCGTCCCCAGCGAAAGACAATTAAAAATAGTAATTTGGTCTAACTTTTGAAAGGGTTTATGACGTGCTTTTATTAGTTTTTTTAAGTTATGTTTCCCCAGTGGCGGACATATCACTGGGCATTTCGGTGCAGTGCCGGAGGCCCAGAGCCAAAGCGCACGATAAAATGTGAATTAGACCACAAATACTATTAAAAATAAAACAAAAATTCTTTAACTTTTTATAAATTCATATTTACTTATTGCTGGAATGACAGGGCTGCAATCTGTCACAGTCAAACCAATTCAGCAGTCCGAAGAATTGGCTAAAATAAAGGATCTTCCGATGATAGAAAACGTTTAATAATAAGTTTCCCCTGTCAAACCCAAATGACCCTTCTCAAAAGACCAGAAATAAGAAAATATCAGAATGAGCAAATTCATAGTTACGAAAAATATATTTTGGAAAACTTGTATCTGAAATAAATTTAGCAATTTTTTTTCCCTTATGTTAGACTTGCCTCAAGACATTCCAAAAAAAGATAAATTAAAAGTTTTTTCAGAACCGTTCACATTATTAGAAACGCAGCTGTTTTAGCCATTAACATTTAATTAGGGAAAGCTTTTTAGGGTTTTCAGAATTAAAAGACCAATCTGCGCCTAGTATGAGTGAACCGATTTTAAATATATTAAAAAATTCTAATATTCCAATAGTTACTCTAAATTACAAATCATTTATAGCTTCTTTGAACTTAGTATTGAACGGTGGGACCTCCTGATTTCAATTACTGGTGACTAAGAGAAATAACTCTAAAGAAGCTTGACATCACCCGTTTGCTAGAAAAGATTGCAATCAGTTGCAGCAATAAAATTCGATATTTTCAAATTTTAATGGCTCTCAGAAAATGATCTGAAATCGGCTAAAAAAGTTCAAGTGGCTTCGATTTTAAAAAAGAAAATCGAGAATTTTGAATTTATTTTTATTATCATCTTTATGTTTAAAAGGTCAAGTAAACTAGCTTCAAGTGCAGCATAAAAATTTTTATATCGATTAAGTGAAGCAGCATCAATTTTAGATACTCTTCGAAAAATCTCTTCTGATTTAAGAGAAGAAGAGGTCTATAACTGTTTAAAACTTTAAAATGCCATCTAAACGAACTGGCGAAGAAATGGGATAGTTAAAAAGCCAGAATTTAAAGTTTAAAGGAAACGAAAGGTTAAAAAAAATCAGTTTTGTTTAAAATTTCAGTTTAAAATTATAGACAAATATTGTAGGACTAATATTTGTTATTATATTATTGATATTATCTGCAATCAACTAAAGGAAAGGTTTTCTGCTATGCTTTCCTACTGCAAAAAAGTACTTCTTAAAATTTCGAAATTTATTCTTTAAATACAACTGAACTAACTTTACAAAAATGCGATAATATACGTACTATGTTTCCAAAAAACAACGAAACAAAATGGCGGCTTAATAAAATATTTAAAAAAACTATTTATTAGATTGATTTCAAATTATGTGCAAGAATTAAGTGATAAAGTGATGAACTGGTAGGAATTCAAGATGGCGAAACAAAATGGTGGTCAAAGAAAATGTTTGTAATCGTGAAAAATCACGATTACAAACCGGTTTTTACAAATCATCATGTTTTCTTCAGCCTGTCTGCCGTATATCTACATTGACTTCAAATTTTTTAATAAAAAAAATGAGTGTTAATGTGGAAGATCTTGTAACATTTTGATAAAAATCCACTATGACGGAACAAAATGGCAGCCTAATAAGATATTAAAAAAAAATAAGTGAAAAAAATGTATTCCATTGATTTCAAATTTTTTGCAATAATTAATGTAATATAGAGGTTAACTAATAAAACTGTCGTGCAACTTCAAGATGGAGGAACAAAGTGGCGGCTAAATATAATGTTTCAAAAATCAATGTAGAGAAACTTTCTCATTCTATTGACTTAATATAAGGATAACCTGGTAAAATTTTGATACCAATTCTACATGACTGAACAAAATGGCGGTCTAATGAAATTTTTAAAAAATCAGTGTAATAAAAACTACTTATTCAATTTATTTTAAATTGTGCCCAAAAATCAAGTATGGCATAGCTAGAAACTGGTAAAATATAGGTACGAATCCAATATGAGAGCAAAATGGCGCCAATAAGAAAGTTTGAAAAGACAGTGTATATGTTTTTTTTCTATGCTTTCCTATACAAAAATAGTTCTTGGAACCTCGAAATTTATTCCTAAAATATAACTGAAGTAACTTTACAAAAAATCTTAAAAAGGACATGTCAATTCTATATATAGCATAGGGGGGGGGCTATGAACATGTTTTGCACTCTTTAAATCCTGAGTGATTCTCTTTACAGGTTCAATGGAAAAACAGCGTGAAGGACAGTAAATACCTTTCTAAATGAGGATTTCTCTAATAATCTAAATTTTCTAAACGAGGATTTTCCTAAAAATAAATAAAAACTGCAAACAAATTGCATAAGGAAAGCCGATGTTATTTTGTTCAATGTGAATTTTTATCAAAAAAATTGTTTACAATGCGTATGTTAAGCGGAATGCCGACAAGGCGAAACAAACGTGCATAAGAAGTTAATTGTTGGTGGAAAGAGGCAAAGCTGAAGTTTACCGATAAGAATGCTCTGTTACAATAGAGGAAGCACAGAATGCCCATGGAGTGAATGAAGAATTAGGGAAGGTGGTATCGCAGCCTATTTATTACCATTTCAAATTTAATTATATTCGTTATAGTGCACCTTAAACATGTTCTTCCTCTTATTTCATAGAAACAACGTAGTACATATAAGAATTTGCAGTTTTTAAAAACAGTGAACTGGTGTTGCCAGATTTCGATTAATATTTGTTAGAAATAATTTTTACTGAACTTCAAACGTCAACCTTTCCTTCTTATATTTGATCTCTTTCTGTAGTTAAAAATTAAAAAATACAGTCCACTCTTTCTTTTATTTCTAGGTTATCGTACAGCCACTACCTAGTAATATATTAGACAGGTTTTCTTTTCTTTGCATCGTACTGTTACTGTTACTAATATGTTCAAGTATTATCATTTTGATTAAGAGCCGTTTAACTCGTATATGTTATTATATTTGACTTACTGACTAACCATATTATTTTCAGGCTCAGCATTACTAGTAACTATCAGTATTAACGCTTAGTTACTTAGTGACATGAAGCAAACATGAACATATCAAATAAATTTATTTATTTACCACCACATCTAACCAAATCTCCCCAAATTAAAAAAAGCACCCTTATAAGATTATTTGCTCCTGTATAATTTTTTAAAACATCTATTTCAACACACAAAGTTCCATTTTAGTATATTTGTGCTAGAGTTCTTTAAAATTAAATTGAATAATTTATTGCCGTTTACTAAAATTTTAAGCAAAAGTGGTTACGTCACTTAGGTTTAATAGTTATTTATGATATAGGCGTGAAAAGGATATATTAAAGGCACGCCTGTGAAAATTTTCACATGGATGTCATACAAGATCTTTTCTTAATTATTACGAAAATTATGCAATTTTTTATTTTTACAAACTTAAAGAATATGAGGTACCTAAATGTACCAATTTGGTTATTATGCTGACATGATATTATTTATTTGCTGCTATTAAGAAAATAATGACCCGTTTTTAGATCGAACATGTTGAAACCGTTTTGTTCGCTGTAAAGGGATTTACGAGATTACCAATAGATTTATTTAGTTAATAACACTATAAAATGTCACATTAATGTTTGGAAAAGTGGCGTAATGAAAATTGAGAATGTTTTATTGGCGGTCTTCGACCTGATATCGAAGCAACAAAAGCTATCGCCATTTTAGAGTCAAAATTCATTGTTGAGGACCTTGTTCTCTTAAGAAAAAAATAACGATATAGGCAGGTACAAAAATTTAGTTTTGTTTTTGTAGAGGCAATCGAAAGAGTGTGAATCACAAATCGTAAAATTTGAAATGTATGTAAGTTTTGTATAAATTTAAATAAAACAATCTGAATTTTATTAAATCATTCTCAAGAAAAACTACTACTAGTGCGAAAAATAAATCACTTTTCGCATTATTGCGTTAAAGTGAATTTTTACAGACTGACGTAAATGTAAAATATCTGATTTTTCACAAGAAAAACTTATTTAAATACAGAATGTTGTATTGAGCGTGAAAAATAGGGTTGAAATTGTCTATCTCGACGATAGTGCATCTTGGACCCTGTTACCAGCAGAACTCGTTCCTCCATTCCCGTGCCAAGTCTTCAAATCGTATTTTAACAAACATTTCTCTTCTTAATGTGCTGTATCTGTAAAAAATAATACCAGAAAGTAAACAGATTATGTTCGTAAAGGAGCTTAAACTATATCAAGAAATATTAATGAAATTGTAGGCCACCAAAACGCAGTGGCGGCTCGTGGTCAACTTTTCAGGGGGGTCAATACATATAAACCACAAAGAGGCATCTGAAAAAAATCAGACACACGAAACAATAAAATGTCTTTGTTACTTCGCAACCGCATGTCCAGGCATATAAATCGTACATATTTCTGCAAAAATAATGATTTACTTCTTTGTTTTTGTCTTTATCTGTTCGCTAAATTTTAAATTTGGACAAAGGTCGACTACTGGTCTTAAATTCGAGTCGTTTCTCAAAGTTCAGCTCGCCATTACAATTGAAAAGGGATTTTAAAGTCTTAATATTCTAAAACACTGTGCTACCTTTCTTTAAAACATTAATTTAAATCACAAAATCCACAAACAAAATGTAAAATCTTCAAAATAATTTATCACACGATCCACATTAAACACGTAAACTGACAAAAATATTTAAGTTTCCTCGGCGCGGCTATTGACTCAAACTTTGACAACGTAAGCCGTATCTTACCTATGCATCCCTATGCGAATTTGATCGGGAACACTCGGGAAAAACTCGCCTCCGTTTGTAATCACGAGGTCAACGTGGGGTGAAACGAAACCTCTCCGGAGTGGCATGGATAGTGTGTCGCGGAATTAAAAGAACGGTCAACGAGTTTATACGCTTAAAATAATAGAGGGAATTTCCAATTTAAAAAATATTGAAAAAATATTAATTACGCATTATTTTATTTATTTGTTTCTGTTTGGAAATATTTATTGGGGGGGTCATTGACCATTTGACCTAATGGAGGAGCCGCTACTGCCAAAATGTCAAAATTTGTATCATCGACCAAATAAGCTCACTAACGCCATGACAATGAGATGAATCATTAGATTATTTTTTTAAATAATAACTTATGTTATAACGACAATAAAAGCCAAGGTAAAAAAAGAACCTTACTGTTACGATAGGTGAATTAATTAACTTTTCGTTGCCACCTTCATGGAATATCACAGATATCCAGACGCTTGTGGAGCGGATCCAATTTTAAGAATATACAATGTATGCGATATGAAATGAAAGGTAACTGTGTAACATCTCAAAGAAATTTCGATTTATTTAAATCCCATTGCCAGGAACGGAGAAATCGAGATTTTTAGTGAGATAGCGGAGTTACAAGACGACCAGCAAAGTTGCTCGTGTTATTTCCCAATTTTTACTTTTTCTACTACTACTACTACGCAACAAAAATGTTTTAAATTAATTTAATCGCACATTTTGATAATAAATGGAAATATAAATGGAATTTTTTATGTATGTACAGGGTTTTTCCGTATATTTTTCCACCCACCTAGAGAGTTTATTTGAATAGATACGGAAATGTAAATACAAAAGTTGTTGGGTTTTTTATGAAGATTTAAAATATTATATCATTAGTGCGAAAATATTATTGGAAATGTCAAATTTTGACAAGTTGTCAGTTTTTTTAAATGAAACACCCTGTATATTAAATAATATTCTTGAAGATCTGTTTTTTCTAATTTCAAATATATATATTTTTAATATATTCTGTCAATTAGTTTTGTATATATAAGCGTTTAAATATTAAAGAAATGTTAAGGTAATTTGCGCTAAAACATAGTGAGCCATGGTCAAGACCATTGCAATGAACGACGCCTTTTTGACGTTTACCGGTCAGAAGTATCTATTTACGAGCATTTTTAATATCTAATACGTTGGACGATGGACATGATAGAATTATTTTATTTACATGGTAAAAATGCATCGATAGCTCGTAACGAATATCATAGACGGTTTCCAGATAGACCAACACCGACTCGTAGCATAATATTAAACATCGTTAAAAAATTGAATGAAAGAAAAACACTCAAACGAAAAGTTAGAATAGTGGAAAGAAACAATACCATAAAAAACAATAAAATAAAGTAGGTAAATACTAATATTAGCTTAAAAAACTAAGTTTTGATTTTCTATATAGCCTCCTTGGTTTATGATGCATTTCTGAATATTTCTTCTAAATTTTCTGCGTAGATAAAATGAGATGATTGTATATATTGTAGTATATCTTGTTTTTCAGATAACTCCACAAAAATATGTCCAATGGAGAGAGATCGGGACTGTTTGCTGGCCATCTTAATGGTCCATGTCTTCCAAAATGGATACCTCTCATTTAAAAAATTGGTGACCGGCTGAACATTATGAGGAGGGGCACCATCTTGTTGCCATATCAAATTAAGATATTTTGTCCGGTTAAATTCCCATTTAAAAATATAGGTCCAATAACATGATTGTTAAGAAGGCCACACCAAACATGTAGGGATCTTCTTCCCTAAATTTTGACCGCCTAAAGAGCTCGCGGGTTTTCTTTTGACCAAAAATGCTTATTTTTACGGTTAAACGTGCCTCCAGTGGTAAATGTTGCCTCGTCAGTGAAAATTATGTTTGACAGATTTAGTTGGTTCATCATAACACGTCTTTATATTTCTTGGCAGAAGTGTAATCGTTCTATTTTATTTTGATCTGTTAATTCTTGAGTAGGTAAAAACTTATATGGCTTATATTTATAATATTGTAGAACTGAGTGGATTTTATGCCATGATTTGTTAAAAAAAGTGGCTGCGTCGGGAATTGAGCGCTCAGGATTTTCTAAAAGAAGAATAAATAAGATAAATAAATTATTTTAATACAAAGGTTTTAAAATTACCTTCAAAATGTAATAAAATATTTAAATCTTCTTCAGCGTTTATTTTCGCTATTCTAACTTTTCGCTTAAGTGTTTTTCTTTCATTCAATTGTTTAGCGATGTTTAATATTGTCCTACAAGTCGGTGTTGGTCTATCTGGAAACCGTCTATGATATTCATTACGAGCTATCGATGCATTTTTACCTCGTAAATAAAATAATTCTATCATGTCGAGTTTCTCTTCTTCCGAATAACCCATCGTCCAACGTATTATATATTAAAAATGCTAGTAAATAATTACTTCTGACCGGTAAACGTCAAAAAGGCGTCGTTCATTGCAATTGTCTTGACCATGGCTTACTATGTTTTAGCGCAAATTACCTTACCATTTCTTTAATATTTAAACGCTTATATATCCAAAACTAATTGACATAATATACTAAAAGTATGTATATTTGAAATTAGAAAAAAAAAGATCTTCAAGAATATGATTTAATATAAAGGGTGTTTCATTTAAAAAAACTGACAACCAGTCAAGATTTGACATTTCCGATAATATTTTCGCACTAATGATATAATATTCTAAATCTTCATAAAAAGCCCAACAACTTTTGTATTTACGACATTTCCGTATCTATTCAAATAAACTCTCTAGGTGGATGGAAACATATACGGGAAAACCCTGTACACCGATTACTCCCGGATAGTTTGACAAATTTGGATGAATATTTCTAGAAATTTTCAGGGTAGAGCTGAAGTGGTCCCATATCAAAAGTATTGAAAAAAAAACTGAAAATGGCGTCGTTAAAAAGGACGGCAATTTACACTAAATTGAAATATATTTTAGTACCTCCCAAATCTAATAAGAAATATTATTATTTTTTAATTTCACTCCTATACACGCCAAATTTTTCAGCAATATGCTTTAGCGAAATATTGATACAAAAATAACAATATATATTTTAGTTACTACATAATAATATGTACCTACATAATATCACTTTAAGGCATTCTTGCTTGCTTCATTTATCACAAATTCCTTTGTTAATATGTAAGCAGACATTCTCTGAATATTCTACTCATTTACATATCTTGCTCTATGATAAGTGGCACCGGGCGAAGGCGTTAAGCTAGCTCAAAATGTTTAAACTTTCATCAATAAATTATAAAATACGTAAAGTACAGGATGTTCCAGATAACTCTTTAAATAGAAATATCCCGGTGATTTTTGAAATTAGAAAAAAATATTACAAACAAAAGTTGTTTGATTTGATCTGCTTTTTCATATGCTTATATATTAATGTACAGAGGGTGTCTCAAAAAAACAAAGGAAGTACAAACTTTTTTTTTAAATATAATATACCATATTTTTTAGTGTTTCTAGGGTTTAGGTGTAGTGTTTCTAGGTGTTTAGGTGTAGTGATGCGCAATATATGACACCGATTCCGGTTAGTGTCACTTAGCCACTCCTACACAATTCCGACTCTCACCTTCAAGTTGGTAAACCCCGGGAACCTGAGCAACCCTGTGGAAGACTGGGTAACCAACCCCAGTGGGAAATAGGGTCAGGGCTGACCAGAGCGGAAGAAATGGTCCTCCGAAAAGGGGGTTGTGCTATGGGCCAGAGACCTATACATAGAAAAAAAGCACTGCTACGAGTCGTTTATTATTGCCTCGGATTAGGACGGATCTTCAAATAAAAAGACGTAAGCAACGGATAAAGGACATTCTATTGGGAACATGGAACATACTGAGTTGGTACAGACCTGGAATTGCTACAAGAGCCATAAAACAGCTAGAAGAGCTTAAAATGGATATAACAGCCATACAGGAGATAAGATGGATAGGATCTGGAACAATTCACATGGAAAAATCATTGGTTCTTTGGTCCGGCAATGAGAGCAGACATGAGAGGGGATGTGGTTTCGTGGTCAGTAAAAGAGTCAGGACAGCGATCTTGGACTTTAAACCAATTAACGAAAAGGTCTGTGTACTTAGGCTTCGAGGAAAGTGGCATAACATAACGCTATTTTCAGTACACGCTCCAACAGAAGAACCGGCCGATATAGAGAAAGAAGAATTCTATGACACCTTAAACCAGCTATATACTGCAGCTCATAGACACTATATTAAAATAGTACTTGGGGACCTAAATGCAAAAGTGGGCCAAGAAGAATACCTAAAGACAGTAGCAGGTAGCCACAGCCTGCATGAAAAGAGACAACACTTAGAACTACAAATTAAAAAAGTTGAACAGGAACATAGACAAAGCCGAAGTAAAATGTTCTACAAAGAAGTAAAACAACACAAAAGAGGTTCCTACATAAGAACATTAGGTTTCGTGAGAGCTGGAAATGGGGACTTATTGACATCGGAAAATAATATAATCGAAAGATGGAAAGAATATTTTGAACAATTGCTTAATGTCCATACTGATCGTAATCAAAACCCTATTGACACTGAATACCAAACAGCCGAGCCTGAAATACACCCACCATCTGTAGCAGAAGTTGGAACAACTATAGCATCCTTAAAAAATGACACATCCCCTGGTATGGACGGCATCAAAGCTGAACTAATTAAGAAGGGAGGGCATGAAATGCAAGTCAAAATACATCAAATCATTAAAGATGTATGGGAGCAGGAGATAATACCAGAAGAGTGGAGGGGAAGTCTAATAATCCCAATACACAAAAAAGGGGAAAAAGCGAATGCAAGAACTATAGGGGAATTTCTTTGATTAGCACTGCATATAAGATACTGGCCAATGTGCTGCTGAGGAGACTGTTACCATATGCAGAAGAGATAATCGGCGATTACCAATGTGGTTTTAGACCAGGTCGGTCTGTTATAGACCAAATATTTACAATCCGTCAACTGCTTGAAAAACATTGGGAGTATAATCGAGACGTACACCAGATTTTTATTGATTTTAAACAAGCCTACTGGGTATTCCTAAAAAACTCCTCTCAATAACAAAAACATGCATAAACGGCTCTTACGCAAGAGTCAGGATAGGCGGAAAAACATCAAAGGCCATTGGCATAAACTCAGGACTAAGACAGGGAGACCCTCTCTCACTTTTATTATTTAACATCGCCTTGGAGTATGCAATGAGAAGAGTACATCCAAACCTAAGATCAGACATATACGCACCGGGACCAAAAACGATACTTGCCTTTGCTGATGACGTCGATACCATAGCTCAGTCAACAATTGAAGTAAAAGATATATTCTCACAATTTGAAAACTCAGCACAAACTATGGGTCTACAAATAAACTTGGACAAAACAAAATATATGGTTTTTTGTTCGGCAGAGAATAAGGCAGAATGTCCCGATCAATGACCACAACTTCGAGGTTGTCAAAGAATTCAAATATCTAGGAACAATTATCACAAATGACATCAAGGTAGAAAAAGATGTTGCGGCAAGAATGCTTGCGGGAAATAGAGCATCCTTCTCAATTCAGCATCTCATTAGGTCGAAGCTCCTTAGTAGAAGAACAAAAGTCAAGTTGTATAGAACAATAATACGACCAGTAACCACCTATGGAAGTGAGACATGGACATTAAACAAAAAGAAAATAGACAAGTTGTTAGTGTGGGTACGCAAAATACTGCGAATTATCTATGACCCGTGTACAGATCAAAACACAAACAAATGGCGACGACGGTACAACCAAGAACTAGAGCTACTGTTTGGCAAAGAAAACCTAGTCCGTTTCATCAAGGCCAACCGATTACGCTGGGCTGGACATGTGGTAAGGAGCGGAAATGACCGCCTTATAAACAATGTGTTTTGGGAAAGACCGGATGGCAGAAGATCCGTAGGCCGACCTAGAAAAAGATGGAAAAATGCTGTCAGAGAAGAAAGATAGGCGTAGGATAATGGGAAATAGTGGCACAGGATCGACAGGAATAGAGGGCAATAGTAAATGCGGTCAAGACCCACGAAGAGTTGTAAAGCCATTGATGATGATGATGATAGATGCGAAGAATCAAGTATTTTGTAGAAATAAACTGGTATTTGTAAAAATCAAGTATTTTGTAGAAATAAACTGGTATTTGTTTGGTATCCGAATCCAAAATGGTGGCTTAATAAAATATTTAAAAATTCAGCCCAAAAAACCTACTTAATGGACTGATTTTAAATGGTGTGCTATAACTAATTGTGGTACAAAGATGAACTAGCAAGACTGTGGTACGTATTGAACGGAACAAAATGGCGGACAAATAAAATATTAGTAATCATATTATCATGGTTTAACGTCCCTAGATGCTAAAAAATAGATTTTATCAATTCCTTCGATCCGTGTGTGTGGATTTGTCTGTCTGTCCGTCAGTTCGCGGCGTAGCTTAAAAACTGCTCACTACTTCAAGTTTTAGTCAAAAATCAAGGGTCGTATGGGAATATAGGGAAATATTTTTATTCATTTAGTCGGTCCGTCTGTCTGTTTGTGAGTTCGAGGCGTAGCTTAAAAAATACTTATCTTTTAGATTGACTTCCAAATTGAATCAAAAATTAAGGGACATATGGGGATGACAAGATGGCGGTCTAGTGAAACGTTAAAAAATTATTACTAAAAAACAATTATCCAATTTCCTCAAATTATGCAAAAAAATCAAATGTTACATAGGAATGAACTGGTAACATTTTGGTATGAATATAAGGTAGCAAAACGAAATGGCGGCCTAATAAATTATTTAAAAAAACGCCTTGAATTAATTTCAAATTTTGTTCATTATCAAGCATTAAGTGTGATATAGAGATAAACTGGTAAAGTTGTGATACGAATTGAAAATGGTGACACAAAATGGCGTCCAAATAATTTTTTTAAAAAATCAGCATAAAAAAATCTGTTCATGGCTTTAAATTCTGCTTTGTATAAAAATTAAGTGTTATATAGTGATAAACTGATACAAATTCAGCATGACGTAACAAAATCGCGGTGTATGCCAATGTAAAAACTACTTATTAAATTTATTTTAAATTATGTTCAAAAATCAAGTGTGGTATAGTAGAAACTGGTAGTAGTAGTAGTAGAAAGTAGGTATTCAATATACTGGAAGAAAATGGCGTCCAATAAAAATATTTAAAAAGATAGTTTATATGTGTTAGTAAATGACTATATATGAACTAAGTTGTGTCACACTTCGCTATTCCTAACAAAAGAAGAGATTCGTAACGCGGAAAGTTCCAGGCAAAGGAATTATATTAAATTCTGCATATTTTTCGTATATTATACCATGTATATTATACAAATTAATGGTTTTTGAAATATGGGTTTTAGAATTACTAAATACTACGATTTTTCGCATATAATTGTTTAACTATTTATATACCTACCTGGAGATAAAGGTTTATTTTTCGAATGTAAAGACATTGATGTTTGAAATCTGACTTACTGCTTGACTCATTTGTATTTTGTGCTAATACTTAAGAAATGAACTATTCGATTGTTGAAAGGTTCAAAATTGTCGAGCTTTCAAGAATGATAATAACGCCAAAAGAACACAAGAACAGTATAGGGAAAATGTTCAGAATGGTCAGAAAATCCCATCTGTACCAACTATAATTCATACCAAGAGATTATTGCAAGAAACATTGTCTTTAAGAAATAAGAAAATGATGAAACAAAGAAATGAAAGGGATCTTAATATATCACTTTATTTTTAACGAAATCCAAAAAAATCTATCAGAGATTGTATCAGAGATATAAGATATGGATCACAAAACAATAGTGTTAGTTATGAAGCAGTTCAGAAAACTCTAAAGCAAAAGCACGGATGCCATGATTTTAAAATTAGGCCAGCAATTAAATGAAGAACAAAAAAGATGGAGAATGAATTTGTTCAAAATATGAGAGCAAGTCTTAATCAACATCCGGATAATTTCAATAAAATTGTATGAACAGGTAAGGCGATATCTAACAATGCCGGTATTTATAATCGGAAAACTACCATATTTGGTCCGATGAAAATCCAGAAGCTGCCGAGCCAAAGACGATCCTCAGTACAAGGTGTGTGTGGTATTTTGAATCGTAAATTGTTAGATCCGGTTTTTATCCGTGGCATCTTAAATGGGTTAAGATACTTTTGGAGAATCAGATTAAGCACTTTATCGATGAATAATTATCAAGTGTTGATAGGGAGATATGGAACAATCAGCTGGCCCGCGAACAGCCCACATCTAACGCCCATGGGTGTCTTCCTTTGGAGCTGTTTGAAAGATACAGCTTATAAAGAAAGAAATAATAATATATAATTGAATTTAGAAAATAATTATTGAAGAAATAAGAAATTTAAACAAAAATGAGGACGAAGCAATTATAAATGCACTAGAACGTCAAAAAATAATTTACGACAAATGTGACGAGGTTAATGGGGGACATACAGAGCATTTCATTTACTCTTAAATTTATAGGTTTCATTTATTTTCTTGTTTATTATAAGTTTGAATTAGTAGCATATTTTATTTCTTAAATTAGTAAACATAATTTAAAAATTATGTTTTATCTCATTTCGTCAATATTTTGTAGAATATTACCACAAAATAAAAATGAGTCAAGCAGTAAATCAGACTTCAAACATCATTGTCATGACATTCGAAAAATAAACCTATATCTCCAGGTAGCATCAGGTATCTAAATAGGTAAGCAATGATATTCAAGAAATTGCAGTATTTCGTAATTCAAAAACCTTCCATATTTCGAAAATCGTTAACTTTTTATACATGGTATATTATACAAAAAGATGCAGAATTTAATATAAAATTCATAAATACTAAAAAGTGTGGTATATTATATAAAAAAAAAACAAAGTTGGCACATGCCTTGCTTTTTTGAGACACCCTGTATAAATCAATATATAATCATATAAAAAAGCAGATCGAATCAAACAATTTTTGTTTGAATTTTTTTTCTAATTTTTTAAACTACCAACATATTTCCATTTAAAAAGTTCTGGATCACCCTGTACACAGCCCTTATTTCTTACTTGTTGGCCTCTTTAAAAAAGATCAAACTTAGGTCTCTTTCATCTGTCTAGATTGCCATAAAATTTAAAAAATAAGTTAATAAAAACTGTATTTCGGCTGAAGGTAGTATATTTGTATTATTCCATACATTTTTTAAATGTTCTATGTAACAAATCTGGTAATTTAATTTAGAAGGCAAAACTTTGAAAAGTAATTTTAATTTGATAATTTGAAATCCTAGACAAGATCCTTTATTAGGCATTTCTAGTTTTAAGACTTATTGTGAAATGATCCATACCCCAATTGGAGTCATAGCGTAAGTGTTACCTTGTAATATATTAAACGATTGAATAAAGAATTAACTAACTTAAATAACTAACTATTATAATTTTTATTAGTATATGATATTAATCTTGTTTCGTTAGATAAAATATTTTCCAAATGCCAATTTGCATATAATAATATTTCTGAATTAGACAGCACAGCTGGTTTCAACATCATAGGGAATATTCCAATTCAACAAACGTTTGGTCGCTTTGACCTTTCACCCCAATAATTCGCCTACGCAAAATTATAGTATACTAACAACCTATGTTAACACGAGGCAAATCATGATCCACATTACGAACAGATGAAACGTTTTGGAGACGGCATGGATATTTCAAATTGGCGTGGGCGACGTACACGTGCACTGAAATAAGTTTATTTTAGTAAAAGACCCCGCTGAAACCTTATGGGGATTAACTTTTAGTTAAATTCGCTGAAATGGTAAAAAATAATTTTTAATGGTGCATGGTTTTGATATTGACACAGACCGAGACTATCGGGATTATTCCGTATTAAATCATATTCTAAATAATGACTAAAAAATAGACCAAATCTTTACGAAAAAATTATTTACGCTCAACGCGTTTCGGTTATAAAACCATTCTCAAGAGCTCGTAAATATCTAAAATTATCAGAATTTACACGATGTTTGAAAAAACTAAATAAAACCAAGAACTTACATCACTTTTGCATTACATCAAACATATATGACTAAGAAATCATGTTCCTTAGGATTAGATCGTGTCAAATTGGAATTGCTTTCTGACGTTTCGCCTTCGATTGTACAAGTCATCTTCAGGGATCTTTACTCTACGAGACTGTGACTGTGAATTTTAATAGATTCTCGAATTTTTCGGGAAATCGTGGAACCGACGCTAAAACTTTGGTTTCGTTTACATTTATAATATGGCCAGTACTATGCTGGTGTTCACTCGTGTAGACTCGCCCAAATTGTCTTAATGCATTTATTGGAAAAACAAATTCTTTAATAAAAAAACTCTGCACATTTTATAGAAAAGTTTAAGGCAATCGAGTTGGATCCAGAAGATATTTTATCATACGCATGTTATTGTTTCCATTATATCAGACCTTCTGGAACAAAATAATCTTGATAATAACTTAATAGACCTAGTGGTAGCTCGTCTTCTATCTACTTATTTCATTTTTCAAGAAACTTTCTATAAACAAACCTCGGGGGCACCTATGGTAGCGGATATCTTCTTTATGGAGGCCTTTGAGGATATTACTTTAATATCCACTCCACTAAAACCAAGATATGTGGATGATACTTTTGTTATTTATTCTCATGGACAGGAAAATTTCCTCATATTTCTGGACCACCTTAACTTAACTCTTAAAAATAAAAGTATATATTACGTGGAAAATACTACATATACTAATAATTTGATTATGTGTTAATGTAGAAACATTTTTGTTAATTGAGACCTTCACAAGTTCTAAGACTTTAGGAACAACCTGTCTTTTGTCTCTAGAAATATTGTGTATCATTTTTAAACTTCTTTTTGAAACCGATGAATGTTTTGTTTTTTAAGATGAACGCGAAATGCATATTTATTGCCCTTGCCTGTTTTACTATAAAGCGAACTGCAGTACTGCAATTTCTACAATTAAGCGGATAAACCCTACGTTTCTTAAGATTGTCAATTTTATTATTGATGTGACAATAAGTTACACAAAATCCATGGCAAACTATTAAATAAATTCCCAATTTTTACTGATAACATTCATTTTCTTCAAATTTAAGGAGTTGCCTCGGTCATCCATTTGACTATTGCAGAGTTCTCTTCGGATTTCTGAAAACTGTTTGTATTAGTTTTTCTACTATTATCAAATAATTTCTTTATTACAAAAGCGGGCTGAAACCGATCACAAATAAATTCCATCGTTTAACTATTTGTATTGCCTAATACAGTATCTAATAACCCGGTTAAAACAACTAATCGCGAATGCCATGAGAAAACAAAAGAGCATAATTGGCACGTCAGGCGACGTTATAATTCATAATTTTATGTTGTCACATTTATATTGAAAATAAATTGTTTTTCCTAAATTTCTTTCTTAAAAGGTAGTTAATTTCCCTTAAAAAAAGTTTAAGTGGTCAAAGTGAGACTGATAGTACACTGTCAAATTTTATTGAAGCAGCTAAAGCCACTTCTGACAAATTATTATTACCAGAAATTTCAAGAAACAAGTATGTGTAGTAATTGTGCATAAACTATTTATGGAGTGGCGAAGTCAAAAGAATGTTAATTCATTTTTTTGAATAGTATAACTCTTTCTCATTATAGACACATTACTCAGTTTTAAAAAGCACGCCTGCTATTAAACAAAATATTAGTATTGAAACCTATCATAAATTACGTGCATTTTTAAAGCAAAAAAATCCAAAACGTTCACCCCAATGGAAACTAACACATTTATGAAAGAAACACCAGATAATGTTTACTTGTCAACAAAGGTAAGATATTTAGAAATTTTATAAAGTACCTTCTTAGTTATTTGAAAAGTTAATAAGTAAAAAGTAAAAAAAATACTAAAGATATCCTGTATAAGCATGGTATTAGCATTTTATATTTATAAACTACATAATTTAAAAAACAATAATTTGTCATTGTGTATTTGCGTAAGCTCTACAGCAATGCCGCACCCGGGGGATAAAGTGCACTTATAAAATAGCGAGTTGCAATTTCGACTGGATTTTCTCAAAATTGCCTTTCCCGTTAAAATTTCTGTGTTTTATTTATATTGTGTTAGAGTCGTAGAAAAAGTATAGTACTTTATGTGAAAGACTGATAGTAGTAGTTCGACTAATTTCTTAATTTTTCAAGCACTCTTTATTCTAACATACGTTTTAACAGGGAAATCGAAAAATATAATATTTTAAATTTTTAGATCTTGCCATTACTAAGAGAAAAAATAAACATTCTTACTCCATTTACAGAAAACCTGCACAAACCCACTCTTTGAATCTAATAATAATTTTTTATATAAACTAGCGTCTCTTCTCTGCTTAATTCATAAACTTTTCCATTTGCCTATCTTACCCGTAAGTGAACACAACATTATATAGTAAATAGCAATAAACAATGGTTATTTCAAAGCTCTAATAGATAAACTAATTGACAAAAAGCTTTTACAAGTCCGCAGAGAACTATGCAAAAGTCAAGTTAAAAACCCAATTGCACCGTGCTTATAAGTAAAAATTGTAAATTTATTTAAAGATACGCTAACATCTCTTAATATTATTAAATACACTTCGGATTCTTTCCTTCATATTTTCTTTTGTAGTCGCAGATGGTTTTAACACAGGTTTAAAGAAAAAAGTTCATCTTTGTCAAGTCAGGGGATCTAGGCTACCATGCAATCGCTCCTCCTCTTCCTATCCAGCGTTCTTGAAATTGAAAGTCAGCCGTATGGTAAACTGGAGCACCGTCATGCAAAAACCATATTTGATCACGGCCGTTAATAGGGATTTGGTATAATAGTGTTCTAACATCTTCCCTCAAAAACTGGAGATGTCGGTGTGCAGCAAGCCTTTCTTCAGACAAATCCAGACCGATGACAAAATGTCCAAGACGTTAAGAGATCACCTATTTTGACTAGTCGAATATAGTGAGGATTTTCAGCAGCGCAGTAATGGAAATTATGTCCATTGACATCTCCATTTTTGTAGAATGTTGCGTCGTTACTAAATAATACTGAATTTGTGGTTGTTCCCAGTGACAAAAATCTAGTCGCCTGTGATAATCATCCCCATACGATTCTTGAACTAATTGAATGTGGTATGAGTAAAACTTGTTTTTTTTTTCAGAATTCGTAGAACAGTGGTTTTAATTAATCTGTTTTCATTTGCAATTCTTCTTAAGAGAATATGTGAATCTTCTATACCTTTTAAATTTACTGCTAAGGCGTTTTCCTCATTTAAAACATGTTTGGCTTGATCAGTTTTCGTGTTTTCTACATTTCCCGTCTTATCAAACGATTACATAGGCCTTTCAAAAGCACTTCTGTGTGGTTGTCTTCTATCAGGTAGAAAGTTTTCTTTAGTGCTTTTTTTATATTTTTATGTTTGTTAAATGACTCTTAAGATCACTAAGAAAAACTATTATAAAATCGTAAGTTCGACTCGGCTAGCTGATGTTTTAGAGCAACTTAATAAGATTATAATTTTAATGTAAAATACTCCGGCTAATTGAACTTAGCAAACGTTAGAAAAGTTTTTTTTTATAATTTGGCTATGGGCGCCAGAGCTATAGGAGCTCGAAGAACAAAGATCTACACATATAAAATAAAGGAAGAGAGCAACTTAAAATAATTAGATTTAGATATTTAATAAAAAATAAAGATAAAATATATGCTAATGTGACCTAAATTAAATAAATGAAAAACAAAATCACGTAACTACCAATTTATTTTTCCTTGGACTGTGTTTTTTTTTTTTGAATATTGTTTTCAATTTTTACAATATAAGTACCTGACATACGTCAGTTTATAAATTTCCACATACACAGATTAATAACAATTTAGAAGTGGAAGTGAAGTTAAATTTCTCTTACAATTGAAATGATCATATTTTGTATTTTGGAAAAGATTTGGTTATTTATTTTTTCTCAATATATGCATAAAAATCAATTAATTATTAAATTAAGGTTAGAAAGTGCATTTTCTCATAAAATTAAGTTAAAATATTCAAACGATTCAATTTAACAAAGATAATAAATTACGATTTAAGTCAGCAAGGATAAGAAAATCATATAGATCTAAAGAAATTAAATGGGTTAAATAAATTTAGTTGGTAATTAGATTTTTAATATTTTTTAAGCAGCTGATCGTTTATCAGTATGATTGAATTTTATTTATGTGAAGTTCTTTGTGAACAAACAAATAATGAAACTCAATTATGAGTTCGGTTGTGGATTATCAATTAGTTAAGCAGCTGATCTTTTTTCAGTTTGATTTAATTTAATTAGTAGACAATATGAAGTTCTTTTCGAACAAACAAACAATGAAACTCAATTATGTGTTCGGTTGTTGAATATTAATTAGTAAAGCAGCTGATCTTAAATCAGTTTGATTTAATTTTCAGTTGATATTATGAAGTTCTTTTTGAACAAACAAACAATGAAACTCAATTTTATGATCGGCTGATATTTGACCTTATGCAAAATTTCTTAAGTAGAAAAAATTTAATCATAAATAGTCAAGTTATTATAAATTCAAATTAAGATAGAATAAGAGAAATTTTAATTCAAAAAGTCCAATTTGATATTAGAGGAAAATTACAATAGAAAAGAAAATCACAATTTCAGTTCCATAATCCCAATAAATTTACCATGAAATAAAATGCCACAATCTTAAATTTAAATTAGGGAAATATAAATGGTATTACTCACTAGTATGATACCTTGATTTAATATACACTCACATAATTTATAAGAAAGAAAAATTTTATACCTAATTAGGATAAATGTAAATGTCCAAAAATCTTTAAGAATTTAATATTTTAGTACAGATAATAATTTTTAGAAGTAAATATACCAATACCACATAGACAATATTTATACACAGTGTAAGTATTAATAAATTTATACCTACATTAAATTTGATATATTTAAATCAAGAATATATGTTTAAATTTTACGTAAATCGAGACGAAAATTTTTATATATATATTTTTTTTACGATAATTTATAATTTATACCATTTATATTTTTTTTGAAGATAATTATTAATTAATAAAAAGAGGGAATTGAAGACTGAAGAGAGGTTTCGGTATGTAGTTTTCAAATAAGCATTAAGTAATTCCTAATGAATTAATGCATGGCCACTACATCAATCCAAAGAAGCGAAAATAAGAAAATTATAAATCACTTATCTTTTCAACATATGTCCGGGAGTATATCCTTGCTATGGCGTCATTCCTTGTAGACTACCCAAGTCCAAAACAGGAACAATGACACCCTGGAACTGGCCACACAGCACTTGTCCAGAAAAATGACCACACGGTACTAAAAAAGGACTTCTTCCTCCAGGAATTGAAAAGATTTACCACAAAACAGTTACCATTAAATTTTCCTCGCCCAGGAATCACTTTCACTTCATTTTATTGATTATTTACTTTTAATATCCATTTTCCAATTAATAATTAAAACAATTAAAAGTGACAGGGAAAAAATTGTAGAGAAGAGGAAAAATATTAAAAGAAAAAAAACCTGAAACAAAATGTTCACAATGCACAAAAATGTAATTTTTCTTGCCAGAAAACACTCAAAATTAACTTACCAGATATTATGGCTTAAGAAAGCAGTAATCCATTACTGAATTGAGATTTTATTGGATTTAATCCAGCATCTAGGCTGACTAAGTTAAAATATTAACTAAATTCCAACTAACTTATCTCATGTTTGCTTTCAACAATAGAAATTTTGCAAAAGAGGCTCGAAACGACTGACCCACTCGGTTTTATGAAATCGGACTACATAAAAATAGTACATCCGTATGCCTCACCAAAACATGGCGCCAATTCAGAATCTATTTTTGGCAGTTAAGATTTTTAATAATGAAAAACCCAATTAATAGTTAATATTTGATCAATCTAAAACTCAGGAAATTTTCTCAATACAACTATCTATGTGATACACCTAATAAAGAATCAATTAGGGACCATTTTATAATAATATTCATGAAATTGAAAAGCATATGTATAAATTTTATTTTAAATGTGGCGAACGAAATCTGAATCTAGAAATTTCCTTCGAACGTGTTTTACAAAGCGAGAATTTGCGATCTGTTGATTCGGGATCGATATAATAACTTCGGTGCCATGCGTGCGGTACTTAATAGTCCAAGCAATTGTTAATCCAGTAAAATTGTGATTTGATGCTATTAATTAGAAAATTGTTAATATTATTTAGTTTAAATTGAATTTTGAACCAAACATTCAAATTCTTTTCACTTGCTCCTAACACATAAATTATATCGATCATTTCTGGTCTATTAAAATTCATCTTTGCATCTTAAATAGAAACGGTACTTAGTTTTTAATACAAAACTGTTGCTCATTGCTTGACAATTCAAACATTTTTGAGAGTTTAATTTTTATTTGTACAAATAATAATAATTTTTTTTAATTTTTTATCCTTTTTATCATCATTAGTCAGTAAGACGGTAATATCTTTTTGCAGAACTTTTTGGGAATTTGTTTACGTTTTAGTTTGTGACCCCCGTGTTTATTTAATTGTTTTTTTAGGTTCGATTCAGATCAATAAGACAGCTTTGGAGATGACATGTTTGTATTTGCCGACATTTCGACCTAAATTAGGTCGTCCTCAGGGTACTAAAAACAGGATAAATTAAAATAATACGTCAATATAAAACTCATAATTTGAGAATTACGACACAAAGTATATGGAGTATACACAGACAATAAGCAATTAAATAACAGTTAAAGAAAAAATAATGACAATTATAACATTTTTTTTAAATTTAAAATAGATATTACTTACCTCCAAGTTATCACTCCTGTGTACAAGTTCTTATTGTAAGGTGCTTGCTAATTGGTAGGTACTATTCTTAATTTTATCATTTTCAATAAAATTAACATGGACATATACAGGATGTTCCTAAATATCATGTACAAATGGAAGGGGGTGATTTTTTGGTTTATTCTGTCACTGAAATTTCAAATAAACTTAGGTCCGCAAACGGTTCATTACCGATCTATGGTATTTCTTTTTAGTTTTTTCTTTCTCCTACAATTTTTAAGGTATTTACCTCAACTTTTGGAATAAGGTGACGCAATAGGAGTTATATGATTGCACATGTTAAACTTTTCTCCCCCCGAACTATTTTGTAGTGCGCCGCTGGTAGATTCTAAAAAACAAAATAATTTTTCTATCTTGATTAGAAACTTTTTGTCCTTTTGAAGTTTATTTCTCGAGAAAAAAATAAAAAACAATTTTCTGTAATTAGCTAGATGAAACTAATTTCTTGTTGTTCTAAATGAAATAGACCATTTCAAAGGAATTAGTTTCCTCTAGCTAATTACAGAATGTCTTTTTCTCGATAAGGATCGCAGATGATAAGAAAAAACTACAAGAGGACAAAAAGTATCTAAATGTGACAAATAAATAAATAAAATAATGATTTTGTTTTGTAGAATTTACCACCGGCACACCTCAAAAATGTTCAGGGGGAGAAAAGGGGACATGACCTCTGAAAAATATCACTGTGTAGATTCTGAACACTGATCTTCTATTGCGCAACCTTTTTCCAAAATTTGAGGCAAATACGTCAAAAATTGCAGGAGCTATAAAGAAAAAAGTAAAAAAATGTTGAAATTACAACACCCCGTAGATCGGTAACGAAGCGTTTGCGGACCTAAGTTTATTTGAATTTTCAGTCATAATATAAACCAAATTTTTGTACGTGATATTTAGGAACATCCTGTATAAGGTTAAATAAACGAAACTTTTAAAATCTAGCAGTAGAACCAGTTAAAAGCGTAGATACGGATACAGAAAAATGATTATTTTAAAAATATTGTTTCTCTAGTATTTACTGTCAGCGGGTTTTGGTGAAATTATTATTAGGAATGAACAACGGATGGTATTTGCCTATCTCCCGGTTGCCAATAAAAAGAAATATTTTTTAACTGTTATTAGAAAAATAACAAATATATACTTAGAGGTGTTATATAGGATGTTGTATGGACTTTAAAATGTTATGGTATATTATGCTTAACTCTTTAAATTCCTGTTTTTTGTTGATATTGTTAGGATATTGATTTCAATCATTTCGTTTGTAATATGGTAAGATCACCCTGTATAATAAGAGCAACGAACTATTTGTTTATTCTGTTTTAGCAATCTTATAAACATATTATATGCTGATATCGTAATTGACACACTTTCTACATAATGTAACACTAAATCAGAAATTAATTAATAATATTGGTCGGTCTTATACTACGTTTATGTTCAATCATTCTTCTTTTTAAATACCTTCCTGCCTATCCTATGTACACACCGTTATTAAAAGGATCTTATAGACAACATTACTTTCCATGTTCTGCGATGTTTCAGTTTTTAGTCTGGAAAACACTTTTTTATTTTATTTTCATTCTTCAGGTGACTTTAACGTCAGCATTGTTAAGTTGTCTAGCTACTTTTTCTGAGAGATATTCTATGTAGGGAATTTTAAAATATTTTGCTTGGTTATTTTATAGTGTAGTGCCCGTCTGTGGGGAACATACTTAGGTATGTTTCTATGTTAGTTACATGTTTGTGGTGAAAATCTGCATGTGAAAGTTGTAATTCTCTATTTTTTAAGTTATTAATGATATTGATTTTCAAGGATTTTGTAGGATTATGATATTAGTCTGTCTTGATTTTGTTATCGTCAGTTCTTATTAGTAAGAGATCAAGAAATGAGTTGAAGTTGTTGTTTGCTTTTTTTATAGTGAATTGAAATCTTGGGTGAAAACTGTTGAAAACATTCAAAATAGTAGAGACTTTATTTTTTGGTAAACACGTGATAATGTCGTTCACAAATAATGCTGGGTAACTCCATATGTTTATTCCAGTATGGATCTGCTTTTAAAAATTACAATTAGTATTATGTTCATTATATGTTAGTTCTCATATGGTTTCAAATCCCGAGGTAGGTATTTCTTTAGCGGGCGAAAAATAAAATTCTTTCGTTTATCTTGTTTCACCCTCTTTTTAAAACAATGGCCCGAAAATCGCTCGTTATACTGAAACAGGGTCATTTTAAGGATGGGGAGAGGTAGAACATGTTAAGTAATCTAGAGATAATGCGAAAATATAATATTACCTACCGGATTTTCGTGACCATGAAATTAATTAGGGTTCGCATTTGAGCAAGGCAACTTGAAGATAATATATTTTAATATAAATTTCCAGAAGATTTAATGTTTATGAGATGTATTACAGCTAAGATATTCTTTATAAATGAATATATCAAACCTGACATTTATTTCAAGTTTATAATGAATTTACATATTAATTGATCGGAAATAAATTTCTATTCAGTTGACTTGAAATTTATCTTTTTTTTTAATCAAATTTGTAAATTAATTTGAAACCTCATCTCTCTATCTTATGTTTTTACTGACTACATTTATTGTAATAGTGAAAAAATTACTTTCCCAGATTTTTGCAGATCTTTGCGTTTTAGAGTTCTGGGCCCCGAAAAATATGTCCTCCCATTTCCGTCAGTTTCTTGGTTTGTCATTCTATTCTGTCTTGTGCAAAATAATGTTTAAAAATTATTCATTACTAAAAAACTACTTATTCAATTAACTAGAAACGTAGCACAAAAATAATTTGTTAAACGGGGATAGACTGGTAAATTTTTAGTGCGAATCCTATATGGAAAACAATGGCGGCTTAATAAAATGTTTAAATATTCGGTAAAATTCCATTTCCTGGAAATTATTTTTTGTAGATTACGTAAATAATGTATAAATATATGATAAATAAATTAACCATAAAAAAATTAAATAAATTACAATTCATGGGATTTGTATAAAGTTCTGTACGATAAAGTTATAAGTAAAGACAAATCGTTTTTTTTTAATAGGATTGATAGTATTTACTCCTTTTTAAATAAAAATACATTCCATAAAAAGTCGCCGCTTAGTCTTATGCATTATAAGTCAAGAATCCTATATCTTCTTAATTGATAAGACTTAAAAGCACTTCTCTCTCTCTCTCTCTCTTTCTCAACTAGCTTGATTTTTATTCAAAAATTGGAGTCACCCGTATGAGTAGATTTTTAACAATGGTTTTTTAAATATTTTATTAAGCTGCCATATCGGATTTTTACCAAATTGTTACCGGTTCATCCTCATATGAACAGACAGTACAACGGGGAGTTTCAGCACATACACTGTTGAGACTGTACAAAATTATATTAAAATATATACTTTATCGAAACTAAATTATTCATAGGTTCATTAGTTTGTAATAATTCCACACCGAAATTGACCAAAATGTCGTTTGGACCTTGCTGGATTGTCTTTAATTAAAAAAAAAAGATATATAAATCTGTATTTCTGATAACTAACTAAGAAAAACTTCAACACAATTTAATCTGTTAGCTTTTTAATTTGATACCAGAAAATGTAAACATAACGATTAACCAACAGTTATATTTACATTTATTTAAATATTTCTGAACATATACCATTAAATAAATATTTTTTTCTTTTTTCTAGGTAAGGAATAAATGTCAAATCCAGACGGTATTATCCAAAAGTCAGTAAGTATAACTAAAAATATTTATATTTAGAAATACGTTAAATGTTGCACTATTTTGATGTATCAACTTTCTATACAACTTTAATAAATGAGCAAAATTTTGATATGAATAAACATTTATAATAAATTTTCCTTCCTCTAAGTTGGTCTCTGACCCTTACTTCACCCTGCTGTTAACTCTCGGGTACGTTGCAGTATTTGGTCTTCAACAAGTGATCTACCGACTAGCAAGTCAGTATCTGTACCAAGTTTATCTGTCCAGCCCATTAACTAACGTGAATGGGTTGGCAAATGTAGATATATTTTACACTTGTCTATACCGCACGAGTTGTGATCCAATCTCGTGGAGGGCCTACTGGGTATTAAAAGGGACTAAATCGTTGTTTAATTTAAATTTATTTTAAATGTGAAAATGTTACTATATTTTGAAAAAATTAAATCACTGCCATAGAAATAAAAATGAAAAAAAAAGTGTATTTACACGTATATCTGCGTTATATCTGAGAGGCCGGTGGTCGTTATTTGTGTTTTCCGGATGTTTCTGTTGTTTTTGCGGCAATTGCGCTTGTTTTTCCACTTCTGAGGATTATTCTGATTTTATAATGATCTATATTGGCAGTCTCCTCACACCCATCGAAATTTATTTTATGGCCGGTTTCCTGATGATGTAAGAATAGAGTTGAGGTTGTTTGTTTGCTTCTAATGCTGAGTTTATACTTATCTACTTTTGCTGATATTCGCCTGTTAGTTTACCCCTGGTACATCTTTTCACAATCCTGGCACGGAATGCCGTATACTCCGTGATTTTCCAAATGGTTTTTGTCTTTTGGTTATCCAGGTAGTTTACCTTTAGTTGTTTGTGGTTATTGTGGTATTATTTGTATGTTGTGTTTTCTAAGAATTCTTCCGATCCTGTCTGTTGTGCCTTTTACATATGGTAAGACTACTTGTTCCCTGTTCATAATTTTTGTTGTTCGTTGTTCGAGGACCCTGTGCATAAACAGCTTTCACTATGGTGCGATTTATGTAGCCATTCTTCTTTAAAACACTAGATTTTGTATTAAGTGAGATTGCCAATCTAGATCATTACAAGACCAGAATAATCCGAAAATCCATAGAAATTGAAAAACAATGTGATTTAAATAAAAAGGACGAATTATTGAAACTACCAACAGTATGAAAGATAATAATTGACAAATATAAAATCACAAAAAATTAAGGGCAATTAACGCAAAAACAACAGATACACCCGGAAAAACTAATAACGACTAGCGGCCGCTCAGATATAACCTTCGGCTTCGGGTGGGGATATAAAGGAAGCGTCGCAGTCACTAGCATTTCAGTCTCTATTCGGAACCGTGAAAGACTGAGAATCAACACTATACACCTCTACAGGTAGGAGATCTTCGAGACAATCAGGACGTATGAGAAACTGAGAGGTAAGAAAACTAATCTTTTATGTGATCTAAACTTTCGAATTAAATGTCGTGACAGCGATTTACTTCCTACTTTTACACGATTGTCTCATCATACTAAAACTAAAAAAACTAACAGCATACTTCGAAATGCTAGTAAGGCCTTACTGAGAGAATAAATCCATCAAACTAGAAAACAGCTAGCCGAGGCAGAGAAATTTTTTTTATTGTTACGTCTCAAACTAAGTTACAACATTCACCCTTTATTGTGGAATCGCATAGAAACTTTGGCTTTTTGGCTAACATAATCAAATAAGAATATTAAGACTGATAAAGTATGACAATCTCCTAAAAAATACTTATTTTTCATGTATCCTCGGGGGGGTCCTCGCTATCATCAGTAGTCGCGAATTTATTGCAAGTTTGAAGCCCTAATTATTGATTCGTTATGTGGATGACATATTTGTTATGTGGTAACATGATCATACAGAGATCGAAAAATTTCTGACTCACGTACTCTAGAGTTAGAGGAAAACACCAAATTTCCATTTTAGATGTACTGGTCACAAAATTGCATAACGGATATTTCGAATACACCGCGTACAGAAAACCAACAAATACCGACAAATATTTAAAAGCAAAATCACATCATCACCCAGCACAAATTCAAGCTGTGATCAATACCTTAATATCCAGATCCGTGCGATTAACTGAAACACACACGAGACAAAAAGAACTTAATATAATATCTAGTGCTTTAAAGAAAAATGGCTACACAAATCGCACTATAAACAAAGCTGTTAATGTACAGGTTCCTCGAACAACTAACAACAAAAATTATGAACTGCGAAGGCAACAAGTAGTCTTACCATATGTAAAAGGCACAACAGACAGGATCGGAAGAATTCTTAGAAAACACAACATACAAATAAACCAATAATACATAAGCCACAAACAACTATAGGTAAATTACGTGTTACGTGTCAAGCGCAATTCTCGCAAAAACAACAGAAACATTCGGAAAACATAAATAACGACCAGCGGCCTCTCAGATATAACCTTCGACCCCGGGTGTGGCTATAAAGGAAACGTCGCAGTGACTAACACTTCAGTCTCTATTCTGACGCGAGAACGAAAATTTCGAAAATGCCAAATGTCATTTTGGCGAAACGTCAGCCAAACTGTATTTTTCCATCCGTGAAGGACTAAGAATCAACACACACATTTTTGTTTGCACAGAACTGCCCTATGAATTCTTTTTCAATTTTTTTTTCATTAGTTAAAAAAATTTCAATGGAAATTTCCTAAAATTCCCATAAAATCTAGACCACAATCTCCAGAGACGTCTCTCTAGTCAATTAGCTAATTAAATGTATCTCTAAAAGATTTTCCATGTAGATTACGCAATAACTTCTGAGGTCACCAGTTTTAATAGTCTAACCGCTTGTCAGAAATAAGGGCCTTCCTACTTAGGACAAATCCAATTATATAAATACTTGGGAACTGGATTATTAATTTACATTTTGTTCCAGTAACACGTTTAAAGTAGAAACTTTACACATAAATTTAGCTTAAGGTTTGTTCCCGTATTATTAAAATTGTACACAAGCTACTTAACGTCAGGGTCATAATTTATAATATAAAACCGCGACAAAACTGTAGGATATATTTCTAGCTCTAAAATTAACTGAGTATGAGTTATGACTTTTGTAAATGTCGAAGACACTTGAAGATTTTTGGCCGAAAGATATTTTTATTTTACCTTGTCACAAATTAGTGGCTGTTACTTGATGGAATTCCATTACACGAAGTAAAATACTAATATATTAATTAAAAAATTGCATATAATGAGTTTTTACACGACGCGTTTCACCTTTAACTCTAGTAACAACATTTGGAATTTCAGAAAATGTTGAGCAGAATTGTAAAGATCTATTTGGTCATTAAGTAATAAATTTGTATCTTTTAGGAAATTTATTTCTAAACTTTTCAATAAATTTTATTAAGGGCCTTTATTCTCTACATGAAGGATTGCAAAATCATCGTTAAACACACGATTCTCTCTGATAATATGGCTCGCTAACGTTGATTCATGTTTATTTTGAATAAAACTGCTTTTATATTCGTTTATTCGCGTCTACCCATCTGTCCATCATGTATGTGGCATGAACTGCATATTAACTGATAGAGCCCTGACTTTTCATTTCTATTATTTTTTAATTTTGTGTTTTTCAGAAATTTTCCTAGAGAATTATTAGTTTTGAAGCGATGTGCCTTAACTTGTTATTTTTGTTTAATTAATTAATTACCTGCAATTTGTTTAATTAAATTAAGCTCATCATTAAAACTTTCTGCTAATTTATGTTCTAAGTGATGTGAAGACTTGTAATGGATGATAGTATCAGTTTGTGATAATTTATGAAAAATTTGAAATTAATGTTTATGTAGTTCTCTCTTGATCTTTAAATCTAAGAAGTTAATGGAGCTGTTATCTTCAACCTCTAACGTGAATTTAATAATATTCCAGTGAATAGAATTCAAAAAATCTAAAAATGGGTTTAATTGTCTGTTTGTGCATGTAAAACAAGTAGTGTCATCCACATACAGATACCAATAGACACATTTATTACTCAATGTGTGCTGATGAATCAATTTTTCCATGTTATTTACGAAAATCTCTGCGAGTATGGGGATTAACGGACATAATCAGACCTTCTCTACTATTGCAGTAAACATTACCGAAAAAGAAATAGGAGCTTAACCCGCACCCATGTTCAGGAAATTATCTACAAAAAATATCTTAAACAAAATAGGAAACTTAATTCTCTTATTCGTAATCAACCAACAAACAAAGAAATGTACCTACACTTTCCCATAATTATTCAGAACACAAATTATTTAATCGGATTACTAGAAAGGGTTTCAAATATAACATACAAAACAGTTTTGATATTAATCAGTCTGAATTATTAGGTGTAGAAACCGAACTAGCATTAAAAGATTTCCCTCATAATTTGGCTACGAAACAACAGTGTACTGATAATTAGAACAGAATTTTTTAATTCCGCGATAACTTTTAATAATGAACGTACAGTCGTTTAATCTATTCAAAATTAAAAAAAATCTCGCAATATAATTTTCACTAGAGCTAATCAAGGAAACACAGTCATAGCTATGGATGAACACTTATACACAACGAAAATACTAAAATTCATAAGTTCTGGAAGTTTTCAAATATTACAGAAAGATCCTACAGAGTCATTTCAAAAACCAATTAAAAAGTAGTTTACTGACAAATTTTAATAAGTTTAAAGTTATGAACCCCGAAGTCCCGAAACTTTATTCCCTTATTAAATTGCATAAGGAGAACTACCCTATAAGACCAGTTGTATCATACTTTTCAGCACCTGCATACAAACTTTAAAAATTCTTAATGGACAAAATAAAATATTACTGTAAGTTTACCCTGAAATGTAGTATTAAAAATTCAGGTGAATTAATTAAAAACATTGCACACATTTACTTACTTAATAATGCTCAGCTTATTTCTTGCGATGTAAGAAGATACAATAAACTTAATTGAATCTTTATTAATAAAAAACAGGGTTAATTACATCATTATGCAAAACATTCTAGAGCTACTCAAAACATGTCTCAACCCCAAAACTATTTCTTTTTCAATAATGTTTACTACAATAGTAGAGAAGGTCTGATTATGGGAAGTCCGTTAAGCCCCATACTCGCAGAGGTTTTCATGGATAACATAGAAAAATTGATTCATCAGCATACATTGAATAATAAATGTGTCTTTTGGTATCGGTATGTGGATAAAATTATTTCTTGATTTACAGGCACAAACAGACAATTAAACATATTTTTTAACTTTTTGAATTCAATTCACAAGAATATTAAATTCAGGTTAGAGGTTGAAGGTAACGCCTCTATTAACTTCTTAAATTTAACAATCAAGATAGAACTACATAAACATTAATCTCAAATTTACTATAAACCATCACACACTGATACTGTCATCCATTTCAAGTCTTCACATCCCATAGAACATAAATTAGCAGCGTTTCACACTATGATCCATAGATTGATTAGCGTCCCGTTATCAGAAGAAAGTTTTAATGATGAGCTGAATATAATTAAACAAATTCCTGTTAATAATGGCTACCCAGTTTCAATCGTAGGACAAATAAAAATAACAAGTTAAGGCTAAACTCTTAATGAAATATACTCCAATCGTAGAGATGATAATATGTGTTTTAAAATAATAACACACTGCGGAAAGCCCTCTTGAAAATTACAACGTTGTCTTAACCAGAAGGATGTAAAAATCGCTTTCAAAACCAATAACTTTCTAGGAAAATTTCTAAAAAACACAACACCAAAAACTATCTATAAAGTCTATCAGTTAACATGTAGTTCATGCCCAAAAACATACACTGGACAAACGGGTAGAAGATTTAAAAAGCGAAGTTTTATTCACAATAAGCATGACTCAAAGTTAGCGAGCCAAATTATCTTCACAATAAGCATGACTCAGCGTTAGCGAGCCAAATTATCAAGGATGATCATGTAAGGAATAAGAATGTAAATTTATTGGAAAGATTTGAAATAATTCGCCTAAAAGATACAAATTTATTACTGAACGACCAAATAGATCTTCACAATTCTCCTTTGCTCAATATTTTCGGAAATTCCCAATATTGTTACTTATTTTAGTTAAAGGTATGGTAGTTAAAAAACCCCAGCTTTTGTACCTTAGGATAATTTGGTTATACAATTTTAATACGGGACTCTAGGCTAGACAGACATTGTTAGTATCAAATGTAGAATTCTTTTTAAAATTAATTTGGGGTGTATAAAAGACGAAGCTATAGTGTTAGCGAAACATGTCATGTAAAAGCTCATTATATAGAATTTTCTAACTAATATATTAGTATTTTACTTAGCTTCTCACCATTTTAGTAACAGTAATAAAGATCCTTTATTTAGAAAATAAAAATCAAAATATATAATAGATGTTAAAGTATACCAAAGCCTGGCGCAATATATCTTTGAGTAGCTATTCCACTAAACCAAGCAAGTGCATATAAATTAAAAATTAGTTAAAACAAAATTAAGAATGAAAAACTATAGTAAAAAAATATATAAACAGCCCATATTTACATAAGCATATCTCGTATATAGAAAAGTATGCATTTGTAAATTGTAGTTTCAATTAATCTTGTTAATATTTATCTTTTAAGAGCGTGCCTTCTCTTAAATGGAACATATCATTAGGTAAACGATTAACGCATTTTACATTATTATAAAAAAACTACGCTGAAACAAAACACTTTGATGATAATGCATAGTTATATACACGAAATCCAATCCAAATTGAGCAGTCTATTGTATGTACATTCTTGAAACCTATTGATTATGATGTATTTTGAGGCGAACTTTCCGATGAAAGCAAAAAAGGCAATATTGTTTGTGCTCAAATTAAAAAAAATTTGATTTTCTGGTGGTATTATTTTCATACAGTATAGTGTTCTAGGGTAAAATTTGCTGTGTATTTTGAATTGAAAATTTAAACAACGAACATGTATTATTTTTGGAACAACGGGAGATTTTTTAAGCCGACATCGGCAGTGCAATCTGAAATGTTATTCGTATTCAGTATACCACTGGTGGTATCATAAAAGTTATCAAAGAAGGGTTAGTAGCAAAAATTGCATCACAAAGTGTACTTAACTTTTGCTGATATTCGGGTTGGTTCATTAATTATTAGTGTGAAATTATAATTTTCAAACAACGAGGTTAAAGAATTTTGTGTAAAATTATATTGAAATCCCCCAAACAAAAAATGTCACATATTGAATTCTCCCAAACAAAAAATGTCATAGGATAAAGGCAAAAAAATGTTATCAAAATCTGGTATAAGTTAATTAAAATGGTTTGTAAAATATCATAAATATACTTCTTATTTGTATGTTTTATTTTAAAAGCAAGATACTCCGTTTGCACACTAACGTTAAAGTAAAGTATAAAACATTCAATAACATAATTATTCCTAATTCTTTTTTTACTTTAATTTACTTGCTACTGCTATATTAAAAATAAAGATAAGAATTTGTTCAGCATTTGAGCTAAAGTACAGAAAAAGTTACAATATTGTTTGGTCTCTTTTTGTTTAAGCGTTCAATTTTTCGTTTCTATGTGTAATGTTAACAAAAAATAGTTTTGCCTCCATTTTCTTGAGATGAAGCAAATTGATATTTTGTGTGGTGTATTATGTTGTGTAAGTATGTAGTTTTTTCGGTGTTGATAATATAGTTAACAGTAAAGCACTAAATCTTATTTAAAAACATTGGCTGACTTTGAAATGAACGGCAAAAATATAGAAAAATGCGGATTTGTATAAAATAATCTAATAAGGAATATAAGATATTTCTAATACTGGAACCGCTATTATTTTTTTGACAAATAACCTTACTTCGAAAATAAATTACGGGCTATGCTCACACGTTTTAAGTAAGTTAAAATTTCGTTACAAATCACAACCATTAATCATGTCAACCAAGGGTAATAAAATTAATTTCCGGCCATACGCTAAAAGTTGTAGGGACATAAATAACTATAGATCGATTTTTTAATTAAACTGATAACCATGTAAAAAACTCATTGGCTTTTTAACATTACTCACGTAATCAATTTTACTAAAACAGCAGAAAAACATAATTTGTTTGAATATGACTTACAGTACTTTTAATTAGGTGAAAAGCATTATTTTAGATACATTTTTTCTTTAAAAGGTTAAGTTACTTAACAATTTTGAAACGATCTGACAGTGTAACAGGTTGCAATTGGTCCCTGGTCGTTACATGCTAAAATCACATTATCCTTTTAGTTATAAAGTTTCCCATATTTGCTGCAAATAATAAAATGAAGTTTATAAATACCTCATTTACATCAAAGTACTTTTTTTTAATTTAAAATATTAATTCTATCTTGAGCTAACATAACAAAGTGAATTCAATTTAAGACAAAATTATAGGCTCACACCCAACCAATCACAAATTTCAAATAGGGATTTATTTCAGTTTTCTATTTCTTTTCTAAAAAATATACTTATTTCTCCAACATTTTTTAAATTTTTCACTGATAAACATAAAGCAGGTAAAACTGTCAATTAAGTATCAAGTTGATCTGTAATAGTATTAGAATAGATATTTATAGAAATCAGAAGAGGTTAAAGAAATTTACGTTAACTAAAATTATTTCGAAATCTCTAAAACAAAAAATACCATCGATACTAGAATAAAAGCTAGAAAAAATTAAAAAAGCATGATTTTTAGGTGTAGATCGTGTTAAATTGTAATTACTTTCCGACGTTTCTCCTGCGATTATTGTTTTGTTTTTGTTAATTTGTTTTTTACTTATACATGTTTCACTACATACACTTAACCGCATTAAAAATGACTTTGAATCTTCTTGCGTAAATAGTCATTCGAAAGGCTGATTTTCACTCCATGTACGGTCTAATGTCTAGTATTCATTGGTCGTTGCCGCAGCCGTTTACTAATCCTGAAGATGTCTTCGCGCCGTTTTATGAAAAATTCTATAGCATATTCGACCAGTGCGTACCTAACTCGACCTAAGTACTTCTTGGGTAATAATAATAAATATCCAGCCTGGTTCAGTTGTGATATTCTTCGACAAATTCGTGAGAAGTCGAAGAAATCGCACCTTTATAAAAAAAGTAATGAGATTCGGGCGTTTGAAAATTTTAAACGCTTAAGGGCCGAGGTTAAAGCAGCTACCACGAAAGTCTATAAGCAATACGTTAGAAATTTGGAATCACAAATATCAATCAATTTCAAAAAATTTTGGGCGTATGTTAATAATAAGCGTTGTGCCAAGATCTCCAATGTAATAATATATCATGATACTGAGTTGAATAATCCCTTTGATATACTAAATACTTTTGCATATTTCTTTGGTGGATCATATCGCGCAGTCGGGTTAAGCGTTAATCCTTATGATTTAGAAAAATGCCAGTTGTCCCTCCTTAATATTGCCAGTTTTGAGGACTCTGATGTGTTAAATGTCCTTAAGAAAATTAAGCCGGCAATGACAACTGGGCCGGATAATATACCTACATTTATTTTGAGATACTGCGCATGCGACCACTGACCACCTGGATCAATCTCGGGTTAGAATCAGGTACATTTCCATCAATATGGAAATCATCAAAGGTACGTTCGATTTTTAAAAGCGGAAATCGATCCGAAATAAAATGTTATAGTCCTATCTCAATCAAATGTAATTTATGCAGGGTGTTTGAAGTACTGCTGGAACAATAAATATACAGTCATGTTAGCAATTCTATAACGCTGCAACAGCATGGTTTTTTGAAGGGTCGCTCGATAGTATGCAATCTTTGTGTGATCACTCAGGTTATCGCGAAAAACATTGACCCAAACAGATGTTACCTGTTTACAGACCTTACAAAAGCATTTGACCGAGTAGATCACGATACAAAAACTGTCGGCGTTTGGGATATCAGACCAGTTGGTTATGTTGTTTTAATGGTAGTTCACTGACCGAACACGGTATGTGCAGTTAAATGGGTTTAAATCTGTGGAATATTCAGCTACATCGGGTCTCCCTTAGGGTCCAAACTTGGGCCTGTTGCTATTTAATCTTAATTAAACATTAATGCTATTGTCGATATCACAAATGTAAAGTTTTTCTTATACTCGGACGATTTAAAAATATATTCTGCTGTGGAGGTTCTTGCTGACAGTGAGAGGCTTTCAGTGAACCTTACAGGCATCGTAGAGTGATGTCTAAAAAACAACTTGCTGTTAAACGTCGCAAAATGTAAAGTATTGTCTTATAAACTAAAAAAAAAGATCCTATCAAATACAGATACTATATTCAAAATCAACCTCTGGAGAAACCTGATACGTGTAACCTTGGAGTCACATTTGATCACTCACTTTTATTTAATAATCACATTAACAATATTATAGAGTTGGCTAAGCGTATGTATCGTTTTATTGTTCGGATAAGTCAAGACTTTTAAGACTCTTTACAGCGCGTATGTCAATTACAAACTAGACTGCGCCTCGGTTGTCTGAAGTCCTTTCTATCACAAATATATTGATAAGTTGGAGTTCGTGCAGAGAAATTTTTTAAAATACCTAACTTACAGAATTAATAATTATGATATTTTGCTGTCTTGACACGAATTTTCTACTCTCGATGGGGATAGGAAATGCTCCTCGGTTGTCACACACCACAAGATTATTTAAAATGATACACAGTGTCCAAATTTGTTGCAGAGATTATATTTTATTGTGCCGCGTTCGGCGTCTAGATGCACTGACTCGTACTACTCCCCGTACAAACAATTTTAACCTTTATACTATGTGCAATAAATATAATAAGATTGGTCAAAAAGTGGATAGCTTTCAGTGCAGTGTGAGGGATATTAAAAGACATTTCTTAGGAATGTGATTTGACCTTGTCATTTTTTACTATATCATATAATTTAGTTTTACTTAGATAATTGAATACTTTTTTCCTGTTCTGTAATTGGGTGTATTTGTACCTGTAGAACAGTGTATGTCAATAAATAAATAAATACATGAACAAGGAATTTTATTAATTCCTTCTGATTCAAATTAATTATATCTTTTGGTGACATTAAACATTGCCTAATTTGTATATGTATTAATGCATAATAAGTAGAAAGCTGCTCGTATGAAAGGATGTTGTTAAAATGTGTTTCGAATAATGTTTTTATTCAAGTTTAGTTATTAGTTTAGTCACCAATTATTCTCAGTGCCGAATGAAAATAATGTTGGAAAATTCACCATAAGATAAAATCGCTCTAAGCAGCAAAAACCAAATCCGTTTTATTGCAAAGTTTTTCCGAACGAGGATTACGCTGACTGATGATTTACTACTAATATGCGCTTTTATCCAGCAATTTTTTCGAGAACTCTCTCGGTTTCAGTAGGAGTTCTGAAAAACAATGTCCATTTCTCAAATGTGCACGAATAACTTGGGCAATCTATATTAAGGGTTGCTGCGATAAAATGGAACATCAATCACCCTCAGGAAAAAGCATACCCTAATGTAATACAATTTTCCCGGAATTTAATGATTTTACAGTATGGATATATTTCGTAATTAAAATGAATACACCATATCCTGACATATATATCCTATCATTAACAGGCATTTATGTAACAATCTAGAAAATGAATTTTTATGGTCTAACTTTTTAACTTTTTGTGAACTAAAACTGTGATTTCAATTTACATTAATAATTACAATACTAGTCTTTCAACCTTGAAGGTCATTATAAGAATGGCTGATTCAAAAAGATTCTTGGGGTATCCTCTCTGAATAAAAAATAAAATGGGAGTACGATTGTATCTGTGTTTCTATTTAGTTTTCGGTTAGTAGAAAACTTTTCGCACTATATCATCATCATTATCCAGCTCATCTTACGTCCACTGTTCAACAAAGGCTTTCCCAAAATTTCTCCATTCTGCTCTATTTTGTGCCGTTTGCAGCCAGTTGGTGGTAATTCTTTTGATGTCAACTGTCCAGCGCGTTGGCGGCCTTCCTCTACTTCTTCTATCCGCCTTAGGACTCCAGTCTAGCAGCTTCCGCGTCCATCTCGCATCTCTCAGTCTGGATTTGTGACCTGCTCAGTTCCTTTTAAGTTTAGCTACACGGGTTATAACGTCTGTAACACCTGTTCTTCTTCGCCCTTAGTTTTCATTATTTAGTAACTCCGTTTCTGGTTTCGAGTATTATAACCTGCGAAAGGTGGCCACGACTAATATATTGGGCGTCGAATTTTTTTTCAAGAAAGAATTGCAGCACCTTGACTGGGGCAAGATTCTCCCCTTCATCAGAACGACGATTATCCTAGTGGGGGAGTGGAGTGAAGTGGGTGGAACTGAGGTTAGCGAGAAGGGCCTTTTAGGCCTAGTTGCTGGAATGTCCTGTCTATCTTGCTACAATTACTAATGTCACCCTAGCATTTTCCAAATATTTTGCCTCTTCAAAGATGGTTCGCTTATACACTATTTTTGGTCTTTTATTTTGCGAGTTTTATGCGGGCAATATCGTTGTTAGTTTTTCTAGGAATGTATTCTAACTAGCTTCATTTTCATTTATTTATTTCAAACTTGACTTTTTGTAACTTTAGTTCTACGCCACATACTTTTATTGGGGTTCGGTACAGAAAATTTGTAACATGTTAAGTTGATACATGTTCACAAATACTTGCATACTTGGTGATGGTTGCTGTTTATTGTTTTCCATGTTTCGCAGTCATAATACTAAACCGGGTTAAGGGAATATATTTTTGAACTATAAATGTTCGAGAGCATCCCAATCTGAAGGGTTATGACGTATGTTTAAGGGAGAACTGCACGCAAAAAGTGAAAAACCAGCGACAAGGTCTAGTCGAGTTGAAAGTAAGATGAAACAGTACCTACGCATTAAAAAAAACTTCCTGCACGTCCGAGCTCAAAAAATTGTGTTGTGTATGGGTAGTTTAAACTACATTTCGGTTAAAAATGGGTTCAAAAGGGTTCACGCGCTGTAGAAATACAAAGATATGAGTACGATTTACCATTTCAAATTTTGCAGTTACGTAGACAAAGGATCAATGTAAGGCGGTAAAGAGCCATTTTGTGGAAAAAAAATTATATGCGAAGGCATGTGCGTCAAAAAGTAGTCAAAAAATGGTCGAAAATGGACAAATCTACTTTTATTTTATAACTCTAAATTTGATTTTTTCATAAAAATTCGCATTTAGCGCCCAACTATGCATATTTCCCTATTAAAATCACATTGAAGCTAATACATATCTCTTATAGTTTTAACATAATATTACAGCGGCAGCAGGCTTGCAAATGATCCATATTACTGCGTGCAGTTTCCCCTTAACGCTGTAAGGATAAAGCTGTCAATGGCCTTATATGAATCCCGGTCTCCTTTCCTTAAAAAAACTATAAAAACGTTACGTATATATATATATATATATATATATATATATATATATATATATATATATATATGTGTTTTTTTACATTGACGTAGTTTTTTCTTGTGTACATCCGTTCACTACTGAAAATCGTTCTGAAAAGAACAGTTTTGCGTGACGTTTCGCCAAAATCACATTTGGCATTTTGAAACATAAAACACTGGGTCAGCTACATTCATTACATTCAAATTCGCGTCCGAATAGAGAGTGACTCTCTATTCTATGAAATGGTAGTTTGTTGTTTTCCTCTAACTCTAGAGTAAATTGTATTCTGGGGTGGATTAAATTTACGTGAGTCAGAAATTTTTCGAGCTCTGCATGACCATGTTGCCATATAATAAATATGTCATCCACATAACGAATCCATAGTTTGGGCTTTAAACTTGCTTTCTCAAGAGCTTCTTTCTCGAAGTATATCATAAACATCATACTGGTGATAGCGAGGACCCCATTGGAGCACCATCCATTTGTTTATACATTTGCCCGTTGAATGAAAAATAAGTATTTTTGAGGCAATGCTCCGAGAGTTGTATTATATGTGCCTAGAAATCCTAAAAATATATATATATATATATATATATATATATATATATATATATATATATTTAATATATATATATATATATATATATATATATATATATATATATATATATTTTTTTCAAGGACGATATCTCGTATAGTTCGAGTGAAATGCTCCGAGTTTTATATATATATATATATATATATATATATATATGTATATATATATATATATATATATATATATATATATATATATATATATATTTTATAGAGAGTGGCGAATTAACAGCACTTCCATCCGTGAAGGAGTAAAAATCAACAACAAAAATCAAGATGGAAGATATAAGAAACTTGGAGAAAAATCATAAAAAAACAAACGTGGATTCACCTACAGGGGCCAGCCACACAATTGTAAATTAGGCCAGAAAAGCCCAAAATGTAGAGTCAACATATTACGTCTCTACGGAAGTAGCCAATAACATCTACCATAACATCCAAGCCCAGAAGTCAAAATCAAAAAGAGAGATGATTGTGCGGATAAAGTCTTAAAAAGATAGGAAAATAAATCGTGGGCATTTTGCAGGTGGTAAAGGCATTCCTGTAAATGGTAAAGGCTACCGCGCCCATGTGCGTGCCTTGCACGCCCAGCATGGAACAGCCCTGACTTTAGCTTTGGATTTTTTTACTTACCTTGTAAGATCCGAGATTTTTTCAGATCTTTGCGTTTTCAAGTCCCTGGCCCTCGAAAAATATATTCTCCCATTTCCGTCAGTTCGTTTGTTGTTCTTTCATTTTGTCTGTACACGGTATAGCTCAAACAACTACTTATCCGAATGATTTAAAATTTTGGTAACAAAAATCAAGGGGATGAAACGCTTACATTTTTTAAAATCCAAATGGCGGCTCACAAAACTACTTATCGAATAAATTTCAAAATTTGCCCAAAAATAAAGGGATAAACTCGTAAATTTTTTGTGTAAGTCGATTATGAGGGAACAAAATGGCGAAATGTTTAAAAATTCAGTACCAAATAACTACTTATCCCATTGAATAGAAACTTTGCACAAAAATCAAGTGTTGAACAAGGATAGACTGATACATTTTTAGTGCGAATATACTGCTTATTCAAAGTAGTGGAATTATGTACGAGGGAAGTTGTAGGTAAAGGTGAATTTAGTTCTAAAATAAGATCCGTACTTAGAAACTTTATTAGAAGTACAAAATGAAAACAGAAATTATTTAAACATGTATATCGACTTTGATGCATTGGTTATGCGTTTCTTGTCCACTGAACTCCAACTGCGTATTGAAATTTTCTACATCACTGAATCACACAATTGATTCGCTAACAAATTTTCAACTGGAGCGATACATTTTAATTTTATATTGGCAAAACCAGGTTTAGCCGACGATATTTATTGCTGACGGACTTTTATTTATTAACATGAAATAACCCGATTATGTCCACGTACGTTCATTTATGTCCTTATCTAGTCCAACGGCCTAATTTCGAAAATTATTATAAAGAATTCTGTGAAATTTAGCACAATACATATGTGCTTTGTATTATGGTTAGATAAGTTTCTATTGTCTGTACTATTGTGGTACAATTATAAAAGTAACAATATAAATAGATAGGAATGTGTTTTGTTTGAAAATGTATTATCAAACATAACGATTTCCTACAATAATAAAATATTATTATGATAAATAAACAAACTATTTTTGTTTAGTAACTTCTACTAACTTATTTCAGTTTGATAGCTTTTTCGACACCCTATGTCTTTTTCAAAACCAACTCAAGGCTGATATTAATAAAACTGGAAACCCAGGCAGACATTAAGTACATAGATTCAACAATGGGGAACCGTTTAAGTCCATTTGATCGCTCAATAAAATATTACGGTTTTTCCTCTTATTAATTTTTAGGCTTTTCAAGTAATTTAACTTGTAACTTTTATTGGCTGAATACATAATATTTGTATGAACGGTCAAACGGACTTAAACGGCTCCCCATTGTTGAACCTTTATACCTAATGTATGTGAGAGTTAAGTGATTAGAAACTACTCTTTTGTGATTGTTAAAAATTCCAGTTTTATTATCAGTTTTGATTTGGTTTTTTAAAAAGACACAGGGTGTCGAAACAGCTGTCAAACTGAAATAAATTAGTGGGAATTATTAAAAAAATTGTTTGTTTATTTATTACACTAGTGATCAGGTAACAAACAACAATATTCGACTCAGAAAAATCCGTATTTACTGTTTTGAAATTTCCGAATCAGTACTATTTCTGTCGTGTTAATCTTTTAAATTTATCTTGCAGGTAGTAACATCCATGCTTTCCTGTATATATGACTGTTAAACCCATTACCTTCCTATGTGTGCAGAATTAGGTACTTAGAGTCGAATTGCGACGGTCTTAACTCTTTAGGTTTTATCTATCTATTTCGGCTGTTTAGATGTAAAATAAATACAAATATAGATATTAGATATGGTTGGAACCACCTATTGGTAAATATGCATACAAAATAAGGTAATTTACTATTTAAGAAAATAATGTAGGTTGAAAAATGTAATAAACTGAAATATTATTTATTCTAACATTATGGAAAAGAACATATGATGACATTTTTTTGGTAATATCGTGAAGTCATTTTTAATATTAATTATACAAATATCTATAAGTTTTAATACCTGTCTTAAACGAAATAAGTAAGAGCCTAATTTCTTTGATAAGTCTCCAGCAGAAGCTCTGCATAGTCAGACTGTATAACGTTAAAAATTAAAACACTAAATTTCACCAATTCGTCGCGGTTATTCTTCGCCGTACTAGCCGAGCACGATATCTAATGCACTGTCTTTTACAACTACGAGCCGCCAGGTTGGCAGAACCGTGGTCCGGGAGTCAATTCGTGAGTTTCGCAGCTCAATTGAGCCGACTCAGTGAGTTGACTTAGTAAAGTGAGCCAGAGTCAGTGAAGCGCATCATTAAAATAAGTTACATGTCCCATCTCTAATTTACATATCGATTCCGTATGATTGTGTTGCTGTAAGTTTCTACGTAAACTGTATTTTGCGAGTATTTTGTTTTGTTCTGCGTGGCGAAATAAAGGTGTTTTTGATTTGGTTAGCTAAGGTTTCAATTCAGCAGAAATCAAAGATGCGAAAGCAGGAATGTAAGTATTTATGTGTGAAATAATAAATATCTGTTTACAATATTCGAAGTTTAAGCGAACGTCAGCATTGTTATAAATAAAATATAAACAAATCCGAATTTATATCATGCTGATTGGGAAAATATTTGAGGTTATAATCGTTAGCACCCAATTTTCATAATAATTTATTATGTTATTTTTCAACCTATCAGTTTAAAACATACATAATTTTGTCAACACATATAATTGTATACATGTATTTGTTATTTATAACCTTATTTCGAACTTACATTAAAATGGTCTTCACAACAGAAAAATTCGCTTGCTGCTGTAAACCATCGTTCTTTACGATTATAATCCTTCCGAGGTACACATACAAAAATTTTGTTTGGTGTACTTACAAAACACCTTTTATCCGGTGGTCCATACATATTTAGTAATTCAAAAACATGCGAATGCATCTACTACAACTCTTGCTTGCAAGTTTTTGCTTATGGCCACGTAAATAATACTGTAATAAAATTTAAACTCACTTAAAAGGCGCCAATATCCTAGAGACAGAATAACGTTACAATGTTTATATGCGGTGTGACGTCAGACGGCCATAACCTTGGGAAAACCCCTTTAAGCACCGATTTGAATTTTAAACGGCTGTTTTTTTTGAAGATTTATTAGCATTTTATCGATTTAAAAAAAAACCTAAATATGCCCAATTGGGTAAATAAAGAACGTTATTTTCATATATCAACTTACAACTCAAATCACATTATAAACGACAGTCAGTCCCCAATCGAACGGGAGTTCCGTAGCTCGATATATCCTCGCTCTAATTATAAGTTCAAAGAGGCCGCAGCGCGGCTTTTAAAACAGGGAAAACCTAGAAATTCCCTTAGAATTACCATTGAAAATTCAAAGCGAGACCCTGGGGCCATTTTCAAAGTCTGAAATAACATTGTTTCCGTTTCCGACGACGTCATTTGCCCTGCCAGCGTAAAGGTAAGCTGTCAGTGGTGTAGGTAAATTAGTTACCAATAATAGTTTGATTAATTAAGGAAACCAATTAAAGCCAAATGGCAAACATAAATCTAAAATAGATTAAGTTTACAAGATGCTTAACATGTTTCATCCTCGCACAACAAGAAATTAAAATGTATTCTGGCATATTTTTTACTTACTTTTCTGTAAAAAATATGATACATTGCACAGTTTTGCAGTTTTCTGAAAATCATAATTGTTTCTGAAACAAAAGAACATTTAAAATAAACGTAAAATTTTAATTTTATTTTTGGAAAATGTTTTCATCCCCTTAGAGTAACTCTTTATAAAGTAATACATTGGTATATTATATATAAAAAAAGGAAATTAAATTTGCCCTGTTTTACCGTTTTCCAAAAAAGCTAAACGTAATGGAAAAAAAAAAATTGTATTTATTAGCGATTTTTTATCCTCCATGGCTACTCTGCATAGTGGAAAAAATGTTGTATTATACAAAATGGTAAAAAATTGACACGTTTCATCGTTTTTTTTTAAAGCTAAATGCTTTTGAAATATTCTTTTTCGTTTTCAGTGGCCTTTGACGTATTTAAATACTTTTTGAACTAATAAATTCCGTTCTCAGGAAGCCGCCTTATCATTTATATATACAAAAAAAAATAAAGCTAACGTATTTCGTCTTTTTTCGAAATATTAGTAATTTTCCTTATATGAAATAGCTCCATCTTTTTTTTTTCGTTTAAACTTAACTATCCCAATAAAATCATTTTTAGTATGTCTTAGGAACGTATATACACTGTTGTCGAAATTAAATTGGAACCTTTTTTAGGCTTTATTATTTTTCTTAATTTTTGACCGATTTTAAAGATTTTTTGATATGTTTTAGTTAAATAATTTCTGAGTTAACTCTGATTTCTCCATTTATTTCTTGGTACAGAGTGCGCAAAAGAATCGTATTTTTCTAAAACGTTGATTTTAAAGTCGTTGCAAAAATTAGGTGATTCCAATATTTCTACGAGTTCATGTTAAAATGGTTCATTCGTTTTCGGATAAGATATAAGATTTTGATTGAATTAAATTTTTAATAGCTTTTAAGTTAATGTAAGTCGCATGTGAGAGTTATATAATGAGCTAAAAAAATTTATAAGTTTGTATTTGCTGAATTCGGTAGGTGTTTTGAAATTTCAAAAATGTCAAAAAGAAGAGCAAAAAACAGGAAATATAAAATAATAATACATTTTTTATTTATTAGACTCGAGAAAATTGAACTTTAAATTATTTAATTATGAAAAGTAAATAATATCAACCACGACCAGGTTTTCGTTTTAAATCATTCTTTATTAATTTTTTATATCATTTTTTATTATTCTTCTTATTGAATTTCTACTAATTCTCACTGTTTTAGATATTGCGTGATGCCTTTTTAAGCATTAACATATTGAACTGTGTAGTACAAAAGTCCAACTAAAAATCAAGGGAGCCTTGATTAAATTTCAAACAAAAGAAAAAAAATTAATAGTGAATGTTGACAGTTTCTTTGAGATTTTGAAATATTATTCTTGTGATCTTTATAAGTTGTAATAATGTCTTAGTTTAGAAGATACATTGTTGATAAAGTCCTTTAGAGTAAGATGTAATTATGGAGGTAAAAAGTTAGTGGCTATGTTTCCACGAAAAAATTGGAAGCGTAGTACAATTAGTTACTTTTTAAAGCATTTGTGTTTAACTAATGGCTCTGTGCGGGTAAAGCCTGGACGTGGCAGGATAAGATTCACCAGAACCCTTGCCAACATTGAACAAGTGAGAAACATTATTCAAAATGCCCCAGTTTATGTTTCGGTAAGTTGACGAAAAATATCTAAAACAACGACAATTAATAGAAGTTTAGTAGGAAGGATAATAAAGAATGACTTAAAATTAAAACCTTTTAAAAAGATTTATTGTCAAAAGTTAACGGCCGACGTTAAGCAAAAACGTGTTGAAAGATGTGAACTTTTATTACAAAGATTCAGATGCCGGCGAGATATCGAAAAAATATGGTTTACCGATGAAAAAATATTCACTCTTCGACAACCAAAAAACCCTCAAAATAACCGAGTATATTTTGCCGCTGATATGAAAAAGAGAGATATTGCTCTAAATAGGTTGCTAGTTGAAAGGGTGCATTTTTCGGAATCGGTGATCGTTTCCGTGGGAGTTTCCATGGAGGGAAAAACCAGCATCATGTCTGTAGATGAGAACGTAACCTCTAAAGTTTACCAATGAGAAATTTTATCTCATATGTTACCGGAAATCGAATATATTTGTGACAACTATACATTCCAACTAGATGGTGCACCTGCATATACCTCCAACAGTACCATTAGATATTTACGAAAGAACTGCCCAGATTTTATAGAACCTCAGTCTTAGCCCCCAAACAGTCCGGATCTTAATCCAGTGGATTATACAGTGTGGAGTGTTCCGGAAAGAATGGTTTACGAAGATGTGGTGGTTAACACTGTTCAGGAATTAAAAGAAAGAATAATAATGTGTTGGCAAAATCCAAGAAATATTAACAAATTCTATCAGATTATGGCGCCGAAAGCTACAAGCTGTTGTAGAAAATCAAGGTGGCCATATCCACCATCAGTTTTTATAAACTGTTGATGTTATCTACTGTTTATAATAAAATAATTTAAACATTTTTTCTCGAGTCTAATAAATAAATGTATTACTATTTTGCATTTCCTGTTTTTTGCTCGTTTTTGTGTACATTATTGAAATTTCAGAACACGCCAATCTTGATTTTAAATAGTTTAATATACTTCACAGCAAAATACAAACTTATAGGTTTTTTAGCCGATTAAATAACTCTCGCATACGACTTAAATTAAAAAATTAACTATTAAAAATTCAAGTCAATCAAAATCTTTAAGTTGCTGGTCATTATCCGAAAACCAATGAACCATTTTAACATGGAATCGTAGACATATTGGAATCACCTGATTTTTGCAACGACTTTAAAATCAACGTTTTTTTGCGCACCCTGTACAAAAAGATAAGTCGAAATTTTACAAAACAATTTAACTAAAACATACCAAAAATGTTTAAATTGGTCAAAAAATTAGAAAAATAATAAAGTTTAAAAAAGGTTCCAATTTAATTTGGACCACAGTGTATTATTATTGATAAAGACTTAATAAAGGTCGAACCGTCGGCATTTTCTAAATAAAAGGTGGTTTTATTTGTTGCCCTGAATCCACAAAAACAACCTATCACGTTAAGAAGCAATGCTAAGGAAATAAAAGCAATTATATGACCATATAGTAATAACTAAATAGTTAGCATCTCAGATTAAATAATGAATAGATCGTTCCCAACTGTAAAAAATATAAAATCATAGCACCTGTCTCGAGTTTATTTTATACAAAGTGGTAAAAATTGGTTCTAACCTGGTTCTTTTACGCTTACCCATAGAATGTAAGGTTGGGAACATTATCCTCAAGCTCTTTGCACACACTAACTCCTTTTTTTATTTTAAAAAATATTATTGTTTGTCTATATCAATTTTTTGAAAGATAAATTAGTACAAATGAAAAGATTTTATTTCCATTTATTCATATTTGTTTTCTACAGCAACACTTGTTAAAACATGATCTGACAATATCAGTATCAAATGCGTTTTGAATGTGAAATAATATTGATTGGTAAAATAATAATAATAATAATAGCGGACTCTTTTATACGATAAGGTTAAAAAATATATCAAGAAAGCCGTAAACAAAATCAGAAAACATACATAATTTTGAAAACAACATTCTTGAAGTGTCCTCACAAAAAAATAATCGAGGGGCATCAAGTTTGGGGTCCGAGCTGGCTGGCCATTTAATACAGCCTGTTCTCCTTATCTACCTTCCAAAAATACATTGTCAAGGTAGTTCTGAACTTCCCGAGCGGAGTGTGGATGCGCACTATCCTGCTGCAATCAGATTTTATTATGTGGTACTGCATTATTATCTAATACAATATTTTGGGTGCAAAATTCATAAAAGTATTTTACAGTGATGAAAAAGAAGTTACCAGGAAAGCGCCAAAGTTGAAACAATTTCAGTTCTTAATAATTGCAAATATCTGGCACCATTCAGATTTCCCTCTAAGAAAAAGGGCCCAATTATCATCCGACCTATTATCCTAGCCCAAATGTTAGGATTTTGTGGAAATTTGGTATATCATGTCATTGTCGTTTATCACGTACAAAAATAAGGTTACCACTAGGCGGAGCTAAGTGTGGTCACAATATGGCGGCTTGGACAGAGCGGAACTGTTATTTTTATCTGATTTATTGAAAATTGAGACAATGGGAGTATACAATTATGTCATTTAGAATTAAATTTTCATTTATCTGGTAAACAGTTACCTTACAAAAAAAAAACTAATGTTCATTGCAAAAAATTTAGTGATCTTTATCACAATTTTATTGCTCTGGTGTCTTATTCTAGCTCCTTTATTTTACTTTTGGTACATAACATTTTGCGATTCTGTCAAAACATTGCTCAGAGAAGTGCTTGGAACAAAGCACACTTTACTTGGTGGGTTACCAATTTCCTCTGCTTACAAATTTTAACCAAGCTTCTCGACGTGCTGGATTTTTGAGAAATCCGCAATTTAATGAAAAATAACCAATAATATTACCAAAACTAGACAATCAAATCCCCGCATTCACTAAAAAGGTTTAAAAGTTAGACCAGGTCTAGTTGCCATGGTACTTAAAACTCTAACTCTTAGTCCGCCAGTTATGTCTCGCTTATTTCATTGTCATTTTGTAATTGCGACATTTAGAAAAAATATTTGTTCAATTATTAAAAATGTCATCTTAAACCTACAACTGTCAAATTAGACCTGGTCTAAATTTAAACCTCTTTAGTGTATACGGGTGTAAATTTGTAATTTGTATTTCTACACCACGCAGATCTTTAAAAGTTTCTCAGAATTCTCTTTGCTCAATACAAAAATAAAAATACGATTTTTTTGGAACATTATTATCTGATATTATATCATATTATTTCATTAAAAATGTTTTCATTAAGGTTGGTTAAAAAACTACCAAAATAATTATCTTTTTTTTGTAAAAAAAATGTTTTTCATCGAACCGTGTGATATTTTTGGCTGTACCAAATTAAATAAATGCTTGATTTAAAGTCATTTTTGAAAGAATATGTGGAAAATTACGCATTAATTTTTGTTTTGCCTGAAGTTTTCCCTGACCCCAGCATAAATGTTCTGGAGAAAATACAAAAATCGTGTAGTATCCCATAAATGGATAAAATTCTATCCCAAATGTTAAGGACCCGATCTTTTCATTGTTTATTCTAACCTATGAAAAGTTATTCCCGTAGATATCTTGATATCAGACCATACTTGTTTTTAAAAAAACACGCCATAAAAATCATTACAAATATTCTAAAATACGTAAAATATATCTAAAATTTTCGTCATTGCCATAGTGTGATGTTCTCACTTTTCCCTCGCTCAATATCGACAGTTATATCAGTACTTGAAGACACAACAAACTAAAATGACACAAGTGTCATATCAATATGGCCGGCCTGAACCCGCTTTAGTCACGTTATGTCATCTCCTTTTTTAATCTTTCTCGACGGATGTGATGTTCTCATATCCATTTTCCCTCGCTCAATATCGACAGTTATATCAGTTTACGGTTCCATTTAAAGTGAAAGTCGACGGAAAACATCATTTGACGAATGAAATTTGTATTGGCGTTACAAACTTTCATCATCATCATCTTAGAATCAGAATACTTAACGCTTGTCGTGATCATTATCAGAAAATTCCTGCACTAGTGTGATTTTATAGGCGTTGAATTTTTCAGCATGCAGTAGTCGATACACGGACATTTATGATACGTCCCGGTTTAGTCCAATTTGTCTTGTGGAAAGTTATGTATTCTCTTCCATAACCCAGTATCATTAGAATTTATATTTTTTGAATTCCGCTTAATTTGACATTGACAAAACTCAATATTTCAACTGGTATTTAAATTCTGATTTCCGTTCGGGTGGACACTTACCATTAATAATAAAAAAAATGATCTTACTCAAAATTGTTGAATATAGAATTAAAAAAAACGGTTCCTATCAATTACTGATAATCGGTAAAATAATGTTGCAATAGTTACCCGCGGCTTCGCTGCGTTTCCATTACATTACCTCCAAATTTAACTAAAATTCGATGACCGCTTCTTGAGATATTTGGAGGTTTCCAAAGTTTTGTTACACACTTATAGGCTATTATACGGGGAAATAAAAACAAACGAAACCAAGAGAGTTACCAATCGTCCTCTTTTTAAGCGTGTGTCCTGGCTGTATTTAAGCAAAATGTACTATTATATAGTCAGTAGTGCGATTTCCCTGCTCTGATTGGTCGAGACCAAACGCTGGTACGTTTTACCAAATGTTACTAAAACGCGTTACGTTTTGCCATATCTCCTTCAGCATAGCTTGCTTGGATCAAATACAGGTACGTTTTATCAAACTTTACTAAAACGTGGTCCATTATGTCTTAGATCGAATAACAATAAGCCTTTCACGGGCAACAAGTTATAAATATAATGGAATGGATGGCCGTTACACCCGTTACACGTTGGTTCTTATAAGCAAATTCCTATATTGAGAATCTTTTATTATGACGTGGGGTACTATTATCCTTCATTAAAGTTTAATAAATTAGATGATTATGTTCTAGGTATTATATACATTTTGGGAATTTAAACACATTGTTTCGTGTAACTTGTATCTTGTAAACGAAGCGTTTGAGCACAATAATCTTTTGTTCTTAGAACTTCCCATAGAATAATCCTATTTAATATCTGATCGTAATTTCAGGATCATCATAAAATATATCATATTTTATATATATATATATATATATATATATATATATATATATATATATATATATATATATATTATAAATTGGTTGTAGGTACCATACAGTGTGGGCCTTTTTGGTAATGCATGTGTTGGGATCTTACAAACTATGAAAAGTCCTGGATAATTTTGTATGTAATTTTCAAAGCAATTTTTCACGTAGAAAACAATTGTTGCATTCGTTTTTAATTTCGATGATCCATCAGCAAATTAATTTTTTCTTGTGGGCGCCATATTGAATTATTATAATTTTAAATAGCGTTAAACTAGAAACCACCGATTAGTGATATAATTAATTAATTTAAGTAAAAACCAATTCAAAGATATATCACACTTGAATAAAATTGATATACTCGTCTCTCTTGCTCACATAGAGCTATCATGGGAAGTACCCGAACTACTTACTTGATAAAAATTGAAGAGGAATTTGATTTATTAGTGTGTTATATGGTTGAATTGGTTACTACAAAAACTATTAAAATTGGAATAATCGTTATGGCGCCCATAAGAAAAATGAAGTTGATGATGGTCAGGATAATGAAAACGTCGAAATTAAAAACTAATATAACAACTGTTTTCTACGAGAAAAATTGGTTCAAAAATGTTTTTACGGATTTCAGAAATTATTATAAATATAAAAGTTCTAAAGAAAATCAAAAAAGTGAAATAGGTTGTTCTTTTTTTGAGCAACTACATAAAATAAAAACATATCATTATTGTTCTTTTTTATATCAGGATTAAAAAATTATATAATACACATATCCGTTTTTTCAGTTATTTGTTGCCGGCTTATACCTGCCTTAGATATTCTTGTCCTCTTTTTTGCCGAGAGAAATCTGGTAACGCTACATTAATTGCACTTGACTTGTTGGCTCTGCTCAGCTGTGTTCGGGGGCTCACTGGATTTGGCCTAGTTTTATGCCCTGTTTGAATTACCAAAATATTTTAAATTCTAGCAATTTTCAAATTAAAGGTCTTTTTCTTTTGAATGGCATCAGGCTTCATCACTCAACTCAAATTTGTTTTCGGTCATGCGCATATCCGGTTTCTGCCAATTTTTTTCCCGGAAACTCCCCCATCACCGCACCGAAATCGCCACCACGTACTGGCATGGACAAACGAAGTAAATTTCCTAAAACTTGCATTTTTTCTGGTAGGGAGTTTTTCCACTCTAAGCTTGTAGATTTATTAGCAAATCTCGAAAAAACACAGAAAACCGCAATAACTACCGGCCGTAGCTCTGTACTAGTCTATGATTTCTTTTTTTTTGTTGATCGTTTTATAAAGTCTAAATAGTGTGGCTGGCAAAATTAGTTTTAAAGATAATTTCGTTTTTCCTTGTTAATCAACCATTTTCAAGATAATTACTGTTATAATTCAGTTTTATATTTGTACGTAATATCTGGTTCTACGTCTTTCGATTCCCAGTCTTCATTGTTCTCTATCCTCCCAGAAATCCACTTCTAAGCCCGTTCTCTTGTTACGGGCATACATTTACAAATCTAATTTAAAATAATAGTACAGTGTAGTATCAATCTCATTTTCTGTTATCCCTCTTGGCAATAATTAACTGATTGTGTCCTTTCCTGATTGTGACATTCGATTTTGATCCCTTCTTGGGGCTTATGATACCTGTGGATATCAAGCCAAGATTATAATTTCAGATAACTCAAAGTTGTTCTACTTGTAACTTGTTAGTATTTATTAGTATATTTAGCGTTGGAACTTTTCGTCCGTCACAAATTATTAACTAGATGTCTTTCCGTTACTCTTGTTACGGTTAATTTTATATTAAAATGCTATCTGCTTAGATGATTTAAAACCATAGTTGAATTTTCTCTCCATATGGCCATATTACAAAAGCATCATATCTAAACCAACATTAGGGTTGTAAAGCGACAGAGCTTAGAGCAGTTTCCTCGAATGTTTCTATATAGATATTACCTACACACGAGATTTGCTTATAATGAAATATGTGGACCGGATTCTTAATGTATGTTTCAGTACGTCTGAAAGTATGGAAACTGTATCGTCAATAGTCAAAATTTTTATCAAAAAGAGTTATTCTACATAAAAAGTTTTGCTTACTGAAAAAAGAAGTTTGGCTTCAAAAAAATAGCCATATAATATGCAAATTGCAAACTAATATATAGAATAATAAATAAGATATAAAAAAGAAATAAAAGGATCGTGTTTATAAAAAATATCCACTTACATAATACTAGGAATAATGAGAACCAATAAAGGTCTATATAATTTTGCTTTTTAAGCTTGTACTGAGCATAATCGCATACCAGTTAATGTAAACAACGCTTAAACCATAACTAGACTTTAAAAAAATTGAAACTACACCTTAATTTAAAATTTAATTAGTGTCTTATATAATTGTAAAACATATAGCTTACTTCTTTTTTGTTTTGTTTATTATAGATATTGTTATGCTTCTGTATTTATTACGAGACTTGGTCATTGTTTTAGTTTTAATATTAATATTCTCGATACCAGAGCTTTTAAGCACTGTTTAGATTATTATAAAGTATATATTATGTAAACAAAATGTATTTTAAACTTACAAATAAATTTTTCAAAAAAAAAAATATGAAAAACTTTTTTTTTATTTATTATATATATAAAAACTTTTTTTTTATTTATTATATATATATTCTACTTAAAAGGTTTTGCTTATTGAAAAAACAAGTTTAGCTTCAAAAAAATTGCCATATAATATGTAAGTCGCGCAAAAAGTACGGAAAAGCAAGTAGGTAAAACAAAAAAATGGGGAATCAGATTTTATAAGCCAGAAAATAAAATAAAAATATGATATAAAAGATCATTTAAAGTTTTTCTTTTGTACGAGGTGTAGTTTTTAAGCAATTTATTGGTCAATAAGTCAAAAATGGATAAGATACGGAACACTTTTTTATTTGTGATATTAGGTGAAAAAGTTTTGCTTATCTGAAAAATAAGATGTTATTTTATATACAGGGTATGAAATAAATATAAAAGAGAAGTTTTTTGATAATAGATTTAGTTTTTGAAAAAATTAATAGTGAATATGTAAAAAAATGCTCTATTTTTACATGTTCACCATTAATTTTCTTAAATTATCAAACATTTTCAAAAGTTTCTTGATTTGTATTTGCAGGGTCTTTGATTTAGCTGCTTCCAAAGTTTGAATTTCAATTTTTTTTTTGCAAACGTCTATTTTTGTATTTATTTCGCACTCTCCGTATGCAATGACATTTTTTTAATCAATCATATTTTTCAGATAAGAAAAACTTTTTATGAAGAATATGTTTTTTTCCTAAAATCACAAATAAAAAAGTTATCCATATGTTATCCTAATCCACGCACAAGCTGTATCAGGATTTAACATTAAAACTAACCAAAATATCGCCGAGATCTATTTTAAAAACTTTAAGTTTGTCTATGATATGTATGGAGTTTTTAACATAATAATTAAATATATGGTCCTTTAAAAGGGTTTAAAATATTTTAAACCTATTTGTAAAATATCCTACCTATTGCTTTGACGATGCTCGAGGTCGCGGAAAGATGTAATTATTTTGCAGTCAGAATTCCCGTTCCTCCAGTAAAATGAATATAAGTCAAACAAGGCGGTCTATGCCTATTAGATTTAAAAATAGTTAATTGGGCTAGAAACTGCCATATATTACAGGCTTATTGCAAAAAAATTTCAACACGACAATCTTATGTCAGTGTCACAGTTGTCGTAATGGGTGACAGTTTTTTCAACACTAGTGTTAAAATATTTAAAATATAATACCTCTACTGAAGATTTTAAGTGGTCTTGGGAAAAATAGTGTATATTACTCGTGTCGAAGTTATCGCTTTCAAACTCGAAGGATTTCCACCTCGTGCTAAATGTCTACTCGTTTGAAAACTACCACGATTTACACTTGTTATCTAATATACTACACTGCGCAAAACAATTAACGCAACGTCTAAAATTTCGTCTACCTTTGAATGGAAATTTCTCGAGAATGGTTGATCCGATTTTGATGAAGTTTTTATTGAAATTTAGGTTAATTTCTCGTGAATATTCTTTTGATATTAAAATTGAATGTTACTTTGTTCTAGGCAATAATACAGGGTGAAAAAGAAAGACATGTTTTATTTACCAAAGTTTAAAACACCCTGTAGAATAAATCAGATGGATTCAAGAGATCTAACCAAAAGAATGTTGTAGCCCAGTATGTTTCCAATAAATCGTTTTTTTATTTGCTTCAATAACACAATTTTTGCCTGAGTTACAGGACTTATTGAAAAGTACTGCATTTACTGTGTTTTAAATGAATTTACCAGTTCATGTTTGAATTGATTCTGTTGAAGACGTTGCCCGGTAACAAGAGAACACAACTTATACCAGATTGATATTTAGGCGTCAGTTTCAGTTCGGTTTTAAATTTTTCTTCTTAGTGTGTACAGTCATGCCAAGACAAACTAGAAATTTGACCCGCGACGAGTGTGTAATTGCAAGAACTCTTAGAAATGAAGGCTGGAGCTATAGCAGGATAGCGGAACGATTGAATGTTCATAAATCAACTGTACATAGAGTCATACAGAGACACATGGAAACCGATGATCATTCCAGACGGATTGGACAAGGTCGACAGCGTGTTACCAGTTAGCGTGAAGACCGGTATCTGCGGTTGTCTGCTTTACAACAACGTTTCGTGACGGCAAGGTTTCTGAGGCAGGAAATTCAACACGCGAATGGTCCTCAAGTAAGCACTGAAACAGTGCGGAATCGTTTGAGGTAAGGAAATTTGAGACCACGTGTTCCTGCACGAGGTCCTGCGTTAACAGCAACACATCGGAGAGCCAGGCTAGAATGGGCTAACGAAAGTATGAACTGGGCGGAAGCTGATTGGTCGAGAGTGCTGTGGACAGATGAATCGAGATTCTGTCTTTTTAATTGCGATAGACGTGTCCGTGTGTATCGTAGACCAAATGAACGCTATGTACAGGGGCATTTTGTTAATACCGTAATGTTTGGTGGGGAATCAGTAATGGTTTGGGAAAGGGTATCTTTGAGGGGTCCTGGTCGTACGGAGTTAGTTATTGTGGATGGGAATTTGAATGCGGATCGATATATCAACGAAATCACGATCAACAATTACGTGAGGCCATTTGCACATAATGTTGGAGCGGAGTTTTTATTAATGCATGACAACGCTCGTCCCATACAGCACGTGTAGTGCAAAATTACGTTAATAATGTTGGGATCGATGTCATGCAATGGCCTGCACGTAGTCCGGGCCTGAACCCAATCGAACATGTTAGGGACTTATTGGACAGGAGATTAAGGGCTAATCAAAGACAGCCAAATAACGTGGAAGAGCTGGGTGAGCTACTCATCGATACTTGGAATGGGATGGATGAGGTACTCATACGAAATTTGATATTAAGCATGAACAGAAGGTGCGAAGCAGTCATAAGAAACAGAGGGGGAAATACGAAATATTAGTTCAATAGTTATAAAGTTTATTTTTGTTCGTTTTAGTTCTTAGTGTTTTGTTTTTTTGACTGTCGTGTTCATATCTTAATCTTACCTATTAAAACATGTTTTTCTAACTCCCTGTATTATTGACAAAACTAAACCGATCCTGGCCCTTGATATCACGAAGAAATTTTCGTATAACTAAACTAAAATGTAGAATAGCGCCATGTTCAAATATCCGGTAACCGATGCGTTCGTAATTTAAAAAACAGTATAATTTATTTTTCGTTGCACCCTGTATTATTGACTGAACAAAACTAATATTGAATTTTAGTGATCCAAAAAAAAATCTTCACAACCAAGCTACAAATTACAAACGTCTTCAACAGAATCAATTCAAACATGAACTGGTAAATTCATTTAAAACACAGTAAATGCAGTACTTTTCAATAAGTCCTGTAACTCAGGCAAAAATTGTGCTATTGAAGCGAATAAAAAAACGATTTGTTGGAAACATACTGGGCTACAACATTCTTTTGGTTAGATCTCTTGAATCCATCTGATTTATTCTACAGGGTGTTTTAAACTTTGATAAATAAAACATGTCTCTCTTTTTCACCCTGTATTATTGCCCAGAACAAAGTAACATTGAATTTTAATATCAAAAGAATATTCACGAGGAATTAACCTAAATTTCGATAAAAACTTCATCAAAATCGGATCAACCATTCTCGAGAAATTTCCATTCAAAGTTAGACGAAATTTTAGGCGTTGCGTTAATTGTTTTGCGCAGTGTATTTCAATCCATTATCATTACCAAGGTTTTTGCATCAGTCTCTGGAAATTATATACAGAAAATTAGAGAATCTTTTGAAATCATCAAACACCCTGAAAATTTCAATAGATTCTCGGACTATGAGCTATGTCAGGCGTTTTAACCAATTACTACAGTGGGACACGCGTCGGTGAGCACAGGTCGGATACAAATACCTGAACTCCCTTCATTCACTGTTTTGGTCTCATGCAGTGAAAATTCCTGAAGATGCCTCGCGTTGATTCTATTTCATATGGTATAAACCCAAGAACCATGATTTCTTAGTTAAGTAGAGTAATGATCAAAATTAACGATGTCATGACTAAAAACAATCCTGACTTGTCATTTTTAACATGTAGTGACCGAAAATAAGTAAATTTTATTTTTAAATCAAGAGTGCCATGAGTCATCTAAAGGCCTTAACATTTAGCTATCGTTAAATGCTAAGGCCCAAGGAAAAAATATCATTTGACACATTTATTCATTATTTTAATTGTTATGAGGACTTTAACTTGAAAAATGGATCCATTTTGTGAACCCGAAAGCCCATTATGATTTATTTAAACAAAATCGATATTTTCCAGTTCAAGCTCTCATAAATATTTAACTAATGAATGAATTTGTCAAATTATATTTCATCTCTAACTTTTAGTGACAATTTAAGGAATTTAAATGGTTCATGGTACTAGATTTAAAAATAAAAAATATTTTTTCTGTCACGACAAGTAGTAGCTTTGAACGCAGAATGTCGCCCTGCATTTAAATTACTTCAAAATATACGTGATGTTTATATACATAATATGCTATCAATAAACTCATTTTTATCCACTATTTAATAACCTCGAGTTTTTTTTCTAATGTACAAACTAAAGATTTTACAGTGGTGGGTAAAATTTGAGAAAAACCTGGTATATTCTCAAATTTCTATTACATTCTTTGCAGGATTCATTGAATAATATTCAGAAAACATTACCCATACATTTTCGAACTTAAATCGGCCATTTTTCAAAATCTAATTTTATATTATCCATGATAACATGTATATTCGCAGAGGTTTGCAAAACTTAGCGTTTCGTTATTGCCAATTCGGATCTTTTTAAAATTTGAGTGCCAAGTACCAAAAAACTGGACCAGCTCTTGAAGAAATTGCTAGTTTATTGGATTTGGACAAATGCCCAAACGATATCGTGTACGAAGTGATCAGTGTCGCAATAATATTCCTAGATATTTAAAATTAGATGTGCAAAGTTTGATTTAAAAAGTGCAATATTCTTTCGACTGTTCCGAGATATAAGATTCACTTTATTAAAAATTAAAATATACTCATAATATTTAGAACGCTTAGGCTACATTTTATTAGGTAAAAATAGTTTGGTAAACATAATTATTCCCGTACCTATTTGTATTTTTGTCTAATTTTACAATATAAGACTATTAAATGACTTCGAGACAATAATCTATACTAATATATAAAAGATTTAGTTGATTGACTCACTGACTGACCTACTAATCACGCTCCAGCTCAAACCACTTGAGGTAAAAGGCTGAATTTTGGCATTCAGGTTGATTTTAGGGTGTAGAGGTTCGATAAGAAGGGATTTTTTTAAAACTCAGATTCCAAGGGGGTGAAACCAATATTTTTTTATTTAAAAAAAGGTCAGTTTTTCGGAAAAACACTTAAACAGGTTTTGTAATTTATTTTTTACATATTTTAGGTTTCTTTAAAAATTCATTCAGGGTGTTCAAAGGGGTGAAACCACCACTTAAATAATACAATATTTTTTTATTTAAAAACCTGTTAATTTTCCGAAAAACGCTTAAACACGTGTTTTTTAATTTATTTTTTACATATTTTAGGATTTTTAAAAAAATCATACAATGTGTCCAAAGGGGTAAAACCATCCCTTAAATATGATAATATATTTTATTTAAAAACCGTTAGTTATTCGGAAAACGCTTGAACATAATATGCTTTATATTATATTTTTTAACATATTTTAAAATTTTTTAAAAACCGAGACAGGGTGTACAAGGTGTTGAAACCACCCCTTTTATTATATTATATTTTTTATTTAAAAAACGATTAGTTATTCGGAAAAACACATATTTTAATTTCTCAAACCGTTTGCCGTAGAAAGCTGAGCTTGTGCAGACAGCTCGATTTTAGAGTGCAGAGGTTCGATAAGAAGGGATTCTTCGAAACTCAGTTTCCAAGGGGGTGAAACAACAACAACCTTAAATGTTTATAGTGGATTCGAAAGTTCTTAACATAAAACCGCTTCTTGGTTTAAAGAACTAGCTACATTAACCCCAAAAAATCGCACAGCGGATGAAATAAATCTAGCTTTATTGGAAAAAATTATTGCTCCACAATTAACATACTACTCAATAGATGTAGTTATAGACCAAGAAAATGCGGTATCCTGTCGAGTTCCTATACTCTATAAACCCTTCAGGAATCCTCATGAGTTAACTTTAAAATTGGGGACACCAGTGATGCTTATTCGAAATTTAAAACCACCAAAATTGTATTAATAAACAACTTCCTAATATCAATTTTTACATGGTAAAATGAAGGTAAAAAGGTACCCAAATTCTTAAAATTCTAAGACAGGTTTTTCCTACATTTGGTTGTTTATTTGGCAAATACCGGCACACACAAAATAATAAATTCAATTCATCTTTCAGTTTGATCATTGAACTGTAACCAAGTATTAGTATTTTGAAACATTGACATTTTTGAACTATGGTGCTCTCAGAAAAATATCGTATTGAAATTTTTATGTTGTTGGGTTGTGGAGACAAAGTATGGAGCCGCGATGAAGTTTGGGTGTTGTTCATTGAAAAGTATCCGAGAATACAATTACTCGGTCAAATGTGAGTAGGATATTTTACCAATTTGAAAAGCATGGGACAGTTAGGGATTTACCTAAAACGGGCCGACCACTGGCTTTAAATGAAGACAAAAACTTGATATCTTCCTATCAGGATAAGAAAATCCACATTCTTCAATTAATACCTCAGCGATAAATAACGATGTCAGTACAGCGATTATAAAAAAGCCAGAAGTATCACCTGTGTATGTTGTACAGGAACATTTCTGTGAAGAAATGATGAAAATAATATATTTTTTCAAAATATTATCTTCTCCCATGAGGTTACATTTTGTTTAAATGGCATGATCAATAGACATAATTATCAGTTCTGGTCTGATCAAAATCCACAGTGGATACGGGAGGGATATACATAACATCCGCTAAAAGTCAATGTGTGGGCTGACATAATAAATAAACGAATTTTAGGACCATATTTCTTTGAAGAAAATCTTACTGCTGAGAGTTACTTAGATATCCTCTCATTCGATTTAATACTTGCATTAGCAGTAATGTTTCCTAACGAAGGTAATCCATATCCCCATGAAAGAATATCGTTTGAACAACTTGGCGCACCACCGCATTTTGGTATAAATGTTCGAAGGTATTTGGACGAAATTTTTTCAAATCGGTGGATAGGTCGACGGTGTCCCTTTGAATGGCCACCAAGGTTACCGGACTTTACACCATTGGATTCTTTCTTTGGCAGTATTTGACGGAGAGAGTCTTTATAAATAGACCCAACAGCATTGATGACGTACAAGTCGAAAGTATTCAAAGTGCGTTTAATACTATTTACCATAGGCTCGGTCCATGTCAAGTAGAAGGTGCTACATTAGCCGAATCAGGTGAGTGCTAAGGATCCCTCTCGAATATTAATTTCAATTAAAAAGCGTATGTGAACTGGTTTTACTGTAGCGAAATGAGCAGTCCCCTAATTTTTAGTAATATGCGATTCGATTTACGAAGACCTCATCATAGAGTCCCCACATGACCTAGGTTGCCATTTGAAAAAAAAAAGAAAAAATTAAGAGGTTGCAGGGAAGGGGCTGAAAATATTACAAGACGAACAAGCATTTAAACCACTTTGCGTGGTTAACTCGTGCAGAAGAGGGATTTTGTGCGTTTCAACCTTGTGTAATAAATTGTCAGTGTCTTTAAAAAGTATGGCGATTATAAAAGTGATACGCGTCTTTTTTTAAGTTCATTACAAGATAATCTTATTCTTATATCATACTCATTTTGAAAACCAGATTATTGTAATAATATTAGGATAAACTGAGCTGACATGATGGTTAAGTAGTCATTATTGGAAAGCATCATAATCATACTCATTTTGAACACCAGATTATTGTAGTAATAGCATTAGGATAAGTGAGCTGACATGAGGATTAAGTGGAAACTGCTACTTTTGTGAGACATGTGCAGATAGCGTAAGAACTCAAAAAACAATCAAAAGGAAGAAGTAGTGAGGTTGAGACAACGGATTCAAAATGAGGAAATGCAAAGACGAACAAAAATAACGTATCATCTAATTTAAGTGGTAACGGATAAGGGAAAACTAGAACAGTTGAACCAATAACTTAAGACACTGGGGACCGAGGGAATACAAAGAAGTGTTGGAAGACCACAAAAGCGATGGATGAACAATATAAGACAAGCAAGAAAATCATGGTTCCAACTTTCCAAGACAGGAGAAGACAGGGGAAGCCTATTACGAGAGTACTACTACACAGTCTGAAGAAGAAAAAGAAGAAGTAATGTCGTTGTTAGGAATATTTTGTATATTTATTTATATTTTTTCTGTTTCTCGGCATACTGGCAGTTTAATACAGAATAATTAATCTAATAATATAATAATATAATAATATATTAATATAATAATAAAATAATATAATAATATAGTAATATAATAATATAATAATATAATAATATAATAATATAATAATATAATAATATAATAATATAATAATATAATAATATAATAATATAATAATATAATAATATAATAATATAATAATATAATAATATAATAATTATACAGGTCTTTTTGAGAACTATGGGCGGCTTCTTTCACTTTTGAACACAAGACATAGTTGGTACTGGATATGTTTTTATTATGGTTTAATTTTTCAACACCGGAACGTTCTTTCAAACCAGTAATTCATAAAATGCAGAACACAAATTTTCAGATAATCGTATTTTCAAAAGAGCTTTTACGGAATTAGACGCCAAAGCATTGTTTCATTTTCGTCGAGTGAAGATATTACAAAGCGGCGAAAATAAAGCAAAACTAAGGAAAGCTTCTTCTTAAATCACGGCATAAATCTGGGGCGGCTCCCTTTGTGGTTTGGGAATGGCCGATAAAAGATTTTTTACAGTTTTGACCAGCGTGGAATCGAGGATAAAGTTAGTTCAATTTTTAGGGGATTTATGGTTTATTTGCACTAAACGAGAAGTTACGGTTCTACCGAAAATTGCATTTTTTTTCTTTCCAGTAAGTTTTGTTTAGAAAGGCCATTTTATAAACTGCGTAATTCGAAAACATATTTTTAAATCTTTTTCAATTTTAGTTTTAAGGAAAGTTTTTGAAGCTGCATTTTCTTACATATATATCTATATTAATTTTATAAGTTGCAATACACAATAATTTTTTTTTATTGAATGTTAGTGGCTGTTACTTGATGGAATTTCATTACATGAAGTAAAATAGTAATAATTTATCGAGTTCATTATCACTAGTATAATAAATAAACAAACTATATTTGTTTATTAATTTCCACTAATTCATTTCCGTTTGACAGCTGTTTACGATACACTGTGTCTTTTTCAGTGTCGTATGTAACAGCTCCAGCACACCGGGTATCTAACAAATTAATAGAAATTATTAGTAAATTTTTTAACTTCAAGCCTAAATATAGTATAAAAAACAGCCTTGAATTAATTAATAATATTAAAGATATAACAATTCCAAATAACACTATTTTAATTTCTTTGGATGTGCAAAACCTATTTCCCAGTATCCCCCCTATTGAAGCTATGAACTTAGTGGAAAATTTGCTATTAAAAAATAAAGTCAACCCTATTGTTAAGAATCACATATTAGATTGGTTGGCAGTGTGCCTTGATCAAAATTATATTGAATTTAATGGCTCGATCTATTTAAGTAAAGAAGGTTTAATAATGGGTAACCCGTTAAGTCCTCTTTTATCTGAAATATTTCTTGATAACTTAGAAAATAAATAATCACCATGTAGGAGACAAGTTTATTTATCGATACAGATACGTTGACGATACTTTGGCTTGTTTTACTGGCACAGAGACACAACTTAACCCAGGGGCGTGCGGTGAAATTTTAAGAAAGGGAAGCAATTTTTAGAAACTTACCTATTTGTAATGTAATTCGATTCTTCGATTTTGCAACTCCGACATATTTTGGAGAAGTTTATTTTCAATGGACAACAGCAATATATGCGAAAGTCTCTCCTGCCCCGTTGAATTTCTCACGAAATTTTGTATACGTTTAAGTGTTGAAAAATTGCGTTCTACTGATGAACTTGTGGTAGGTATTGTCAATACTAATTCACACAATTTCGACACTTTGCTGTAGGCATCTTCCAGCTCCTTGTCTTTTAAAAATTGCATTAGTTCCTTAGCGTTATTTTTTGCGCTAATGTCATCAGTTTCGTAAATCACTTTTAGTTCAGATCGCAGTAACACTCGGTCGAAGAACTGGCCATAATGAAGAAGAAGAGATTTAATCGCATCTTCTGGAAAAGTTTTTCCTTTAAATGCATCAAAATTGCAGAGCTCGAGGAATTTAAAATCATTTAAACCGTTAAATCTATAGTTTATTTGTTGCTGAATTTGATCGATTATTTCATAAAAGAGGCGTCTGTATGATGTTTGAACATCTCCCACCTTATCTGTTCGAAGACGCTTGGCTTGTGGCTCTACATTTAACGTCATCGTTTTCTCCAAAAATAGGTCAAAGTCATCTCTTTTTTGGCTTAACATGGACTTAAAATCATCCACTTTTTTTAGGCAAAAAGCAATATCATTTGTTTTAGTTGGTAATATATTAAAAACATTGTCCGAGAATAGAAATATTTCTGAAAATATGTTCAACAAATAACTAAAATTAAAATCTCGTTTCAAACAGTCTAAAAACCACCTCGAACTATTTATTGCTTCTGAGTCCCACGTTTCATTATTTTCTATTATATTCTAGTTTAGTCAGTGACTCACGATTTTCAGATACTGTTAACACAAGTCTTCCATTATAGTTCTACTTAGTATGAGCTACTTTGGGAAATCGTTTGTGGACAATGGAGTCCAAAGCTTGTGTACGTTTTGTTGACTTGGAAAAAAAGCAGCCATGCCACTTAAAGTAAAGAAAAATACTTTACTCTCTTTAATGTGATTGATGGACTGGGATAAAACTAAATTTAATTTATGAGCAAAACAATGGACAAACACAGCACTTGGGAAAGTTTCTCGAACTTTAGCTTGCAGACCCCCTAATTATCCTGCCATCACTGCAGCTCCATCATAACTTTGAGCAACTAATTTTTTCTCTCCATTAATTTCTTTAGTAACGTTGTAAACTACGGTATATAATGCATTTGCTGTACGATTTTCGGACATTTTCTTAAAACCTAAAAATCGCTCTTGAATACTGGAGAGAAAAGGGAGTGATGAATTTGATCCATGGGGGTGGGGCGGATTTGCGGAGTAGAACTGATGAAACACGTATTTTTATGAACGAAATGTGTTGTTAGAACCTAATTATTAAACATTCATGATTCGGAGAGGAGACTAAACCCCTTGATCCCCCCGCCCCCTCAGGCTACGGCCTTGAGTGCAGCACACCTCATAAGATATGTCACGTGCTATGTATATATATCAAAGACACCAATGATGTGTACATTTTTTTTTCTTTTAACTTAGTTCGAACTTTGAGAAACTAAACAATATCTTTTCACTTATATCACCTAGTTTATGTGTTCTTAAAATGGTGTTAATTAGATGATTTGTTTGTGTATCTTATGCCACTGTTATACTGGCATCGTCGCCCGTGTTTTACCTAAACAATGAAACATTAATATTGCTTAGTTTAATTTGTGAGATGCTGGTACAACCATGCTGTTCATATTAAGAATATTCTAGACACGTAGATATAAATTTTAGCATAAAACTCGAAGACTAATTAATTATCGTTTCAATGGTTAGAGTTTGAGGCGAGTCCAATTAGTTAGCACTCAGTATTATTCGCAACATAGGCGAGAAATACATTGATTACACAATACAGCACTCCTGAACGACCGCCTTTTGAAAACAAATTGCATTTTGCTGACATATACCGGTGTGACCTAACAAGGTAAGCAGAATTGGGAGGATATGGCACAATCTGACTTCTGTTTAATTGGTGTCGAACAAATTAGATTAATTTGAAGGGATAATCACTTTACATGGATGGCTACATAGTTATTCAACAGGGACTGGTCTGGGTGACATTTCTGCATATGGGTATAGAAATGCCTTTAGAATAATTTTTTTCTTTAAAATTAATTGACAGTACAAACCAAAGAATTTAAAACAAAAGAGACACGACATAAATAATTTGGTACAGAATATTCGTGTCACGTAACTCAATGTGGAATATTTTTATCATCTTGTTTAGTCCGTCGCTAAGCGAAGTAGAGAGTTGTCATCTTTGACAAATGTAATTTTATTAATTGTGGTTTTATAATTTCGAAGTAAAATAATGAATTCTAATCGCTGGGGAGATATTGATGAGGATTAAATTGATAGAATTATTTGAAACTCCGTGTCGAAGAATACAATTGTTAATAAACAAAGTCATTTACCTCAGTTTTCTCAGTTTTTGAAATTTCTTCATTCTTTACATTCTCTCGTCAAATATGACTAGTGACACGATTAATCATCGAGAATATTGCTCGTGAAATCGTCCTTCGGACTAGTTGAATCTGCAGCTCGATTTCACTCGTAAAAAAACTAGTAGCTCTAGTAGCAAAGGAGCAATTCCTGAACAAAAACCATCTGGTCAAGAGCGACAAAGTGGCAATCAATAAGCCAAAGAAGGATGTACCGGGTGTACAACTAAGAAGGGAGGCCGGCCGTATCTCAGAAACCACTTGTCTTACGGTTTCGGGAAAAAAAATTGTATTAAATCGGCCAAGAGAAATTGCTGGAAATTATTTTTAACCTCGAAATATTGCCGCTAGGGGGCGCAACAAGAACTTAAAATCGTAAATGTCGAGTTTTTTTGTGAATTTATATAGTTGAGGTGTGTCGAAAATATAAGCGTAGTATTCTTCTATACGTTGCGCAACTTTTTGCTATTTATCATTTTTTTCTATTTTCAATAATAAAGTGGTAGGGGAAGGTCAAACATTTTTTGTTTCAAACGTTAATATCTCTGTTTTGAATGAACCGATTTTATTGAACTTGGCCTTAAAAAAGGGCTTTGCGGTGCTAGTAACGGTCACCAAATTTATTTTGCTACTGGTCGCTAGATGGCGTTTTTCTGGAATTCCTCAAATAATACGGGTTTTCTCAAAAAAATCAAATGGTATGATATGACTTTTTTGTCACATTTTATTTTGGGCTTATGAAGGGTATAAGACAGTGAAAAAAAAAACCAGGTCCGTATTTAAATTAAAAAAATTAATGATGATCGCTCGAATCCGAAACGTCGGATTAAAAAACTAACTACACCACATTGTAGAGGAGAAAAAGTGTCAATGGTAAAGTGAAAGTTATTTTCATCTATCATTTCAATTTAACCTAAAATTTGAAACATTTTGAGAAAAAAATGATGCAAATTAAATCGCTATTTCCACATCATCTTTAGATCTTCATAAAACATTAAATTAACTTAAAAATTAAAATCTGTATACCCGAAAATCCATAAATCCACATATTACTTATTATATAGCTCCTTTCCGCTCCGATGGGAAAGTGAACTTGCATAACCTGCATTATTGGTCGGACTACAATCCTCTCTGGATGCGAGAAGTCCAGAGTGAAGGTCGTTGGAGCGTCAACGTTTGGTGGGGCATAATAAACAACCGAATTATCGGCCCAGTAATTTTCGATAATTCACTAAATAGACGGACTTATTTAGATTTTCTCGAAAATCAGCTGCCAGTTTTGCTTGAAGGCATCGACTTAGATACCCTATTCTTCCAACATGATGGCTGCCCAGCTCACTACTCAAACAATGTCAGACGGTTCCTAGATGGGCATTTTCCCGGAAGCTGGATAGGTAGGGGCAGTATATTTCCCTGGCCTCCTTGTTCCCCCGATTTGACGTGTCTAGACTTTTACTTGTGGGGTCGCCTTAAGGATTTGGTGAACCAAAATAGACGAACGACAAGGGAGGACTTCATCAACCGAAATAGAAACGCAATCCAGATGATATCAGCTGCAGAAATAGAAGCTGCAGTAAATACAGTAGAAAGAGTCCGTCTATGTATCCAGCATGGCGGTAGACATTTTTAACAGTTCACTCGACACCAATAGTTAATTAACAAACAATTAAATCGAAAAAGGGCTTGCATATTACGACATTTTCTTTGTTTCTTTGTTCTTTATAGCATTTTTTTAGATCATCCCTGCTTTTTTACACAACAATAAATGGAGTAGCAGGAAACCGCACAGCAAAGAATAAAGCATAAACTCTTTCTTTGGTGTCCTATTTCTAGCTAATGCTTTTACTGTTTAGTTTTTTATGTTCCGGCTTACAATAAATATAATATCATTTCATTTCAATTTATTTTTTCTAAAATTTTAGTAAAATTTAAACGATGGATAAAAATAGCCCTCACTTCACCATTGAGCACTTTTCCTCCTCTAACAGTTGGTAAAGTTATTTTTTTTAATCCAACGCTACTTTCAGATTCGAGCGACTATCATCAACTTTCTTGATTTGAAAAAAAATCGGATAACATGTCGATTTATAGGTTTTCGGGGATGTTATTTTTTCGGTTTATTTGACCAAAATAACAAAAATAAATAGTAAGGTTATAAAGTAGAAGGGACGAAAATCAAAAATGTCGTAAAAAATCTATTAATATGTCGATTTGGTTTTCGGGTATATTTGCAGCGTTTTTCTCTCAAAATTTCTCAAATTTTGGGTTAAATTGACGTGATAAATAAAAATAACTTTCGCTTTACCATTGGCACTTTTTCTCCTCTACAAATCGGTATAGTCAGTTTTTTAATCAAACGTTTAAAACGTTTAAATATGGATCTGGTTTTTTTATTTCACTATCTTATACCTATCATAACCACAAAAAAGTCATATAATACCATTTGTTTTTTTTTGAGAACATCTGTATTATTTGAAGAATTCCAGAAAAATGCCATCTAGCGACCAGTAGCAGAATAAATTTTGTGCCATTTTTTTTAAGACCAAGTTCAATAAAATCCGTTCATTCAAAACAGACATATCAACGTTTGAAACAACAAATGTTTAACGTCCCCCCACCACTTTATTATTGAATAGAAAAAAATTATAAAAAGCAAAAAGTTGCGTAACTTATTGCAGAATACTATGCTTATATTTTTGACACACTTGAACTATACAAATTCACCAAAAAATCGACATTTACGATTTAAAGTTTTTGTGGCGCCCCCTAGCGGCAATTTTTCGAGGTTAAAAATAATTTTCAGCGATTTGTCTTGGCCGATTTACTATATAATTTTTTTCCCGAAACCGTAATACAAGTGCTTCCTGAGATACGACCGGCCGCCCTTCTTAGCTGTATACCCGGTACATATTCAGCAGGAAGACCTGACGAACAGCGGATCTATGGGTCGTCAACAGTGGTCCACAGTGGTCGGTAGAAAGAATAAAGCCAAGCTAAAACCAGGAATTGTTGGAAATAGTGAGAATACTATATTAAAAGCCGCGCCAAAAAAAAGCAGATCTGTATGTATCCAGGCTGGATCCATCAATAGAGGGATCCCAGGTCGAAGGATTTTAAAGTCAAAATTTCCTGAAGTTAAAGTAGGTGCAAAACACTTTCCTAACTTCTGAGAACTTTTCCAAGTTTTCAGATTCGAGGGACTATCATCAACTTTCTTGATTTCAAAAAAAAAATCGGGTAACATGTCGATTTATAGGTTTTCGGGGATCTTATTTTTTCGGCTTATTTGACCAAAATAATAAAAATAAATAGTAAGGTTATAAAGTAGAAGGGACGAAAATCAAAAATGTCGTAAAAAATCTATTAATATGTCGATTTGGTTTTCGGGTATGTTTGCAGCGTTTTTCTCTCAAAATTTCTCAAATTTTAGGTTAAATTGACACGATAAATAAAAATAACTTTCGCTTTACCATTGGCACTTTTTCTCCTCTACAAATCGGTATAGTCAGTTTTTTAATCAAACGTTTCGGATTTGAGCGACCATCATCAACTTTCTTAAATTAAATATGGATCTGGTTTTTTTATTTCACTATCTTATACCCTTCATAACCACAAAAAAGTCATATAATACCATTTGTTTTTTTTTTGAGAAAATCTGTATTCTTTGAAGACTTCCAGAAAAATGCCATCTAGCGACCAGTAGCAGAATAAATTTGGTGACCGTTAGTAGCACCGCAAATCTAGCGAGAAAAGCCATTTTTTTTAAGACTAAGTTCAATAAAATCCGTTCATTCAAAACAGAGATATCAACGTTTGAAACAACAAATGTTTAACGTTCCCTCATCACTTTATTATTAAAATTAATTAAAAAGCAAAAAGTTGCGTAACTTATTGCAGAATACTATGCTTATATTTTTGACACACTTTAACTATACAAATTCACCAAAAAATCGACATTTACGATTTAAAGTTTTTGTGGCGACCCCTAGCGGCAATTTTTCGAGGTTAAAAAAAATTTTCAGCCATTTCGCTTAGCCGGTTTACTATATAGTTTTTTTCCCGAAACCGTAATACAAGTGGTTCCTGAGATACGACCGGCCGGCCTTCTTAGTTGTATACCCGGTACATATTCAGCAGGAAGATCTGATGAACAGCGGATCTATGGGTCATCAACAGTGGTCCACAGTGGTCGGTAGAAAGAATAAAGCCAAGCTAAAACCAGGAATTGTTGGGAATAGTGAGAATACTATATTAAAAGCCGCGCCAAAAAAAGCATATCTGTATGTATCCAGGCTGGATCCATCAATAAAGGGATTCCAGGTTGAAGGGTTTTTAAAGTCAAAATTTCCTGAAGTTAAAGTAGATGCCGAGAACTTTTCCAAGTTCCCGGAACATTATGCATCTTTTAAGGTGACCTTCAAAACGTCGAGAACGTAATGAACTATAATATTTGGCGAAAGGGCACATATATTGCCAAGTTTTTTCGTCGGAAGAAGAGGAAAGTAGCAACAAGTTATCAAAGAAATTACCCAATATATTACTTTTAAATTTAATTACTTCTGAGTATATTTTAGATGAATCTTTTGACCTAAAACTTCTCTGTTTAACTGAAACATGGTCTCATAATAACAAAACACTTTCCTAACTTCTGTAATGTATCCAGCTTTTCTAGATGTTTTTATCGAGGGGTGAAGTGGGCATTTGGGGAAGAAACGACTTGAATTTAGAGCCTATCGATCTTAGTCAATATTGCATAGAAAAAGTTATCGAAATTTGTGGGGTAGAATGGAATTCACCTAGCAGGGGTAAACTGATTGTTTTGGTTTGTTATAGATCACCAGGTCAGGTAAGCAATTTTAATACATTCCTGGATAATTTAAACTTAATTTTAAATTCTCTTTGTAAATTAAAAACTAAAATAGTTATAACTGGAGACTTTAATGTCGACACTGATTTAAATAAAAATAACTATAGAGATTTATTAAATATTTTATCATTATTCAATTTAGAAAATATTGTTAAAGTACCAATTCGAAAAAGCAGTATTTTACACCTTGCATTTACTAATTTACTAAACGTAGATTGTAATGTCCTAAACAATATTATTTCAGATCATAAATGTATTTTTCTAACTAGAAATTTTTTGAAAAGTACCCCAGTGGTCATCTCGGCTATCCTTTCAAACACAAGAGGAATTTTCGTTCGCATCCAGTCTCTGAGTACGAAGTTAGACAAATAATTAATTCAAAATTAAAAAATTAAAAATCGGCGGGTCCTGACGGAATTTCTTGTTATTTGCTTAAACGGGTCACTGAATGCATAGTCAAACCACTGTGCATATTAATAAACTTATCTTTTACCAGTGGCAAATACCCCAAACAACTTAAACTAAACAAAATTATTCCAATATATAAAAAACAAGATAAGAAAAAGGTCGATAATTATAGACCTGTTGCTGTCTCTTCAAGTTTTAGTAAGAAATTTGAATACGCATTACTCACTAGACTGCAATCATTTCTGAACAGATGTAAAATTTTATCGACAAATCAGCTCGGTTTCCGGTGTGATAGGTCTACCGAGACTGCAATGTCGGATTTTTATGCTCGGATACTGGACTGCTTGGAGAAGGGTGAGTGTCCTGTTGGGGTGTTTTGCGACCTCAGCAGAGCATTCGACTGCGTGGTGCATAACCGTCTCATGTACAAGCTGGACGTGCATGGTGTCCGCGGATTAGCTGCAGATTGGGTTTGGCCGAGAGGCGACAGGTGGTTGACATTAGTGGGATTTTTTCGGAAAGTTTATCCGTGAAAATCGGGGTACCGCAGAGCTCCATATTGGGCCCTGTACTCTTTATACTGATGACACATCACTAATTGTGTCGCACCCACAAAGCGATACACTCCAGGGATATTGTAACGGTAATTTGCTTGAACTGGATAAATGGTTTAGTAGCAACTATCTTTATCTAAATAGCTCAAAAACGAACTTTTTGCGTTTCCATCTTCTGCAAAACAGAAAAGATATGTCACTTCAAATCAACATTGATGGGCGAGCTTTAGAGGAGTCTTCTCAGGTTTGTTGTTTCCTGAGACTTGAAATCGACAATGGTTCAGACTGGACAACTCATTGCACGTCTCTCAAAACAAAGTTGTCGTCATTGCTATATGTGTTAAAAAAACCTTCGAAATGTATTGGAGCGGTCTCAGCTGCTTTCCATATATTATGGAGAGGTCCATTCACGACTCAGATACGGTGTTATGTTTTGAGGTAATTCTACCATGGCTGCCGATGTGTTCATTCAAAAGAAGATCATAGGAAGTATTGTTGGAGTGACCGCTGGGACTTCTTGCACGGATATTTTTAGGAACTCACAAATTTTAACACTTCCGGGTATTTTTATATTGGAGGTGTGTATTTATACGCATAAGAATCGAGATATTCTTGCTAAAAATAAAGATTTTCAACAGTATCACACTAGAATCTTGAATAATTTTAGTATTACCTTTGTGAGGTTAAGTCTTAGTAAAAAATCACCTTCAATAAATGGTCTGGAAATCTATAACAGCTGCCCGTGGCAATAAAAGAATGTAATAGTTTAAAATCATCTAAAACTTCACTTAAACGTTAACTGGTTGAGGCATGTCCTTACGGTGTACAAGAATTTAAACAATCAAATAGTTTGCATTGTAATTTTGTTTCTCACTTTTTTTTTTGTTATAATTTTTGAATTGTAACTTACACATTTTATGTTTTTATATTTTTTTTGACGGATTTCACACAATTTTGTAATTGTCTCAAAAGAATAAAGAAGTTAAGTAAGTAAATAAATATAATCGATAATAATCCTATCACTTGTTATATTATATTAGATAATTTTTGAATGAAATATCTAATTTTTTTCTCTCGCATCTATTTATCGTAACACCTGTTGTGATATGTGACGTTAGAATGTATAAATTCAAAAATTAAAATAAAATATTATTTTACTGTAAGTGGATGTATCAGAGGGGATATATCATAGTCAAAGTGCTTTATTACCAAAAGATTGACACCATTGACAAAGCTAAAAAAGTGTACTACAAATATTTTAAACTACTTACAAATGATAAATATTATAAAAAAAAGAGTATGACAATTATTCCTAAAATATGGAAAATACAAAATAAATATATACATATACACACATACACACACAATTGTAGAAAGACATAGTCAAACAAACAAATATATTTAGTCATTAACAAGAAGACACAATTCTACTTACAACTCAAAACAAACAAGTTAAAACTGATCCTGAAAATAATCTTTGACCTCATAATATGACCGCTGAATTGGATTTTTTTTAATTTGTTTAAGTTTTGTATGTTTTTACTGACCTCGTATTGTAACCGTAAAAATCACCTTTCGAGATTTTTTCAGATCTTCACGTTTCAGGGTTCCTAGATGACGAAAAACATGCTTTTTCAATTCCGTCGGTCTGTCTGTCTGTCTGTTCGCGGCATAGCTAGAAAAACTACTTACTCGATTGACTTCAAATTTTGGTCAAAAATTAAGGGTCACATGGGGATGACCTGGTAATATTCTGGTAAAAATTCAATATGTCGAGACAAAATGGCGGACTAGTGAAATGTTAAAAAAATTATCATTAAAAAACTAATTATCCAAATTACCTCAAATTTTGCAAAAACATCAAGTATTATGTTGGAATTAACTGGTAAAATTTTGGTATGAATCCAAGATGGCGGAACAAAATGGCTGCATAATAAAATATTTAGAAATTCAGCTTGCAAAAACTGCTTAATGGTTTGATTTCAAATTGTGTGCCATAACTAATTGTGGTATAGGGATCAACTAGTAAAACTGTGTTACTAATTCAAGATAGCGTAATAAAATGGCGGCCAAATAAAATGTTTGTAATTGTGAAAAAAGCACCCTCTCAGGTTTTACATATCTTTACGTTTTAGCGTCCCTAGATGCTAAAAAACATGCTTTATTAATTTCGTCGTTCCGTCTGTCTGTCTGTCAGTTCGTGGCATAGCTTAAATACTCCTTACCCGATTGGGGATGACCCGGTAATATTTTGATAAAAATCCAATATGGCGGAACAATGTTGAAAAAAAATTGGTAGAGTGGTGTATTGTATAGGGTTAAGATACAGTAAAAAAACACAAAAGCCTATTTTGAAATGGTCGGCGTTTCGCTATTTTATTGTTGCATCGTCAGGGCACATATATAGATTCTATATCCTGCATTAAACCCATATTATCAGTCTTTACCTACTAGGTTGGTCTGCAGATATTTCCCCGATATTAAGATTCTACTCACCTATGGTTGGAACCAAATATTGAAAGTAATATATTAATTGGTTCTCCAGATTCTTCTAATAGGCCACTGAATTAGGCGTACCCTGTGTCTGTGTATACTATAGAGCTATATACTCGGAGCGGCTGCATATATTTTCGAACAGCAGGTTGTTAAACCTTAAATTACATACAAGCAGGTCTTTCTTTAAAATAACAATATAAAAGCATTCGTTGCACTCCTCTAAATAGATAGTTTAGCGAGGAGAATCGATTTAATAAAGGGGGTTTGTAATAAAAATCGTAAAATGAAAGTGTTACGGTCTTTTTTATAGCTTAGAGCAAACCATAAAAGCGTGTTTTACTCTCTTGGCTACTAAGAAAATGAAAAAGTAGTAATGCAATGTTACTTTCGGGAAATCGATGTTTAAACGACTTCAAAAAAACGAGGAGGTTCTCAATTCAAACCTATGTATTTTTTATGTAAGTACATCGATTAGTTCATCTTAGAGTATGCATATTAAAAAAATTAAATAGCGGAATGGCGCCATTTTGAATGATTTTCTGCAAGGTAGTTTCCGCGATAACTTTGAAATACTTAACATATTGCCTTAAATTTAGTCTATGAAATATAATTGACCAAAAAAGTAATTTGGTAATATCTTGAGAAACATCCCCGTAGCTAGGGGAGGGTGTTCTATTTTCATAAATCTTTTTCTCCGAGAGAGTTTTTGCCTTGCCTTTTAAATGTTCTAATACATTGATTCAGTGATTCTAGTAAATTTTCACGTACAATGGACCATAGTTCTTGTTTATTTTGTTAGGGCACGTCCAACATTTTGAGTTTGACCTTTACAATAAAACTTTCCTCGTAATAAATCGTTCCTTTTACTAGGAATAGTGAAGTGTGACTCAATTTAGTTCTACATAGTCATTTAGTAACACATATATACTCTCTTTTCTTGAAACATTTTTATTTGACTCTATTTTGTCTACCATATTGGATCAGTACCAAAATACCTATGATTGGCTCGCTGTTGAGCATCTATAACTAAATTTATCGACCGTTAATAATTTTGCATTGTTTTAACAAATTCAAGCACACTTAAATTTTATTATACGTTATCAGCAGTTCGGCATAGTTACATTGAACAGGGGTAAGTGAAAAACACCTTTATTTTTCGCTTTCAAGGGCAAAAATTAGTCCTTATTCCTCTAAGGAATTTCAGATATTTCATATATTTTTCCTAACCTAAACTGCCTGGTTTGCAAGATCTTTAAGCTAATCCACTCACAATCCTTCGCATTGTTGCCGGCTCGAGTAGATATAAGCATGAATAAGAACCCGATTTCTCTTGATGATGTTTATAATTTAATACAATCTGTTAATTCCAATATATCAGAAATGATAGATGGTGTTAGTAAGGACTTGGACCTGCTGTCATTCAAGGTTGACAATGAGATCGCTGATGTGAAACAACAAGTTCACACTATTAATCAAGAAAATAAAGCACTCAAAGATCGTTTGAAAAAAGCTGAAAGACTGTTGAAAAGAAACAACCTCATAATTTACGGTGTTTTTGAAGAAGCCGAGGAAACTACTACAGTTGTCTTAGAAGCCATAATTAATATATGTGTTCATAAACTTAATATTTTTCTTTCGAACTCTGAGGTTTCAAATTGTTTCCGTTTGAAAAGAAAATAGTAAAACCAAGACTTGTACTGCTTGTGCTCGTGAGCCAGCTTAAGAAGAAGGCAAGAAAGTTTGGGTAACAGAAGTAGCTTGAAAGGTAGTAATATCTTTATTAACGACGATCTTATCCTGGAGGACCGAGTTGAAAGGAGCTTCCTTGTAGAGAAACTTGAGCAAGCCAGAAGCAATCATTTTGTTACTAGTCTTAGCGGCAACAAATTGATAGTGAACTGTGAGCAGTGGCTTTCCCCACTGAAGGTACTGGAGATTTGCATTCCCCACTACCCAATAGGTTAACCCACAGTGAGCCTACTATCCCGCTAGTTGATCCACTTCTAGACGAAGAAGTTCCTGAACATACAGTTGAGCCAAGTACAGATAAAGTTATTTCGCTCCCACGTGCTACGAATAGCGCTTGTGATAAACCAGATTACGCAACTAGCGTATCAGTGGATAAAAGAAAACTGGATCACACACCTTCTAAAGTTTTGGGCGCAGTTCCTAAAAAAAATCTAACCAGTTACCTTTCTCTCTTCGTTCTGCAAGCAGAAATAAAATAAATAATTTATAAACATTTACTTTACTTATTTTTAGCCTCAATAATTAGTCTCTTTTTTTTGTATTATTCTTATTTGTCTAATTTGTTTTTGTATGTATATATATTATTTCTATTTCTGTATAATTTCATTTTACAACTGTATATGCTGTTTTAATTTATTTAAAATAATATGTCGTTAAGCCTATGCCACGTTATTGCTCGATCACTTGTAGCGAATTTTGATGGTTTTCAGGCACGCTGTTCTTAATAAATACAATATAATAGGAGTATCTGAAACTTGGCTACAAATAGGTATCCCTGATAAGATGCAACTGACCGGCTATAAACTGTATCGACGCGACAGGGGTAATGGCAGAGGTGGGAGCGTAGCAATCTATTGTAGAACATCTATCATGACCCGTACGCTGACGGTTCTCGATATACGTGGCACGGAACAAATTTGGATTTCGGTTAAACATGCCAACAAACACTATGTTATTGGTACTTTATATCGTCCTCCGTGTTTCTCGGCCGCTGAATTTTTTGATGCTCTCGAGAACGTGTTGTCTACTTTGGATCCTAAATTCGATTCCCTAATTTGCATGGGCGATCTGAATTTCGATCTGCTGGATTTTAAAAATAGTAACTCTAAAAAACTCATAAATATATTTGAGACATTTGATCTATTACAAATAATCGGAGAAGCCATTAGGCACGGTCCTACTAGCCCTAAACTGATAGATGTTATGGCTATTTCATGTAACATTCCGAAACATAATGTCAAAGTTCTAAATACTGAGAATATATCTGATCACTGCCTTATTTCGTGTCAATTACTACAAATAAAAGAGAAAATTAAGCCTTTTTTGTATACATTCCGTGACTTTAAGACTATTAATATAAATAACTTTAATATAGATCTGAATAACCTAGATTTTTCACACATATATATCGCCAATGACATAGAATCGAAAGTAGATATTTTTAATAGCATTATTCTAGCATTAGTCTTTTTGATTTTTATGCACCCATAAAAACTGTACGTATATCAAAAAATAAAGCCCCTTGGCTAACTGGAGCAATAAATGTTCTTAAAACTAAAAGGGATAAAGCACTGCTTAAATTTAAGAAAACCAAAAATTTAAGTGACTGGAATTTTAAATAGTAAATAACTGTTTTTTAAAATCTCAGAGCTATACTTCTCCGGATCCGCTTTTCCTTAACTTTCTGTCCAACAATGAACTGAATGATCAATGTCAGGAATTCAAATTCAATCTAGTACTTTTCTTAATAAAATCCAAATCTGTTGGGCCAGATGCAATTAGTTCCGACATGCTTCTCTTGTGCTGTCCCAAAATAATTCCAGTTTTGACTCACATATTTAATTTCTGCATAAGTAATACATTTCCCTGGGTTTGGAAAAAATCACACATAATACCACTCCCAAAAACTTCAAACCCTACAGAAATGAAAGATCTCAGACCAATTAGCATTCATTGTGTTCTCTCCAAGGCGTTGGAGAAAATCATTGAAAATCAAATTAGAGTCTTTACCTATAGAAATGGCATACTCCCAGAACATCAATCGGGGTTCCGTAAAGATCACAGCTGTATAACAGCTCTAGCCAAAGTCACCGACGATATTCTTATTGAAAATGATAAAAATAACTTAATAATACTCATACTGTTAGACTACTCGAAGGCATTTGATTTAATCAACCATTCGCTTTTGTTAAATCTCCTACACTATCTGGGATTCACGGCGGGCGCTATTTCGTTCTTTTCCAACTACCTACTTAATAGATCTCAAGCAGTTAGAATGTGCAAAGGTACGTCAAACTTTGCACCTGTTGTGAGTGGAGTTCCCCAGGGTTCTGTTTTGGGACCACTTTTGTTTACTCTGTTTACGTCACTGTTTTGTACGGTTCTTGGGCATTGTAAATCCCACTTTTATGCAGACGATACGCAAATTTACTTCTCTTTCCAAGTAAAAGATCTCCATGCTTCATGTGCTCTGATTAATCAAGACTTAGAATCACTCTATGATATTTCAACAAAATACTGTTTAAAGCTTATCCCCTCCAAATCTCAAGTGATGTTATTTGGTAGAACAGCTGCTCGCTCCAGTTGTTTAAATGGTGTCAGTATTCACCTCACTGACCAAGCAAAAATTCTATGAGTCGTTGTAGATTTTAGGCTCAAATTTTCCAGTCATATTACCAATATTATTAAAAAGGCATTTTATAATCTAAGACTCATTTACTCTATACGCCATTTGCTGAATAAAAAATTTCGTATATTGCTATGTAATTCGTTGGTATTGTCTCTCCTTAATTATGGAGATATGATGTATGGTCCGAATTTACTTTGTGCTGATGCCCGTAAAGTCCAGCTTATTCAGAATGTCTGCATTCGGCTAATTTGTGGCTTGCAAAGGAGGGATCACATAACCGCTCATTTGAATAATATTGGTTGGCTAGTGATGGGGAAAAGAAGAACTCTGCATTATCTAGTCTTCCTTCGCAAAGTAATAACAACACAAGAACCTCCCTATTTGTATCGAAAGCACAAAACCTCTCAATTTCGTGGATCATTTTCTTATATCGTAACTAAGCTATACAATAGAGTTCCTAATTCCATCAAATCGTTTAGTGTCTATAGATTTAAGCAAAAGATTAAGCATATGCTTCTAAGTAATCATATCTGAATTCGAACTAAAGTATTGGCGTACAACTTAGGCATTAATGAACTTCTGTATTAACTATTTTTCTCATATTCATATTTAACTATTGTGTCTTTTGTTTTAAATATTACGTATTTATATATATTCCTAGGTATCGTTGTTTACTTTTAGACCCACTGGTCATATGCTAATGCATTTTTTTTGTTTTAATTAATATTATTCTGGGTTGAGTGTAAGAGCGCTGCTCACTGGCTTGCCAGATGAATGCGAACTCTGCCTTTGTCGATATTTTATTTTGAATTATTATTAATTTTATTAACATTGTATCTTGTCGACAGTAAAAGCATTTATTATTATTATTATTAGTATTATTATTATTGGACATACTTTAAAATAAATTAAATAAGTACATTTTCACACTGATTTAAAAAAAATCATTATACCACCATTTTGTTCTGCTATGTTGATTGAATTCGACCAAAATTTTACAAGCCTATCTCTATATCACATCAAATTTTTGTGCAAAATTTAAAGTTGATTGAATAACAAGGATTTTTAGGTTAATTTTTTTAGACACTTTATTTAATCTCCACTCCACAGTTTGTTTATCTTTTCTCTCAAAATTTTAAAAAATTTTAGTAAGTAGTTTTTCCAGTTCGTTTTTAAAATATTTTATTAGGCCGCAGTTTTACTTTGCCATCTCGAATTTGTACCAAAATGTTACCGGTTCATTCCAATGTGACACTCGATTTTTGTGCAAAATTTGAAGTAAATTGGATATTTGGTTTTTTCTATATTGTTCCACCATATTAAATTTTTACCTGTATGTCATCCCCATATGACCCTTAAAAATATTCTTTGACAGGTCAGACAAACAGACAGACAGTACATTCGTTGGTTTGTGATGGTTTGCAAATTCTGCAGACGTTTCGCCATAATCTCATTTATTTATCTGCTTTTTTGAGCAGGTATTTCTTGCAGGGAGCAAATTTCTTGCATCGTCTCTTTTGTTTAGTGCGACATGCTTTTCAATTTCTATTGCTTCCCGGATTATTATAGTTTTGTAGTACTTCGTATCTGATATTTGTTTGCAGCTATTACAATTAATTTTAAGTCATGTCTCTAATTGATGTTGGAAAAGGGCCGACTTGGTTTCTTTGTTCTTAACGTCTAACTTATATTCTTCAAGTCTTACCGATATTATCCTATTTATTTGCCCTATATAGGTTTGATTACATATAGCGCATGAGAACCTGTAAACGCCTTGAATTTCTAAGTTGATCTTGTGCTTGGAATTTCTCAGAGATGATGATATTGTTCTTAATGGTTTGTAGGCTGTAGAGATATTGTGTTTTTGAAGAAGTCTTCCTATGCAGTCTGTATTTTCGTTAAGATAAGGAAGTATGACTGTTGATGTGTTTTCAGAGGGTATTGACGTTTTTTTGTTGACCTCTTCGTTGATGTTCTAGAGCTTTTTTAATAGTGTGAGAGATTCGAGAAGGTTGAGCAATATTTATATGATTTCATGGCCGAAGATTATACCACCGCAGAATCGACGTTAAGACCGGGCCCTTCGCCTTATTGAGGCCTATTTATTTTTATTTGTTGATCATTGGCGCCTGTTTGTCTGATTTTTTTAGCAGGTATTTCCACGCAGAGGACAAATTTGTTGCATTGTTTCTCTTGTTTAGTATGCCATGCATGTCAAATTCTATTGCTTCCCGGATAAAATATTGGCCAGCAGTTTACCAAGGAAAGACAATGAGCAAGCATAGAAAAATGACAAATGAGGATTTGGCGAAATGTCTGCAGAATTTGCAATTCACTAAAAGCAACAGATGTACTGCCGGACCTGTCAAAGAACATTTTTATAAATATATACATATATATATATATATATATATATATATATATATATATATATATATATATATATATATATATATATATATATATATATATATATATATATATATATATTTATATATATATATATATATATATATATATATATATATATATATATATATATATATACTGTCGGGCTATGTATTTGGACCGGCCGTATATATCTCTGAACATGAATCTTTCCAAATTTGAAAAAGAATCACAAGTACAGCTTTCTTGAAAGTAACAATATAAAAGCAATCGTTGCACTCCTCTGATTAGATATTTTACCGAGAAGACGCGGTTTAATAAAGAGGATTTGTACTAGAAATCGTAAAATAAAAACTATTACAGCCCATTTTATGGCTTAGAGAAAGCTAGTGTTTTACTGTCCTGCCCTGCAAGAAAATGGATGCAATGTTGCTCTTTGAATTATCGATTTTTTTGCAGATAAAACAGTACGTGAATAAATACCTTAGTGCCATGTTTTAAAAAATTATCGATAAACATTTATTTTGTAAATTTGTCATAATGGCAAACTAAAAAAACATGAAAAGAAATTACTAAAATCATTAAATGCTGCCTTAAAATCAGGGATAAGTATTAACAACTATATATTTTTAAGAAGCTAAAAATATACCTGGTGCAAATAAAAAATAGTACAGGCTGCACCATTTAAAAAAACAGAAAACTGCTAGTTTTTATCATCTCGATAAATAGAATGATAAGATCAAAATGCAACTTTTTCTATTTCGTCCTGTATCCCCTAATTTTGAATTGAGAATATATTGTTTTATATGTTAAAATGTTTAGCTTCTACGAGTTACAAAGTTGCTTAAAAAAATTAAATTAAAACTGTTAAATTAGACTTCACAGATGATTCTCGCTAGGATCCGAGTCACCTAACTTATATGACGCCCAATTTAAACATTTATTCCCGTATTCACTAAAAAGATTTAAGAGTTAGACCGAGTTTAGTTACCATAGTACTTAAAACTCTTAGTTCGCCAGTTATGTTTCGCTTATGTCACTGTCATTTTGTAATTGAGATATTTTGAAAAATTATTTGTTCAATCGTTAAAAATGTCATCTTAAACCTATAACTGTCAAGTTAGACCTGGTTTAAATTTAAACCTCTTTTGTGAATACGGGTATTAAGTTGTATTTTTGTTGATGAGAATCCCATATATTTTAGTCCGTGCTAACTTATTTGTTGACCACGAATTTGTTTCTACATGTTTAAGTTATGCTTTTTCGGGTTAGAATCCGATATACAGTATTGATAGTGAAAGTGCGTAAAATAAAATTTTGAAATTCTTTTGCCAAATGGCGTGATTTATTTTTTTCATATGTTTCATACGGGACCAGCCCGACATTACCTTCAATACTTCCTTAAAAAATCATCCACATTGGTGAACCATCTAGCCCGGATAGACTCCACTTTTTTCCTATCCAATAAAATCATGTTGTTAAATTGTAATGACCCACACTCCATACCTCCATAAGAATGTCTTCAATCTTATTTAAGACTCGATAGGTTATTTCTAATCCTAATCTTTTTCAAATAATGGTAAAAGTGTCATTTAAAAAGGCATAACTTTTGCCTTTTAAAAGAATCTTGAAAGTGCAGTAAATTTAACGGTTCTGACTGAATGATTACAATAAAACTAACTGGATCAATTCCAATGTGTAAGCAATGTAGCAATTGATCGGAGTTTTGATATTCACGAGGATATTTATGTATTTAATGCAGATTTGAGGTTCTAAGGAAAACAAATAATCATACTCGTATAATAAATATGTTTATATTAATGTAATCAAATGAAAAACCTAAATAATATAAATTTCAAAACATTACTTATATATATTTGCGTTTATAATATCATTCTATATCTAGTTACGTTTCCCTATCGCTCTCCTTTTCTAAATTAATTACAATCGGTAATTAAGTGATGGACTGAATTTTCTCAACTACCTGAGAGGATATCTTAACACACTTTTTTATTAATTCTAGAATACTATATGACTTAAAAACGAAGACATATTTTCAGACCTAATCTTTGATTTTAAATGGTGCTACATTTGCTCTGAGGGATTAAAAACACCATAGTACGGCAGAAGCCGTAACTTAGTTTGTCCCATTTACTCTACCAATACCTCACAAACCTATACTTTTTTTATATAGAATGCCTTCAAAACTTTTAAAAGATTACTTTTTTATAACATTTTTCAAAATATATATCATGTGCCGCCATGTTGTTGTGAATTTTCGTATTATTTGGCGACTGCGATACATTGCCCATTATGATCACGTTTTTTTGAGAAATGTTTGGTAAAACACTATTCTTCAGACATTCTTCAAACAGTTCTGCCGTTATGTTTTTATGATAGTACACGCATTGGCGTATCCAGGATTTTTGTTTGTGGAGGGGGGGTCAGTCTTAGAGGAAAACTTTTATAGTTCCTAAAGTAGGCCATCGCCACTACACGTGTTTGCTAAGTAATGCAATGCGGTAGGCTTTCATTGGCCAGTGGGTATTGCCCAGGCTCTCGCTTTTTCTCGCATCCACATAGGTATATCGCCCATAGCGTATTCTTTTTTTCTTCCGCTGCGCGCCGGCTTATTAAGATAACTTTTTTGAGTTATGGCGATCGTTGTCTAATTTTCGGATATTACTCGGTTTTGCCCAGACCTCTGTGTATTCCGGGTTGAAAAGTAATATAATGTCTATTTTTTGGAGGGGCATCGCCCATTTGTCCTTATGATAAAATTGCCACTGGCATAGTGCTTTCTTTTTACAAGAAATCTTAGTTAATCTAACTTAGCCAAAAAAGTATAGTCTAAATTAACTCAGATCAGCCAATATTTTATCTAAAAGGAAAACCACTATTAATGTAGTTCAAGGTTTCACGATATCTCCTAACTTTTAAACATCCGTAAATTAATAATTCAAAAACAAAATAAACTTATCTGTAAGTTAAATCTCCAATTTTCTTCAAAACCAACTACTAATTAGTAAACGCCCAGCGCAAAAAAAAATACAATAAAAAACCGTAAACTTCCGGTGAAATCGATTTTAAATATTAAATAAAAAGTTAGGTAGCTTGGCGATGTCAAAAATACGCAGAATTTAAGTAATTCGGCAGCATCGCGAGTGTATTCTCGAGGTTTGAGAGAAAAACTTCGATTCGCAAAGGTTCAAATTCAAGCGGTGTTGTTGTTGTTGTCGAATTATGTTTTGTTAATTGCACAGATAATAAATAATCAAAAAAAATACGTAGAAAGTAATATATAAAATAGGGTCGTAAAAACATACTTTAAACTAGCCTTTAAGGGGGCTGCAACCCGGCAGCCCTCTCTGGATACGCATATGAGTACACGCAGGAGTCTTTAATATCATTTGCAAAAAGCCACAAGGTATTTGGGGTCCAATCATTTTCTGACTCGGTATTTAATTTCTTTATTTCACGAAGCTTCTATTTTACATCTACCGAAAGAAATGGACCATCAGTTGGATGGTGTTTCATGCGTGTCAAACTATGTCTCATCAAGTTATATTATTGGAAGATTTTCGGAAAGGTATTTTCTTATCGATGTTGTTTACTCAGAACGTCACTTTTTTATTCGCTGGGATTCTAAAAGTACATGTTTTTTGTCAATTCTGCGATATCTGAAGCCAGTTTTCGACAAAACTCGCTAAAGGCTAGTGATGCTACATCATAATTCATCATTAGTGAGCCCTTGCTTGAGAGTTTTCAGTATAGGTAAGCGTTGCTTTTCGTAAATGGTGTATACTTCCACTTATTAAATCCTTGTCGCATTCATCGAAACATTTGGTGGAACTGGCATCAGCTTATTTCATGATGTGATGGGATTTGACAGGATTATTTCCACTTTAGTCACAATTATCTCAGTCAAATCACATGTTTTACTCGTAGCAGCACTAGCGCTAAGTTCTTTGTTAAGTAACGAATCATAAACAGTTTTTACAATTTCCCATGCATCGACATCTAAAGCAGTATCAATGTTTTTCGACGGAGCCACATAATGCTTAAAAAAATGATATCGCAATACAACTGAACACTTCCCGTGAGAAATAATGACTGACATTCAATGTGTTTAAAAATTTTAGATTTTTTATGCCCTGAAATTATTACAATCCGACCCTCTCAACTATTTTTATTTGTTTATTGCCAAGCTCTTGTCTACACGATGGAATCGACACAAGTTAGTTTTATTGCGGTCATTGAGTCAAAAGCAGTTTTCGAAATTTACCTTATCATATTCCGCAATGAAATAAGTGAATTAAGGTCAATTTTGGATAAAAAATATTAAATATAATAAAGCATCGCCCGGGCGGTTTGTATTTGGATGGGTGACCACACCGGGGAAGACCGTGCTCTGTCTAGAGGTGGGTTGCTAATAATAGGTAGTAGTTCTTTAAAGCAACGGTGCATTATGCTTAGGCCTCCGACCTTCGTGGTATTTTCAAACATAAAAAGAGAGTAAATAACATTTCAACTGCGATCTCTGTGACAAGTGAAGTTTATATGAAACCAGCTCTCAAATAATGTTTGTAACAATTTTATACCGCTGTTAAAATAAAATCGTTGTAACAATTTACCTGGCTTAAATGTCCAGCATAATAAAAATGTTGTTTTCGCGGGTACTGTTCACTATATAAATTAGTTACCCCAGTTGGCTGAATACGGCTCACGTGGCCTAGTCAATTATAAAACAATCAAGGAAAGGAGCAAATAGAATCAGTTCAAATATTTGACAGCTAATTCGATTCGAAAAAAGGATTTACAACTTCCCATTTCGTCGTTTTGCCGGTATAAATGGATTAATGTATATTCTATGCAAATTCGAAAAGTTTGGCTAACTTTGCGGTGAAAACTTGGAATTGGGATATCAAGAGATACAACTTTCGCTGAGCAAAAGGGGATTGTTTCTTAAGAAGTGAAAATTTTCTATTACGTCTATGCGAAAGGTGTTTGCTGATACAAGAACTTAAATTTAAAATGTAACAGTTCTAGTTATTTATGTATTTCTCGTTAAAACACTTAAAGAGACTTTCCCAAAAATAGTGTTCACTTATCACAATAGCTAGGCATGTCTAAAATTTAGTGTGGGAATAGCAAAATGATCAGGAATTTAAAATTTTAAATAGAAATAGAATATCTGTTATTCTTCTATGATCTGCAAGACTAAAGTTCAAATGTTTAATCTAAAAAGTGTTAGTCGTTATCAAAGACATGTCTGAAAGCTAGATATTTCAAAAATGTATGTTACACTTTTTCACTATCACTAAATTAAACCGAAGAAGCACAACTGAAAGGGCTAGAGAATAATGTATAATACAATGTTAATAAAGCGTTGTTTCCATAAAAGTGTCTAAATTATCTGTTAACCAAACCAAGCATTTTAAAAGCACGTTCAACATCTTAATCAAGGCGGTATTCAGAAACAACTCGTCAAAAATAACATTAAAGTCTCTGGCCCTCTTTTGCCGTTTCAGTATGGTCATATTGAAAAGAAAAGCGCTATTTTGAATTTTCTCCGCTAGCTGGTTTATGCAATAACTTTGCCTCAAAATTTAGTCTATTAAGTGTAGTTAATCAAAAAAGAAATTTGGGCACACCTTAACATAAACAAAATCTATTTTCTGGTCAGATTACTTGGGTTATTATAAATCTCAATGCATGTTGAAAATATTAAATACTACCTTTATTCCTGGTACAAAATATGTCTTGTTTCAATAAGTAAAAACAAATTTTTTTAATAGAATAATTTATTGTCACAAAAGCATGTTAAAAAAGTTTTGAATACAATTAATAAATACGAATTATATATGACTTGAACTAGAGCTATACCAGTACCTAATAATCTAAATATTAAATAATTACTTTCTGGGCTCTTTCTTAAAGCTGGTCAGTTGGAAGAAGTGCGATTTTGATAACTTTTTATTAATGTGGACTGATATATTGCATACAACAGCTGGTATATAATAAACGCTGAAAATGTCATGTTTGATAGAATTTTCGGGCTGTAGTTTTAGTTATTTATTTATTTATTTTTCATCAAAATACTTTTAGGAAATTTCCCAAAATTAGTGTCCACTTTTTACAATAGCCAGGCACGTCTTAAATTCTGTGTTGGAATAGAAAAAAATCAGAATATCTTTATTTGTTATTGGTCTATGATCTTCAAGACAAAACATTACATTTTTTATATAAAATTTGGTAGTCGTTATTAAACACATTTTCGAAAGCTAGAGATTTCAGAAATATATGTTACACTCTTCACTATCACTAAGTTAAACCGAAGAAGCAAAGCTTAAACCTTTAGAGACAATTGCATTATACAATGTTAATAACGTTGTTTCCAAAAAATGGTCTAAATTATCTGTTAACAAAACCAAGCATGCCCAACATCTTAATCTAGTCTAGTCTCCCAAATTCTTTTCCCGTTTCCGGTCCCTGAGGGAGCATATTAAAAAAAAAGCGAAATGGCGCCATTTTGATTTATTTTCTGCTAGAGAGTTTATGCAATAATGTTGCCTTAAAATTTGGTCTACTAAGTATAGTTAATCAAAAAATAAGTTTAGACATACCTTAAGGTATATCGCCTGACATAAAGAAGGAAGGAATCTATTTTCTGATCAGATTACTTCAGTTATTATAAATCTTAATGGATGTTGAAAATATTGAATACTTTTATTCCTGTCACCAAATATTTCTTGTATATAAGTGAAGTAAAAAAAATTACGCATCCAAAACTATTTTCTTTAACAGAATAACTTATATACATACCAATTATATATGACTTAAACTAGAGCTATACCGGTACCTAACATATGGGAGTGACCCTAGTAATAATAAACATTATTAAGGATTAATAATCGTCAGTATCTGAGTTGTTAGAAAGAAGAATTTACCATACAGTTATTTACAAAATCAGACTTTACAAGCAACATTGTCAACAAAATTATTTGTGGACGTATATGAGATGTTTCTGGCGTTATGTTCTCGGAACCTTTCGCAAATTTGCAATCTTTGTTCGCAACTTTCTGGGCTTCATCTTAAAACTTGTTAGTTGAAAGAAGTGCGATTTTGACATGTTTTTTTTTATTTTAGCTAGTATATTGTATACAACAGCTGGCATGTAATAAACGCTGAGAATGTCATGTCTAATATAATCTTCGGGCTTAGTAGAAGCACGAGGCACAATATAACTAATCATTTTTAATTTTTAACAATCTGTATTGCTACTTTTCTATACGTATGTGCAGATGGCGCTTGTAAAATATTAGTTACTTTGATTCTATGTATTACTGATTTTTTTGGACCAACTACGATAAATGTTTCAAGAAATATTCAAGGGTGCAGCCGGTTTAGTCCCCAAGCGAGCATATTGAAAAAAAATAACTCGCTATAAAGAAATTAATATTAATTCTATGCATATTCAAAAAGTTTGGTTAACTTCGCGGTGAAAACTTGGAATTGGAATATCAAGGGATATAACTTTGGCTGAGCAAAAGGCGATTGTTTCTTAAGACGTAAATAATTTAAATTTCGTCTATGCGAAAGGTGTTTGCTCACACAAGAAATTAAATTTAATATGTCTGTAGTTTTAAACACATTTCTGAAAGCTAGAGATTTCAAAAATATATGTTACAAATGCATAATACAATGTTAATAAAGTTACCACAAAAGTGTGTATATCATCTGTTAACAAAACTAAGCATTTTGAAGGCATGACCAACAATTTTTTCGAGGTGATGTTCAGAGATAAGTTTGTCGTCAAAAATAACATCTAGGTCTCGCACGCTCTCCGGTTTCAGTGATAACTTTGCCTTAAAATTTGGTCTACGAAGAGCGGTTACTCAGAAAAAAAAATGGCACATTTTAAGGTCAGATTACTTCGGTTATCATAAATTTTAATGGATATTGAAAATATTAAACACTTTTATTCCTTATTATTATTATTATTATTATTACCTAGGACTATGTTTTTAAATAGAATAACTTAATTTCACAGAAACAATTTAAAAACTTTAAATAATTACAAATTATACAGACTGTAACAAAAGTCTAGAGCGCAGCGAATATCTAGCGAATTACTTACCTAGTTTTTTTGAAATTGGTAAGCTTAAATTCAAAATTACGGCAAATCCGTTAGTAACTTGCCAACAACATTTTTTCAGAATCTCATAGTAACTTTTGTTTTTCTTATGGTACGCTCTAAATTTTATTTGATATTTGGATTCACACAGTAAGAAATTTGCGACATTTTTTTATGATAAGTATCGAATAATTGCCGATATTGGGCTAGGGAAAATCCTCATTGGGTACTGGAACATCATACATAGTACCCACAAAAATCAATATTTGGGCCGGCATTATAGGTCGGCAGATAAACGGTTCGTTTTTTATGGAAGAAAATTTAAACGGTGAAAAAAGATATTTGCAACTTTTGAGAAATCACGTTGTCCCAACTTTGGCGGAAATATGTTTTAATCCTCTTAAGTCACCTTTATTGCCACATACATGTTTCCTTTTAGTAAATAACGGAGTGCCCAACGATAGAATATGGCTTCAACCGGATGGCGCACTACCGCATTGCGCGCGAGAAGTTCGGGAATTTTTAGATGAATTAGATGAAACATTTCTTGAGAGGTCGATAGGATTGAATGTCCCCCGTCCTCATTCATCGATTTATTATTGTGGGGACACAATTTACAAAAAAGGTAATCTACAAAACCAAACCATTTGATTTGGAGGATCTACAAGAACGAATAGAAAATTAATACAGAAGAATCGTCTTCAAATCGTTCTAAGTGCTTTTCCACAATATCTAGCTTATAGTAGAAATATAGAAAGAAGTAAATGGACGGAATTTTAAAAGTTTAAATTTATTTTTTTCATTGTTTTCTTTGTTTTATCTTTTCTCTTTTATTTTTAAAATGTTCCATACGGATTCTATAATTTTAGATATTCAAAGGTCTGTCTTCGTCAATGGAGTCTGACTGAGTCTGTCTGTATCAGACTCCATGAAAACACCAGCAAATTTCCAATTGAGAGAGGGGTTCGACTATCTCTCCGAAATTGTTCACAAATCTTCTGCAGTATCTATGCAAGAGGATAGAATGGGACGGGCTAGGATTAAATATAAACGGAGAAAATCTGTGCAACCTAAGATTCGCCGATGATATAGTCCTAATTTCCGATTGTATAGGTAAGGCCAACATAATGCTGGAACAATAAATACGTCAAAAACCCAGGTTATGACGAATTTGGTGATTGGCGATGGTGTTTATTTGAATGAAAATCGTGTGGAAGAAACCACTTATTATAAGTATCTTGGCCACGAAATCAGAATTGGAAGAGACAGTCAGACCTGCGAGCTGTCTAGAAGAATAGGACTATGAATATATGTTTCAGTCAAGTATCCCTGTCTGTTTGAAGAGGAAGGCATTTGATCAGTGCGTGTTGCCTGTTCTAACGTGTGGTTCAAAAACATTGACCTTAACCAGAAAAGCGGCAAACAAAATCAAAACCACACAGCGAGCAATGGAAAGATCAATTCTGGGAGTGTCTTCAAGGGATAGGTTGCCAAGTGCAGAAATACGTAGGAGAACGAAAGTTGTCGATGCCTTAGAAAGAATAGCAACCTTGAAGTTAAACTGAGCAGGACATGTCGCAAGACTGACTGATGACAGATGGACGAGGAAGATAATCGAATGGAGACCAAGACACTAAGCATTCCGAAGTAGGGAACGACCACCAACTAGATGACACGACGATATGAGACGCATCCACCCAAACTGGATGTAGGCTGCACAAGATAGGAAGCTATGGAAGCGATTAAGGGAGGCTTATGTCCAGCAGTGGACTTTAGAGGCTAATTGATGATGATGATGATCTTCGTCAATAGTTATTTTGGGACGGTCGGACCGTGGAGCTTCCGGCACATGTCCTCTTATTTACAAATTTCCTCGAAACTTTGTAACACCAGATCTTGTTATTAGATTGCAGTTAGGGCATTCATCATTAAACATTTTCAAACAGTTTATATTTTTTATTAATAAACCCTGGATGTCGTGGCACCCATTTAAAGAGTTAGAATGGTTATTTAGTAGAATAAAATAAAATGAAATGAACAGAATAGAATGTTTATTAGCCCACTACTGATATAACGTTTGTGGATTTAATTAGGGATAATGTAAGGTAAATTTACATAATATACAGTGATCGGCAAAATGTTCGCGTTCTATGATTATGTATTATACACTACTAAAAGTTAGTGCATAAATTACTTTTGACATCCATATTTCGACACAAATATACAAGGTGCGAAAAATGTGAAATTCAATTTTGATAAAATGAAAAATCATCATTAGAAATAATAAAATAAAAGACTCATAACGAGGGAAGTTCCAGGTAAAGGAAATTTTCCGACTTGTTTAATACCATAAAACATATTTTTGGAATATTATATTTGACTAGCTGGCTTACGAATTTATTGTTGTATCAAGCGACATCGGCCAAGTGATGTAGTCCCTGTGATCTCTGTTTGTCTCAATTGGATTTGCGCTGAAATGTATCTTTAGGCAAAAATTTGAACCATATATCGGTGTCTAAAAAGTTATTCTGTCGATTTTCAACGAGTTAACCGATTTTCATATTTTTTCAGAATTTGGAAGTTTTTGGAATGCATTTAAAACAAGTAAGCGGTTTTTTATACGGGGTGGTAAAAAAAATGTACAAAGCAAACGTAAAATTGTTTTGATGCTGCCAATTGAATAAATTTTACAACCTTCATATGCAAATAATAAAGCTAAAGTTAAAGACATTTTTGAGTAGTTATTTGAGGCACGCCTAAACTTCGTACACTGGTAAAAAAAAATAATCTTTTATTTAACTTTGTTAAGTCGGCGTTAAAGTAATTCTTAATTACTTAATCACAAACCGACATTTATATAATGAGTGTCAACGACAGCAAATAAACACGGTCTTTACTAGTTTGACATCGACTTCATAAAGTCAAATTCTCAATATGGCATAAAATGTTATTTCTTGTTTTTAATGCCTTTTTAAGTCGGTTCTGTTTTCTATAAGTTTTTTGTTACATCCTTCTTAGTTCTATTTATAAAAAAAAGTCAAGTTATAAGGCTTAAACTTATGTTAAAAATTTTGGACGTCCATAATAAAATAAATAAGTAGCTACTGGGTCCTTTTGCATAAGAAATTTTGCCAGATTCATCCTATTAAGATTATATAAAAGGTGCCATTTATACACAATTATAGAAAATTAACAATACACATTGTCAAAACTTAAAACAATTAGTAAAATTAAACTTAGAAACCATATTAACACGCATATTTTCTTTCCTGATGATAAGGTGAACGTAATATTTATTGCCTCCGGCTTTACGTGTAAACATAAATCATGTTGAAAATGGCGCTAATCCGCCATTTTTATTATGCTTGCTATGTGACCATTCCGGCAATATACAGTATGTCCCAGATTCGCACCTCTATATAGGGATCTTGGCTTTTATTATACTTAAAGCAAAGATTAAATGAGAACAATTTTAGAGAAAACTTAGCGCATTCGATATCGGCTTCAGATTTACGATCCGTCAATTGGTTTTAGAAATATCGGCGAAAAACCGAAAATGGCGTATTTCGTAAATCCAAAAACGGTAAATTTAACAGCTTATTATTATTTGGACACTTTTTTAAGGCGAATAAGATGTCGTGTACGGTACCTTCCCATCGTCTTTCATTTTTCTTATGGCTGTCATATTGGATTTTTTGAAAATTTCCAGTCTAGTCATGTTTTACAAGTGCGTAAAATATTTGAGTATCATCGAAATATCACATTTCGTAAAGCTAGGTCTCAATTTTTTCTAAGGAGGCCATGATTTATTTGTAACAAAGTGGGCTTTGACTTTGACGTTAAATAATTCAAAGTTGTGTTTTAATAAGTAGTACGTTTTTGTTTCTATAAAATCATAAATCTGACACACAAATTATCGGGACCTGTTGAAAATGGCCGGTATTCCCTATTCATATGAAGAAAAGTTGGACATATTAGCGCTGTACTTGCAGTCACACAAAAACGCCGATATTACCTCAGCAAGGTATTTAAAGGCGTACCTCGAACGACGGAGGCACCCAAAAACCCATTTCAGAAAAATCGTAGTTAATTTAATTAACCATGGGGCCTTCGAACAACCTAGAAGCGGATACATAATTGACAATGAAAATCGCGTCAGAAACATTTTACAACCTATCATCGAAAACCCTAGTGCATTGGTAAGAATTGTAGAACAGGAAATTTATGTGCCAAAATCAACGGTACAAAGAGTGATCAAAATACAAGAGTTCTAACCACACTACACCACAACTTGTTACGTTCTGGACGCGCATTTCGCTAACCAAGTTAGCATCATCAGCAGATGATATAAACTCTAAGCGTTTTTTTATACGGGGTGGTAAAAAAAAGTGAGACCTAACCTTAGGAAGTGTGATTTTGATGATACTCAAATCTGTTATACACTTGGGAGAAATCACTAAACTGGAAATTTTACGCTCTTTCCAAAAATGGAAAAATCCAATATGGCGGCTATAAGAAAAATGAAAGATGAGGCGGATTGCGGCATAGCAAAAGACGAGGTCGTACACGTCATCTTTTTCGTCTTAAAAAAAGTGTTCGAATAATGTCATATTTTGACAGCTGTCAAAATTACCGTTTTGGATTTACTGGTGAAAAACGAAATTCATTTTTAGTTTTTCGCCGATATTTCCAAAACCAAATAACCGATCGTAAATCTGAAGCGGGATATCGAATGCGCTAAGTTTCCTCTAAAACTTTTCCCATTTAACCTTTGCTGTAGGTATAATAGGAGCAGAGATCCCTATATAGAGAAGCGAATCTGGAACATACTGTGTACAAAAATACAAAGAGTCAAATTGATAGATAACCTCTTATTTTTTTGAAGTCGGTTAAAAAGTAATATTATGTAAATCTGTTTTTTTTATTCTGCCGCAGCACACGATCTAATGACTCAATTTTAAAAGTACTTGAAAATCTTTTGTCGTTTTATTTAAAAGTTGATTTAAGAGTCGTCAGCTATATTTTAATTTAAGTAAAAATATTCTTAAATTCATTAAGACCCTCTATAGCTGGAAATATTTCGTTTATATTTCTGGTCAGGGCTAAAATTCGTCCTGCATCCAACATATTTACATTTGTACGCCTGGCCTGACCTTTATGAATATGGAACGATTAATTTCAAAAATAAACATGCATCCGACTGGCTCTATGTGGCACGGAGAACGAAGATTAAGCTAAATGGACAGGGCATTTTTGACAAAACGTGTCCATAGGGGGGACATTTTTAGTTAGACACAGATTCTGATCAATATCTGTCTTTTTAAACGTAAACGTTTTTTATTTATATTATTTAAACCTGGCAAAGAACTTTTACATGCAAATTTATGGACATAATTTGTTTCAACATTTTCAACAAAAATTAGAATGTTAAATTGTGATTCTCTGTATTATCCGGCATGTGGCATTGTGACCTATCTGCGTAAATACAGAGTGTTGCAAAATTCGACATAGTTTATGGAGATCTCAGAAGCCGTAAGAGGATCGAAGTTGGTTAAATTAGGGCAATATTGTCTATTTGTGGTTTGAATTAATTGACGCTTACAAATTTCAAAAAATTCGAGTACTTTCGGAAAACTAAAAATCGCTTTTTTTTAAATTTCCCGGTGTTTTTTACAAAGGGAATGCAAAATAAATGTCACTTTAACGTTGGTATTTTTTGTCCATTATAAAATAGCATAATCAAATTTAAAATCAAACGTTTCATTTTTCAGGAACTATCTTCTGCTTCATTACATTACTGGATGAATCCAGTGGTTTTTTTAATAATTATAACATAAACTTAATGTTGTTTTACTTAGACCTAAATTATAATAACTATTTAAGATCTGTTAAAACCTCTACACCAACTACAAAATATATTAAAATATATTTTCGTGTGCTTCTTTTTTTGGCTGCCTTTTTAGTATTTATGTATAGGAAGACAACGGGGATATAAATTGGCAGAAAATCAGTAATAAAGTATCCAGAAGATTAAATAAAATAATTACATACTAGTAATATAAAAAAAGAGCAGAAAGTATTGAACACTAGATCCAATGGGCTGCAAATACATATAACAAAAAAAAATTAAACAATATGGACAGAATGGAAAGATTCAGTTAGTCAGTTATACATAAAGAATATTTTAAATATAGTCTAGCTAATTAGTTATGTTATTTGAAGATCATGACGACAATTGTGTCACACTGAGCTAATAAATGAAGCTATGGAATATTATTTTTAAGAATTCTTTTAATATTTATTGAGGATATTGAACGTATATCAAATAAATTACTATATAGATTAAACCTTGTTGATTCTCTACACAATGGAGAATTTTATGATCAATTTGTTTTTCTAAATAGTTCGTATGAACGTAGGTTACCTTGACGAATATTTAATCTTATTAGTGACAATTCACTATGCTATTAAGTGTTTTCTGGCCAGTGCATAGTCACTACTTGGATTTCTATAATTAGCTTTAAATTAAATAAACTTAAGAAATGTATTCTGTATTTGTTCTACACGAGTTATATAAATGGCATATCTAGGATTCCAAATCAAACATACCTCGTGTAACAAAAGTGAGGAAACGGCTAAATATCTCAGGCACCGTGTACCTGAATCTAATGAAGGTATGTACAGTTAGGTATGAAATTATGCCCGATCCAATGGCAAGTTCCGCATTGCTGCCAAGTTTACCGTTTTTTGGGCATAAAAGGAAAACTATTTTTTAATGGAACCCCATGTTATTTTACTTTTTTAAAATCTGCGTAAAATTCTCAATTCTTTTTATTAAGAGCACTTTTTATGAAAGCAGTTTTTGCGAAAATAAGAGTCTAATATCCATAATTTAATGTATTTTATTAAAATACCTGCACACAAAGCTTACCTGATATGTTTGACAATGCCAGTCTTGTTGATTGTTTATCTGAAATTTTATTATACTGGGTTATGGGGATAGAATGTGAATTGACATCGATTGAGGGAGGCCAGAAAGCTCTTTTCAATATTAGATTTAGTGCATCGGATTGTGATCAGATATCCCTGTAAATGTTAATACGCTGTAGTCCTTTTGGCGATTTCTTTACACATATTATAAATGTGTACTTGGAGAACGGACATTTTCCAGGGCCTTGGAAGGAATCATATATACCGCCTATTCCCAAGATTGCTACGCCTGAATTATATTCCAATCTAAAACCAATAAATCTCAGTGTAAAGTACTCGAGAGAATTGTGTGTAATCAGACAAATGAATTTATTTATAATATTAATTTGATTCCTGAAAAACAGTCTTGGTTTCGGAAAGACCATAGCACTGCAGCAATACACTCTTGAGTGTTGTGGATGACATTGTTGGAGATTTTGACTCTGGGTTAGTTTAGCTTATAGTGTTTCTTGATTTTTCTAAAGCTTTTGACACTATCAATCATAGTTAATGTATGCCAAGCTAAAGTCTTATGGATTTTCAGATTTGGATGTAAAATTCTTTCAATCATATCTTCCCGGCAGTTGTCAGAGGGTCGTGGTAAACAAAAACAGATCATCATTACAGCCTGTGAGTTCTGGAATGCCTTAGGGATCTATTCTCGGTCCTCTTTTGTTTATAGTACATACACTCAGCTTAGATATAGTTTTGGGGTTTTCGAATCATCATTACGCAGAGTATATTGCTAAAGGCGAGTTGGCCGCGATTAAAGTCCTCTCAAGAAAGCTCATTCTTGACCTCAACCCTGAAAAGTCCGTGGTTATGATGTTTGGTGGCGAGAGAACTGAGACGATGAAGAGTAGTTTTATATATTGTAGTCAGTGGCATTAAAGTACCATTTTTAAAATCTTTCAGATCGTTGGGAGTAATACTATATAATAAACTTAAATTCGTTGAACAGACCAATGAAACGCTGAAGAAAGCATACATGAATATTAAAATTCTATATGCAAATAAAGATATCTTGTCCCTTAAATTAAAAAAATGTTCGATCGAATCACTATTCTCATTTCATCTATTGCAATTTTGTCGTTGGACCATTTCTGAATAATGTTGAAAAACAAAGAGTTCAGAAAATACAGAACTCTTTTGTTCGATTTATATTTAAAATGCCAAAAATTCGACCACAACTCCAATAACGTCGAACAATTGCACTGGCTAAGCATGGTGGGAAGAATAAAGCTTTTTTTTGCTGTTTGTTAGAAAAATCATAACAACCTCGTGTCCATCGTATCTCTCTTCTTCTTTCGTAATCGTAACACAAGACATCGCACACTGCTGACTATTCCCAGATATGCGACGGCATTTAGGCGGAAAGAGTTCACATGTCAGGCTGTGTGTCTCTACGATACGTTGCCTTCTAACTTAAAGAGTATTGACAGTATTGATCGCTTTAAGAAAAAAATATAAACACATGGTGATGTCCAATAACTGTATAAGGTAGTAAATCATACATTTTTTAATATAAGTTTTTTTACAAATTTCCTATCTTCAACATTTTAACAGTATGTGTTTAGTTTATTAATGTTTTTAAATAATTGCTTACATATATCTGTAAAGTAACTTAACAGTTTTATATTTTTCGTCTTTTTTTTCTGAATGTATTAAATTTGCTGTTGTCAGTTTTTTCTTTAAGAGATTTATGTACTTACTTAGTTACTACAGTTATCTACTATATTATTCGTATGTACTATATTTGAGGTTAAGTGTAAGAGGAGCTATAAGCTAAACTTCGCCTTATATGATAGTGTAAATATATTTTTTTTTAAATATAGTTTGTGAATTGTTAAATTATAAAATAAAGGACGTTTAATATTTTTTTAATGACGAATGATATTCGCACTCCCTTTCTAAAGAGAGGGGAACATTCACTCATCCCAAATATGTAAATATTAAAATGATTAAGCTCTGATGGGGCCCTTTCCGTGTTATTGGGTCCATTTTGGCGAATGGTTTCTAAGATACCCATAAACTTGCGAACTACTCGGGATGTCGCGAGTAGCTCTGCCTTTTGCATGGCTTGCAAAAAACGTTCATTAAGACCAAGCTCCTTGATGTTCTGGAGCAAGTTTTTTGGGATAACTTCTGTTGTTGACAAAATGAAGGCAGTGTTCGGACGTTCTTCATCCCCCACTGTCTCCTGATTTGTTTCTCTAAGTCACGATATTTTCCAATCTTTTCTGCATACTTCTGACGTAAATTGTAAATTATTATTATTAATATTATTACTATTATTAAGTATCCTAACAGAAATTCAATAACTAAATCTAACGTAAGTAAAAATGAACAAAACATTTCGTGAAACTGGAAAGGTAAAATATGCTGTACGTTCTGGCAGATCGGAAAGCACAATAATTCCTCATCATGCTACCAAAACTCTAGGAAGAGAAAATAGCGTCTCAACTTTAAAACTAGGAAACAATACAAAAAAGAAATACCTAATACAATAAACAATAAATTAATGAAACTAAGTAAAATGTTTAAAATGTTGTCCATTTACTTCCTGACAGTAGGCCAAATACTGTGGGAAAATTCGATTCCTATTCGCTCCTTCACATCCTCGAGGTCAGGGCTTAGTTTTATACACCACATTTTTAAGGTAACCCCACAAAAAGTAGTTGTACCATTACCTAAAAAATCATGTTTAAATACTTAACACAGCAGGTAAAGTAAGGAGCTTGCGTTTATTCGGAAATAGTTTTGTATTAGACAATTTCGGTCCTTAAAAGACTCAAATATCTTTCTCCAGTGAAGGTATTTTTCATGAAGAAGGGATCGATTATTTTTGCACCCTTTATATCACACCAAACATAAATCCGTTGGGGAAATTGGGTGTGATTTTCACGTATCTAATGTGAATTTTGACGCAATAACGCCAATGCCCGTTAACTTTTCCATTCAGAAAAAAGTTGCTTCGTTAGAAAAAATAACTTCATTGACAAAATATAATTGGTATTGCAACGTTCTATCATGATTTCACAAAATTTCAAGTGCCTATTGTGATCATCCGCAAAATTATTTTGTATAGATGAAAATTTTCGGTTTTTAGAAGACGGTTTACAGACATGTGTGAAACATCATTTTCTCTTCTTAATGCTCTGGTAGAAAGGTGCGGATTTTTTTCTCAATTGATTAAAATATTCACAGCCTTATCATCATCTTTTGCGCTTTTAGGTCTGCCAGAACGTACAGCATCTTTTACCTTTCCTGTTTCACGAAATGTTTTGTTAATTTTACTTGCCGTAGATTTGTTATTGGATTTCTGTTAGGATATTTGTATTAAACATCTTGCAGGTTTCGCATTCTATCCCTATAACCCAGTACAATTAAACTTTCAATTCTTTTGCTTTCAGTTAAACAATCCATTTTTGTAAATCAACAAAACTGACATTGTCAAACTTATCAGGTAAACTTTTGTGTGCAGATATTTTAATAAAAAGGTAATACAATAAAATATGGATATTAGACCCTTATTTTCGGTACTGTTGACTTTCATAAAAAATGTTCTTATTAAAAAGTTCCATTAAATAAAAATAATTTTCCTTTTATAACAGAAGAATTTGGCAGCAATGCGGAACTTGCCATTGAATCCGTCATAATTGTATACCTTGTGTACATATTTTCATTAAATTGAAATGACCGGTACCTGAGATATTTTGCCGTTTCCTTACTTTTGTTACACGCTGTATTTAATGTACTATATATAATATCTTATAGTTTAATTGATGTAATTATTTATTTTTGTATTATTGACGTGTGTTAAATTATACTATTGCTAAAAAGCACTAAATTGAGTTTTACAACACATAACCCACTTGTTCTTAAATGCCAAATGTAACTTACTTTTAACAAAAAACTTTCGCTTTTTTTGTGGTATTTTTTAATTAGTAAGTATTTATTTTCTTTGTATATTTCCTTATGCTAGATGTCAAATTAACGCAGATGTTCCGCCTTCAGCCAGCCTTTAGTATTCGATTAGTCGTTAAAATTACTGAAACAAAGACGTTAATAAGAACTGCCTGTTCCCAAAAGCCCTTCTCTTGCTATTATGTTAAGGAATTAATTTTTTCTGCTAAGCGCTACAAAGGCCAAAGTTGTTTTCGTAAATGTAATGGATATTTTACGGTGGAAGTGGGTGCTTTTTTTGCTTCAAAACATAATTAAATTTTCATCGTTTGTATTAAAAATTGAGGATGTTTCTTTGAAGCTTGATATTTGTCGATTACTCTTAAACTGCACGAAGTATATATATTTGCAAGCCTTCCGCCGCTGCAAAATATTATGTAAAAAATAAGAGATATTTATTAGCTTCAATGTGATTTTAATAGGGAAATATGTATAGTTGGGCGCTAAAGGCGAAATTTTATGAAAAAATCAAATCTAGAATTATAAAATAAAAGTAGATTTGTCCATTTTCGATTGATTTTTCGACCCTTTTTGACGCAAATGCCGTCGCACACATTTTTTTTTCCACAAAATGGCTCTTTACCGCCTTGCATTGATCCTTTGTCTACGTAACTGCAAAATTTGAAACGGTAAATCGTACTCATATTTTATATTTCTAAAACCGCGTGAACCCTTTTGAACCCATTTTTAAACGAAATGTAATTTAAATTGCCTATACATAACACATTTTTTTGAGGTCGGACGCGCAGGAGGTTTTCTCTAATACGTAGGTACCTTTTCATCTTACTTTGAACTTGACTTGACCTTGTCGCTGGTTTTTCACTTTTTGCGTGCAGTTCTCCCTTAAAACAAAGAAGATATATAAAAGAAAAAATATTGTAAAAAATGTTTGATCTGTACCAGAAGCACAACATTCTAAAAATACTTAAAAAGTTCATTGCCATTTAAGATGGAGGAGATGACATTGAATTATACAAAGAACTCTATACTATGTAATTGAAACGGCCCCGTTGATCTACGAAAGTGTGGCAAACACATTTCCGTCTCTTTGTATTTTATTGGGTTAAACGGTAATAAAGGTGTAATATTTTATATGTTTGAAACCGGTAGAAATAAAAGTCCAAATTAGGCATAGACGTTCTTTTCGTGATGTATATGCGAAATAAGAAAGGATTTTTGGAAACTCGCCCCTAGGGGTGAAATTTTTTTAAAATATCTTTTTGACGGAATGAGTTTTTAAAACAATTCATGCGTGGTTTTGAAAGTGGCATTTGAAAATTATTTTCTAAAAACTAACTTCTAGATTTTTTGAAATTCTACCCTTAAGGAAGCAAAAAGGAGTAATTCGGTAATTCGGTTAGCTTAGAATGTTCCGTCATTTTTTAGGGCTAATGAATGGCTCCCAAATTCTCCAGGCAGCAACCCGTTGGGTTAGTCTTTATGAAATGATCTTCAAGAAGAGGTATACAGTGTGTATCAGCCAAATGGAATAAATTCGATAATAAATAAATGGGGGCGTGTTCGGAAAAACGCTTGGACCCGTCGATTGGTATTTTTAGTTGCTCATTTTCTCCAATAAAAACTTTTTATACAGGGTGTGTCCTGTAACAGTGCTCACTGCCAACTTTCTTATTTCAAATGCAACACCCCGGATATTATTTAATTTTTGGATTGTTTAGGAGATTTTAAACATATTTTATGTTCAATGTCCTATACCTATCTTCAACTATTTCGGCAATATATTATTATAGCAACTGTTTTCAAATTTATTGCAAAAATTAAGATTAAAAAAATAAAATTATTTATTTCTTCATAATGTATAAACAAAAGTAAAAAGTTAATTTAGGAACTGTTGAATACGCTCGCCGCGAACGTCTTGGCAAATTCCTAATCTTAAATAGAAATTTCTTCTAATCTATTCGTCTTCTTAAGTCAGCTAAGTCGAGGGGTTTAGTTTTGTATACAACATTTTTAATATGTCCCCATAAGAAAAAGTCTAATGGCGTCAGATCAGGGAATCGCGCTGGCCATTCTATCGATCCTCGTCTCCCTATCCACCGATTTGGAAATATTCCGTTGAGGTACTGCCGGACATTAATTTGGTAATGGGGCGGTGCTCCATCTTGCTGAAACCATATCATATTCGCTGGAACTTGTGGGTTTGCTGGATCCGGATACAAATTTGTCAAAGTTGGCACGACATTATTTTGGAGCAGTGCTAAATAATTATCGCCATTCAAATTGTGCCGTCAATGAAAAAGGGGCCTATGATATGATCCCTAACAATTCCTGCCCAAACATTAACCTTTTCAGGATATTGAGTATGTTCTTCGCTGATCCAGTGAGGATTTTCCCTAGACCAATAGCGGCAATTTTGACGATTTACATGACCGTGAAGTGTAAAGGTGCACTCATCCGAAAACAAAACATGTTCTAATTGAATAACATTGTTATCTAACATAGCCATCATTTGTTCACAAAAATAAGTTCTCCTATCATAATCGTCTTCCATGAGCTCCTGAGTTGGTATCACTTTATAGGGATGCATTTTATTTTCTTTTAATGTTCGAATAATCGACGAATGGCTAATATCGAACATTGCGGCGGCTTGTCGACTAGAAATATGTGGGTTTTCCTCAAACTCAAGCATAATATCCAATTTAGTAAGTGAATTGGCAGCTGCTTTTTTTATCTGCCTCACATGTCCAAGCTCGCGAAACTGCTTTTCTATTTTACTAATTGTCCCTTGGGATATATGCGGCAAATTTGGAAATTTTTCATGAAATAAGCGAGCAACTTCCACTTGTGTTCGTGTGTTATCTCCATAACTAATCATTTGTAGAATTGTTATTTTACGCATTTCTGTTAAATGAACCATTTTTCTGATATTAGGTATTATGCAGTTAACAAAAGTCAAAAGACTATGACACTGACACTGACAACTACTGTCTTGCAAAGAGAAAGGCCAGGCATTTTACACAAAAGTAAACAAAACTTAAAAGTAAACAAAACTGGCTCTTTTTGTTCCATATCAATAAAAAGGAACGCTAAAATGGTTTTTGCGTACATTCTTAATATGAAGACCTAAATGGTAAATAAGTATTGAGTGTGTTGTAGCCAATTTTTGTAATCAAATAAATAGTTCAGTAACCAGAGCCACTTTCATGAATAATAATAAATTCGAAATAAATAAAATAAAAATAAATTTGAAAACACTTAATATTGCCGAAATAGTTGAAGATAGGTATAGGACATTGAACATAAAATATGTTTAGAATCTCCAAAAGAATCCAAAAATTAAATAATATCCGGGGTGTTGCATTTGAAATAAGAAAGTTGGCATTGACCACTGTTACAGGACACACCCTGTATAAAAAGTTTTTTTTGGAGAAAATGAGTAACTAGAAATACCAATCGACGGGTCCAAGCGTTTTTCCGAACACGCCCCTATTTATTTATTATCGAATTTATTCCATTTGGCTGATACACACTGTATAAAGGACGACGAGAACGGTTTCAAAATTTGCAACAGTTTCAAGACAGAGTGGAGCAGGTGTGACCTACTATCTCTGTAAATCTTATAAGAAGATCCCATTTTAGCCAAGACTAAGAGCTGTCTTATTTCAAAAAGGGACCAATATAACACATTTTCAGGATCCGTTAAACAACCTCCGTTCTGCTTTTGAAAACCGAAATTTTTGTTGTTCGCTTTTGGTTTTCAAGTGTATAGTAGTTTATAAAATTAATATATTTTCGTCTTATATACTAAGGTTTTTATTATATCTTGGTTAAAATTTGAAATATATACCTTATATTTGGTGAGAACTGTTAAACAGTCCTCTGTCTAATAGTTAATAGTTCTTATGCTTAGATATTATGGTTTGAATAATACGGGTCAAATTGGAATTATTGCCTGACGAGTTCGCCATTGATTGCAGGAGGCATATTTAGAGATCTTCCTCGTACGTTAAAGCACTTAATAAAGAGTAGGCAGAGTTTAGATATTAATATCAGACTTGTGCTTTCCGGAGTGTGGTCCATCAAGAACAGGATAAGTGGGAGCCCATGGCCGTTAGGATATAAGAGTTTTTTAACAGAAACAAACAATATTCTAGTTATTTTTATTATTTATGTATCTGATAAGTTAGAAATTCATGTATACATACTTTTAAATAAAAATCTAATTTGATATAAGAATAAATCACTTCCTCAAAGTATATCACTCTCCGTGGACATCAGCGACAACCTTTCTTGAAGTATTGTTTTTCTGAGTTTGTTCTTAATTATTCTTTCGTACAATACTCATCCAACTTAAATTCTAGTCCTAGTTTCCGATTAACAATATTTTTTGAAGTATTTTTTATTCAAATAAAATTATTCATTCTTACAGGCCTTATGGAAAATAGAATTCGGGGAAACTGGCTGATTTTTAGATGATATAGTTCGTGACCTATACTATGGGCATAATTTATTCCTATGACGAGCTTTTTACATAGCGGCTGTTAAATTTTGTCAAACGCCAAAACGATTAAAAACAAATTCCAGTTTCTATACCAAAAGTGTCCAAACCAAATACTCCAGGAGACTTTTGTCCAATAAACTTGGTGTCTGTAGTTGATAAAATTCTTGAAAGTATAGCGTACAGACAGCTAAGACAACATTTTTAAACAACATCAATGAATAGAATTTTCTTAGTTCACGTCCACAATGTAATTCAATTAAAAGAAATTTTACAGCTTTTTTGATCAATTTACTAAAACATTCAAATCAAATGCTTCCGTTTCGACACCGATTAGTTTCATCTTCAGGGCTACAAAAAACAAATCATAAAATCAAACAGAAAAATATTTTCAACGCATATTTAAAAGTACAGGATGTCCAATTTTGGTTGTAAATGCATCTCCGTCATTTGCAAATATTTAGGGTTGAGGTTTTCGCGACACGGTGCTACTTTTTTGTCAAACTCAAGCTGCCGTAATCAGATTTTCCATAGCCCGCCTCGTTTCGGAGATACAGGGCCAAATTGAAAAAAATTGCATTTTGGGACACCCCTCGTATCTCGGTTATCTTTTAACGTATCGAAAACGTAAAAACTGGCTCCTATAGAATTTTTTACGTAGAATCTAGTGACGTGGACAGATTTTGACTCGGGGCCGTCATTTTTGATACATGACCCAAAGTTACGTTTTTTTTAAATGGGACACCATGTATATTTTTATGTAGTCCTATTCGTCTTATTACGAGCTTTTCAAAAATATATAGTTATCTATACTTATTTTAAAAATAAGGCTACAGTTTAAGTTTTTAAGAATATATTAAGTATATCTATTTTTCGTAATTAGCCATGTTCAAAAGAACTGCTCAAACTGATTTCCATTTTCTCTTAGACATCTCTCACACACTCTTGCAATTTTACCCAGTGCATTTGAAATGACTACATTGCGTGTCTTGAACTGTGTTATGTCGTGTACGAAAAATTAAATTTTTTAGGTGACCCCATAAAAAGCAGTCCAATATGAACAGGTCAGGCGACCTAGGAGGCCATCGGACAGGTCCGTGCGTTCCAATCCAGGGTTCGGGGAAGTTCTCCTCTAAATACCGCCTTACAATTTGGGAGTTATGTGCTGGAGCTCCGTCTTGTTGGAAATATATTTGATTCACATTTTCTAAAGGGACATCTTCTATGATTTCTGGCAATATATTTTACAATATTTCAAGGTAGCGATTAGCAGTGAGACCTCCTTCAAAAATATGAAATTTTATTATCATTATATTATTTTAATTCCTAGTACGAAACAAGCGACATTAAAGCCAAATCTTCCTTGTTGCTCACGTGGAAACATCAACTGTTGATTTTCAGGTGACCAGCGTCTCGTAGTGTACCTATTAAATATTCCAGCACTACTTATATACGATTCGTCGGACCATATAACCGCCCTTCCAAAATTTTGGTTAGTATTAATTTTTTGTAAATACCACTGGCAAAAATCAATACGTCGTTCTGCATCTCCAGGATGTAGATTTTGCACAACTCTGATTTTATAAGGTTTATACTTATGTTTCTTTAAAATCTTTTAAACCCGAGACTTGATTACACCCACTTCATTCTCTATTTTTCTACAGGACGTTACAGGCGTTACATTTACACTTGCTAAGACGTTAATTTCATCAGCCTCACGATTCTCTTTGTTATATTTCTTTGATCTGGGCTTTTTGAAAGAGCCAAAATTTATAAAATTCGATTTCAGCCTATAGAATATTAATTTATTTGGCTGCCTCCTTTCCGGATATCTATATAATAAAATTTTAAGTTTTAAAAAAGATTGCAATAATAATTATGAAAATAAAACATTACCTAATGAAATAAAGCTCAGAAGCAGCGTTTATATTTTCATGACTTTCTATGAAACAGGTCAGCATATCATATTGCTCAAATAATTGATTTGCAGCCATTTGTTAATAAGTAACAATCAGAACGACTAATTTAACACGTCTATTAGTATTGACATCAAAACTTCATTTACTTTATGACAAAGCCATTTTTGACAATCAGTCCATGGCTTATATGAAAAATATAGATAGATATTATTACAAACCTAAATTGCAGCCTTATTTTTTAAAATAAGTATAGATAACCATATATTTTTGAAAAGCTCATAATAAGACGAATATATATAAAATATACAGGGTGTCCCATTTTAAAAAACGTGACTTTGGGTCATGTATCAAAAACGACGGCCCCGAGTAAAAATCTGTCTACCCCACTGGATTCTACGTAAAAAGCTCTATAAGAGCCAGTTTTTACCTTTTCGATACGTTAAAAGATAACCGAGATACGAGGGGTGTCCCAAAATGCAACTTTTTCAATTTGGCTCTGTATCTCCGAAGCGAGGCGGGCTATGGAAAATCTGATTACGGCAGCTTGAGTTTGACAAAAAAGTGGCACGGTGTCGCGAAAACCTCAACCCTAAATATTTGCAAATAACGGAGATACCTTGCATTTACAACCAAAATTGGACAACCTGTACAATAGAAAAGTGTACGTGTTCACAAATTAAAATCACAAACCAAATAGATGTACAGAAAAATATCGATTGAGATAATTTTTTGTACAGTGTGTATTTTTATAATTTATAAATTTTTCCTATTATCTAAACAGATACAAAAAAACTTAATACAGGGTGGTCTAATAATGCGGTACTGACACCAAAATCATTTTTTTAAATAGATCACCCTATATTTTTGTTGATATTTGGATAGAACTGATTTCCCTCTTTTCAAAAATGTATAATATGTCTATATTTGTTTCAGCCGTTTTCGCTCTATGTTGCTTTAAAAATCCGGAAATAAGGTTTATTTTATGCGTTTTTAATTATAGTAGCCATGGACCGAAATCGCAAGTTGCTGCGCTTACTTTGTAAACTACGAAAGTATTAATCTAGATAGCAATGGAAAAATAAAACAAAAAAGAACTTGTCGAAAATTATATTATTTGTTCATTATGGCTTATATTGAGAAGAAAAATTTGATATAATTCGATTATTTTATAAAAATATTAATGTTTCGGATGCACAAGCCGAATACCGGCACCTCCATCCTGGGATGCAAGTTCCAACCAGGGCTACATTTTAATGTGTTGAACGCAGTATGCGGCAAAGAAACGAAAGCAGAAGAAATGAATATATTGCTATATTTTCAACGTATATTGTTATTAACTATTTTGTAAATTGAAAATATTATTCTTACTTTTGGAAAACCTCCGACATTCAATTAGAGATGCGAACACTTTAAATAATACAAATATCATCCATATAAATTGATGCCTGTCCAGGAGCTTACTATGAATCAAAAACATTTAAGATTAAACTTCTGCCAACAAATGATTTTTCACAAAAATGAGGATCACGATGTTTTAAATAAAATCCTGTGAAGTGATGAGGCGACCTTTACAACTGTCAAAAAATATCCACTTTTTTTTTCAAAAATCAAACATTTGCCAACATGCACTAGATAACAATCATAAAATTAATTGGAATGCTTCTAGTATTTTGGCAAAAGAACTATGTTCCAAAAAACGTAAAATAAAAGAAAGTGTCTTAATATTGTTAAATAAAAATAACTGTGTTGCATCTTGTTCAGTTAATTTTAATAATACATGGTTAAATTTGCTAAATACTGAAGTAAAAAATGAAGACACTCTAGGTACACATATTTTTTCACCTTATTTTATCAATTAAAAATAACACCTTTAAATTGACATTCTGACAGATTTAGATCTTATTTCTGACATAAAATATAAGTAATATGCTGCTTCTAGTTTTTTATTTTTAGTCCAAAGAAGTAGATAATGTTCAGTGTCGTTCCTCGGGTACCTTCATAGTGGACCCAGAATTAAAGACTACATATTAAAATTATTAGGTAAATAGATAAACAAATTTTAATATTTTAAATTTGTATTATAATTGTGGGGAAAATTCCAAAAATAATTTTCTTCTTGTAACTCCTTAACTGGCGTAAGAATTTATCCCCTAAAATTGTTCTTTAAGAATGATATTTAACAAGATGAAAATTAATATTTTTCTAAATCCTTATAGAGCGATAGATTATGCTCCCAATAAATTTAAACAATGTGACGGTTTTATTAGGGAGGCTTGCCAAGTATTATATATACAATGTGTCCCAAATTTGGCTTACATGCATTGCTATCTCGTAAACCGCTATAGCTACAGGGTGGGTTAAATTAGGAAAGTTTTAGAGAATTTTATTACAAATTTGATGACTTTTTAAAGTTTAGGATATCTTTTGTGGTTTTCAAGACAATTGGGAAAAATCAAAATGGTGCATTTTCAACTTTTGCCCGTAGCTTCTAAACGACTCGTATTATGGTTTTATGGTTTATACATTATTAGGGTACTTTTATTAGAGGAACATTATGCAGGTAAAACGAAGTTTCTAGCTTCAATTGTTTTTGAGATATTGGCATCAACTTTTTATTTTCTTACCGACGCCATATTGGATGATTGTATTTTTGGAAAGATCTTTTTAAGAGCTTTATAATGATGTATAACAAGGTAAAATTATTATTTTTCTTGAGCTCTAAAAACCAAAATAATTGTTTTTTTTTTTAAGTAGGCTTTGATTACGCATGGCGGCCATAATGAAACAAAAGAATGCCGCATGTCAACAATCATTTTGTGTTCCTGAATAGTACTTGTTATCATTTTCTCATTGTGCCGAGTTTTTACAAAGTTTATTTGAGTTTCTTATACTACTTAAAATGGAGGGTAATTATTCCAACGAAGACAATTTGGATATGATAGAACTTTATTTTAAAGCAAATAGAAATACACAAGCAGCTGCGCGTTCATACGAAGAACAATTTCCAGACCGACATCAACCAAGCCAAAGGCATTTCAGATTTCTAATTGTAAACTTGTTAGCTTATGGGTAAAAATATTAATTCAACCATCGATGTTTCAGATTTTCAACTAAGATATTATACTAACAGTGAATACCTAGTGACTAAAATGTAACTATCACACTATTGAAAATACCTAAACTAAATTTAAATTAACACATAAAAAAAATATAAGTTACACCACATGCCTCCCTCCATTTTCCACCCATTTTTGACATTTCTCCAATACCTTCCGTGTAACCCTTCTTAAGGTGTTCCTGTTAATATTAGCAAAAACATCTCGGACTCTGTCTTCTAGCTCTCTGAGACTTTCTGGCGGAGAAAATTCGTAGACCTCATTTTTTGCGTATCCCCATAAATAAAAATCGGGAGGAGTAATATCCGGTGACCTTGCCGGCCAAGCAACAGGGCCATTATTAGCGATAATATTTTCCCCGAAAGTATTTCTGAGGACCGCCATCACCTCTCTGGTACCGTGAGCCGGACAGCCATCTTGTTGGAACCAAATATTTTGCAGGTCGTTTGGGGGAACAGAATTTATAACTTCTGGAATAATTTGTTCCCGTAATAGTTGCAAATATCTGTTACCCGATAAATTTTCTTGGAAAATGAACGGCCCAATCAAACGGTTATCTAAAATACAAATTGTTATGAGTGATTTAAAGCAGAAGTGCATGGTTTGGAATTACCTATAATGCCACACCACACATTGAACCCAAATTTTGTTTGTAAACGTCTTTCTTCTAAATTATGAGGATTCTCGGTGCCCCAGTAATGAGTATTATGTTTATTGTAAATTCCACAGTTTGTAAATCGTGTTTCATCTGTCCAAAGTACTTTAGAATGAAAGTTGGGTATTTGCTGGCATTTGTTGATGAACCATTCACTAAACGTGATTCTTCTAGCAAAATCATTTACCTGAAGACCCTGTACAATAGTAGGTTTATAGGGATGAAAGTGAAGTTTTTTCAAAACTCGTCGGACGGTTGATTTGGGAATTGCCGTTTGTTCTTCAATCTTTCTTACTGAGGTTGTTGGGTTGTCCCTGACACTTTCTATTATAGCTGCGTTTCTTGCTTCATTATCTATTGAATAGGTCTTTGGTTTCGGTTTCAAAAAAGACCCGTAGGCTAACAGGTTAACAATTAGAAATCTGAAATGCCTTTGGCTTGGTTGATGTCGGTCTGGAAATTGTTCTTCGTATGAACGCGCAGCTGCTTGTGTATTTCTATTTGCTTTAAAATAAAGTTCTATCATATCCAAATTCTCTTCGTTGGAATAATTACCCTCCATTTTAGTATAAGAAACTCAAATAAACTTTGTAAAAACTCGGCACAATGAGAAAATGATAACAAGTACTATTCAGGAACACAAAATGATTGTTGACATGCGGCATTCTTTTGTTTCATTATGGCCGCCATGCGTAATCAAAGCCTACTTAAAAAAAAACAATTATTTTGGTTTTTAGAGCTCAAGAAAAATAATAATCTTACCTTTTTATACATCATTGGAAAGCTCTTAAAAAGATCTTTCCAAAAATACAATAATCCAATATGGCGTCGGTAAGAAAATTAAAAGTTGATGCCAATATCTCAAAAACAATTGAAGCTAGAAACTTCGTTTTACCTGCATAATGTTCCTCTAATAAAAGTGCCCTAATAATGTATAAACCATAAAACCATAATACGAGTCGTTTAGAAGCTACGGGCAAAAGTTGAAAATGCACCATTTTGATTTTTCCCAATTATCTTGAAAACCACAAAAGATATCCTAAACTTCAAAAAGTCATCAAATTTGTAATAAAATTCTCTAAAACTTTCCTAATTTAACCCACCCTGTAGCTATAGCGGTTTACGAGATAGCAATGCATGTAAGCCAAATTTGGGACACATTGTAGAACAAATCGGTCACAATAAAAAGACAAACTGCTTTTAACGTAACACTTTATCTAAAAATATAAAAAGATATTTTTGATAGGAAATTCGTCTATACAATTAAGTGCTTTTATTTGGTGTAGTAGTTTGCATTCTTAGATTTACATATTTTCGTAATAAAATGTAGCGATTTTTACAAAATTCTTATTTTTCCGCTAAATCATTTTAAAATTAAATTAAAAATAGATTTTTATGCACTAGGTTTTTTGCTTACCAGGAATAACGATACAAATGATGAGCGAAAAAGTTTGAAAGTTAAGTAACTCTATTCTGATTTCACGACAAGGAATACTCGAGAAGCTCCACTTAATCCTTCACTAACATCTCTTGACCGAGCAACACCTTTAACTTATATCTTTAACCTAACTGAACCCAAAATGGGAGTTATAAATGATATTGGTCACTTTGCACTCTTGGTTACAAACTTCGTTGTAATTCGTCTTTTGCATGCCATTTTATCTTGTCCACATTATAAATGAGTATAATTTTCTTAGATTCTAACTTATCGACATGGACCAAGAAGCAAATATATTAAGCTATTTCAAATGAAATCCTGATTGTAGCTGTATAAGTTTATTAGGCAAATTAATTGAAAAACTATCCGTGTCACTTGCGATGTCGTCGTCTCGAAAATCTAGGTCACCTAGATCATTTGGGGAGTAAATGGAATGTTCTATAGCTTCAAATTTTAACTTTCTGATGACTCCAGTTGCTTCTTTAGAGCAATGTAGCCAAGCGTCGTCATATTGCAATAAAACATCCCTTGCTAATGATCCTCGACATTTTGCCCTTGTTGTTAGATTCAGTTTTTCTTTTAATACGTAGCAACGTGAAGTACTCTTAACTGCAGTACCTCTTATCATATAATCTTCCACAAGTACTCCATTCCTGTCCCAGAATATGGTTAACATGACCGTACCAGCTGATGGAGAAGCTTTAGTCTTTTTGGGTTTGAGTGATCCGAAATGACGACATTCTTTGGAGGATTGTTTGCATTTTGGCTGAAAATGGTTAATCCACGATTCATTAAGTGATATAGAAAGGAAACATGTAACAGTAATCAAAATATTTTCACAATATGATGCTGTATGATAGGCCTCTTTGGAAATGTGAACAGTGAGATGAGATTTGTTCATATTTACAGTATGAATGTCCCGTTGTACTATTAGTCAGGAAAACCATCTTGGGGAAACGCTGACCCATCGTAGCTATATTGAGCACTCAATATAGCTACAATGGGTCATGACTAGCGTCTTTGTAAAAAATGGTCTATTTTTTACAGGGTAAAAACCTCACCCTACTGCATTAAGACAGATTGTAAAATGCCACGTCTTGTTGTTGCAGGTTGTTTAATCTTAAAAGTATTTTTCTAAAATAAATATAAACCTATTCGTTCATATGTTAATGTAATACTCATATTCTTTATTTTTATTTTTTTTCTTTAGTTTTCCTACCCTTCTAAAAAGCTGCATTTGGATACTTTCGAACTCTTCTATATGTTTTCTGTCTCCACACTGCCTTTTCCTGTGCAATCATATTATTATCTTCTAAAAATTTAGCTAATAAAAATATACATTTACGAGTAAAAAGCTTGGTTAAAAAATAACATATTGCTAGCAAAATTTAATGAAAAACACGTAAAGTTCATTGTCCCCTCACAGTTTAACTAGCATCATTATATTTCTTTTGTTCAAAATCAATTTGCTCGTTGGGTTATAATATTGAGTTCTTTGTAATTGCCTGTCAAGAACGTAATTAATTATGTTGGCTACAAGTTCTTTTGAATTCACTTTCCAAGATTAATTTGTTTTATTTTAAGGTACAACGAATATACTACGTAGAAAAAATCAAAACAATAACAATTTTATAAGTACCGTTGGTCATGAAAAATTATTTACTAACTAATTAAACAAACTTTAAGATAAGATTTTTTACGTTATATATATATATATATATATATATATATATATATATATATATATATATATATATATATATATATATATATATATATATATATATATATATATATATATATATATATATATATATATATATATATATATATATATATTATATACGTACATTAATAGTGGATTTTTCAAGTTTATATACAAAAAAAAGTCGTCGTATTTTGTGGTTTAGTTTAGTATGCAAAAAGAGAAAATAAATTTGCCCAGTTTTACCGTTTTTTTAGAAGCTGAACGTTATGGAAAAAAAAATTAAACAACTCTTGTATTTCCTGTATACCGGAGAAGGATATGCATAGAGATAAAAGAAAGGAATCTGACATATTTCATCGTTTGTTTTTTTAACTTTTTGCTTTAAAACAAAAAATATTTTCGTTTTTTTAGAGACTGCTTCAAATTTCTAGGGCTACCCTATATAATGGAAAAAAATGTATTTATTCACAAAAAAAGAAGAAATTTGACGTGTTCCTCCTTTTGTTGAAAAAACAATATGCTCTTGAAATTTTTTTTTCGTTTTCAGGCTGTTGTTTCACGCTCCTAGGGCTACCCTTTATAGTGCAAAGAAAAGTTTTACGTACAATATTATACAGACATTTGGCCTATATTCCTTTTTTTAAGCAAGTTAAATGCTTTTTGAAGTATATTTTCATTTAAAATAACAAAGTCTATGTTATTTTTTAATTTTTAATTTTATTTTTTTTTTCATTTTTTACAAATCCTGATGGAAATGGAAAACCATAAAACATTTGTTTACAATATTTTTTATGTTTCCCAAAATTTTGGTTGTAGACCAGTTTAAAATGTAAAACCTTAATAAACAAAGTCTTTCCTGATATGTAATAAATTTGCCTTAGAATACTTTTGAAAGGTTTTAACTGAATTATATATCAACATAATGTCATCAATAAGGTAGAATTGAACAGAATTATTAAAAAACACATTTGTTTGCGAGCTTCCATAAATATTATATATTCCGGATGAATATCTCTATTTGTCCAATATTTTCCATTTTTTATGAATTCATAAATGAAATGTTTTTGACAATATTCGGTGTGCAAAAGGAAAAAAGAACGCCAATTTTTAGGCTAGTTCAATTTAACCACAAACGAGAAATTATCGTGTTTGAATGAATAATTTACGGAGCTGTGTTTTAGATTAAATAAATGTTGTCCCAAGGTTTTCCCTATAATTTGGCACCTCTAATATTGCTTTGATTTTAAGAGATTAAAATTATTTTAGATCTATTGAAAATAACTAACAATATTCCAGTTCTGCAAGCCAGTTTATATTTTCGTTATTAACATCTTCAGTTTCACCTAATAAAATTGTTTTCAAAATATTATAAAAGTCTGCACATTGTTTTCATTGTAAAATAAGGTAGTATTTTAATAAATTAAGCAGTTTTATCTTGGTCAGTTTTAAACTGTTCGTTGTTGTTTTTGAAGCCTCCTGCGACACATTAACGCTATTTTTGGGAATGTTACTCATAACAGGAACATGATTTTTTTGAAACTCATAAATAATTTGACGAAATTTTCTTTTGTGTATAAACTTTTTTCCAAGAATTTAATACATTTTTATCCATATCCATTAAAATTACAAAAACTCTTTATAAAACATTAAAATACAACCTACCAAAACATTCACATTTTGCTTTTTAAAACTAAAATAACATGATTTATGGGGGTTAAAAATACCACTTGTTTAGGGAACAATGTTCCCAAATACCTAAAAATACCTAGCGAATTTAATTAATTTACATAAACGAAAACCAATCTAAAATCAATTCAAATAAAAATTTACCCCGATTAAAATATCACGCTCTCTTCACAAAATATCAAAATCTTATTCCTACACTCTCCTATCGTACAAGTTTCAACGCATCAAATCTATCGAAGTTCACTAAATATGTTATATAATTACTAATGACTAAATATTATTATATAATGTTCTTTTTTCTCACATGAAACATCAAATATTCAACGGCAAATTTAAAGCCGAAAGGACTGATCGAAAAACACCTCATTACTTAAGGCCAACGTCAATGTTTCTTTTGTATTTTTATATGATTTCTATCTGTATTTTTACGAAATCAATCCACGTACCCTGCCCATTATTTCACATTAGGTTTTAGATTTTGAATCTCTGTTAAACTTTATGGGCCCGTATATACTTATCACAGTAGTAATAAACGTCCGGGCAGTTAAAAAAATCGTTGTCTAAACAAGTTAGAATAATGCTTCTTGCCGCTTGCCCAGTGGAAAAATCAGTTCGATAGTTCAATTTAAGACGTTGAGCTAGTCAAGCTTTTAAAGTCTTCGCTCTTCCTACATTGGAAATCGCTAATATAATTCAGTTAATTTTTTAATTAAGCAAAAGAGTTAGTCTTTAGCATTCGACTAGAAAAGTTCATTTCCTCCAGGTTAGTATAGCCTCCTCTCCACTTTTTACCCTTTTTTACATTTTAGTGAATCTACAAGAAATAATTCTTAAGTTTTTGCTCAGGGTAAGCCGATACGATACGCGAGTGGTATTTATACAGTGAAATAATTTTGTTTCTTCCGACTTTCCTATTGCAGGCAGAAGTTAATTAACTCAGAAGTTAGTCGTGAAATAAAGTGTGAAGTCTTAACAATAGAGAACTTAAACGTTTTTCATATTGCTGAATACCATGATTTAATAACATTAACCTGCAGAATTGTGTTGTATTTATAGCTTATTTACTGCTAATTAGTGTTGTTTAAAGTAAAGAAAAGAAAAAAAACAGAGCTGGACCGGATTTGAGTAAGAGTACTTAAACCATAATTTGTAAATCTGTTTATAGTTTAAAATTGTAAACTATAATTACATAATCACTTTCCGCCCCATCACTAAAAGTAACGAAATCGTGTCTTAGAACTTTTATTATCGAAAGCTCTATACCATTTCCCCAGAATAACATTATTTTTATAAAAGTAATTAAGTATTCTATTATAAAACTCGGCAATTAGTAATTATATAATTAATACCTTCTTTGTAGATGTTGAGGCAGAAATGGAAATATTAGTTTTTGGAGAAACTATATACAAATGTTAATTCCATATTTTACATCCTGGTTTTCAATATAAAAGCAAATAACTCAAACACACTTTTTAATAAAGTACACTACTGTGCAATTGAAGTGCAATTTTTTAAAATTTAACCTAAATTTAAATGGCTATAACTTGTAAACAAAATGTTATGTTTAAAAACATAGATTTTGTAGGCTTGTGTCTTGTTAACATTTGGTATGCGTATTCTAAGGGTTGCTTTGGTCTAGTATATACGAGGGATAAGACAAAAGTAGTTTTTTACATGAACTTTGTCAAGAGCGAAAATTTGCGAATCTGAATAAAAAAGAAACAAATCAGATATCAAAATTTTGAGTAATTAGTGTTTTCCGAAGAACACATTTACTGAGTACATGCACATAAAATCAATTTCATTCAGATTTGCAAATTCTCGCTCTTGACAAAGTTCCTGTAAAAAAACTACTTTTAACTTATCTCTTCGTATATACCAGACCAAAGCAACCCTTAAAACACACATACCACAAAAATATTAACCAAACGTAAGCCTACAAAATGTAATAATCCGTTTGTAAATAAACCATTTTGTTCACAAATTATAGCCATTTAAATTTAGGTTAAATTTTAAAAAAATTCACTTCAATCGCACAATAGAGTATATCGTGAAATTTATATATTCTCATTTATTTTCCTCCCAACTTAAATATTTAAATCATTTTTCTCAGAAGGGGATATGATGACAGGCCGTCGTAACCTTAGAGAATATTACAAGGTATTTCCTGCTATATATTAAAGTTGCTTTAAATAGCGTACTTTAGGGAGCTTTCAACTGAATATATTAAAATAATATATCAGGAATGGGGTAGAATTAAATAGAATCATTAAATACACATTTGTTTTCGTGATTCCATAAATGTTATTTTATGTTCCTAAATGAATGTGCTTATTTGTCAGATATTATCTAGTTTTTTTAAGAATTCTTAAATGAAGTTTTTTTTAATAATATTACGCACGCAAAAGGAGAAAAAAAGACGCAAATTATTAGGCCGGTTCAATTTATTCAGAAATGAGAATTTATTGTGTTTAATAAAAATGCCGTCTATGGGAACGAGCTCCCAATATTGGTTCTAAGGGACATCAATATTTGTTAATTAAACATTTGTAGATTTCAATACGTAGTTAATAGAAAATAATTATTTATGTCTACAGTATGTTTAAAATATGTATGGTAGACTTAAAATACATTGATTTTGCATAATATAAATAGTAGATGTCATAGATTTATCTTTTAATTCAAATCTTGCAAAAAACCTGGTATAAGAGGTAATATGTTGGAGAAACGGAGAACGTTCTACTACATAGATCTTACAGCAGGTTTTTTCTAAATATCGGGAGTATCTTTAAAGACATAAGTATAAAACCCAGTATGTATAATTAAAAATATCCACTTGATAGACATATAATGCAGGGTGTTCAATTTAAAAAAATGTATGTTGGGATTGTACACATTTTTGAGACATCATGTATGCATAAGTAATCATTTTCTATAAACCCTACAACTTTTATATCTAATAGTTTTTCCTATCTCCTAAAATTAAATCAATATTCTTGTGGCGAATTATGAGATAAGAACTTGAAAAAAGCCTTGGAAACATATCAAAAATCAAATTTTAGGATGGCTAACCAAGTTTTCGACAGTGTTTAACCTTTTTCCAAAAATGCATTACAATTTAACTTACTCTAGAGAGCTTTCATCTGCATATATTAACATTATAGATCCGGAGTGGGGTAGAATTGAATAGAATCATTAAATACACATTTATTTTCAAGATTCCATAAATTTTATTTTATGTTACAAATGTGCCTATTTGTTCGATATTACCCAATTTTTTAGGAATTCGTAAATGAAGCTTTTTTAGTAATACTTTGCATGTAAAATTTGAATTCAACTTACTCGCCAACGAGAATTTATCATGTTTAATAAAAATGCTGTTATGTGAACGAGTTCATAGAAATTAAATACGGATATATATTTAATTTATTTTAAAGTTTTTAAAGGTATACTAGGATTAAGACATAATTAATATATGGTAGTACAGTAAGTTTTCAGTATAGAATGCGTTCAGGAAATTGAGTTTTAGATTAAATACATGCTTGCCATTTCCTATATTGGTTTAATTTTAAGAGATAGGAATATTTGTGAAATAAAAGCATGTGGGGTTCATTACATAATTACATAATAGAAAATTATTACTTTTGTCTACAATATCTTTAAAATATGTATGGGAAACTTAAGATACATTGTATTTATTGAAACTCCTTGAATATCATACGTTCATGTTTTTTTTTGGCCGAATATAAATTTACTAGATATTATATACTTATCTTTAAGATATTCGACAAATTTGGCAAAACCATGCTATCAGAGGTAATGTGGTAAAGAAACGGTCTTATAGCAAGGTATATATGAATAATCAGCAAAAAGAGACCCACCTAATAGGCATATAATGCTGGGTGTTCAATTTAAAAAATGTATGTTGGGTCTACTATACATTTTTAGAGCATGAAAAAAGACGAAAATACGTCTCAGAACATTAGTTACCTATCAAAAAACTGTATATATTCTAATTTCTTTTCCTCTAATTTAAATATGTAAAACACTTTTCTCGCTGGGGGTTATGATGACAGGCTTAACCTTAGAGAATGTTACAAGATATTTTCTGTTGAATATTAAAGTCGCTTTAAATAGCGTACTTTAGGGAGCTTAACTGAATATATTAACATAATATATCAGGAATGGGGTAGAATTAAATAGAATCATTAAGTTCATATTTGTTTTCGAGATTCCATAAATGTTATTTTATGTTCCAAATAAATGTGCTTATTTGTCCGTAATTATTTAGTTCTTTAAATACTCATAAACGAAGCTTTTTTAATAATATTACGTACGCAAAAGGAGAAAAAAAAATGTAAATTATTAATAAAAATGCTGTCTATGAAAACGAGCTCATCGGATTTAAATATGGACATGTAGTTAAATGACACTAAGATTAAGGTATGATTAATACGCTGGTACGCTCAGTTTTCAGTATAGAACACGTTCACGAAACTATATTTTAGATTAACTAAATGTTTGCCCTTCCCACTATTAGTTTAATTTTAAGAGGCAGACATATTTGTTAACTAAAATCTTGTAAGGTCTATTACTCAAGATACATTAATTTATTCAAACACCTTGCATATCATACATTCATTAAAATGGGTTTCTTTTTGTGGAATATAATATACTAGATTTCATACATTTATCTTCAAGACACCCGACAAATTTGGCAGAAATCCTGCCCTAAGAGGTAATAGTTAGAGAAACGGAGAATGTTCTACTATATATGATTTATAGCAGGGTTCATCTAAAATTACTCGGGCATTTTTAAAAGTATAAAACCCAGTATATATGAATAATCGGCAAAAAAAAAAGACCCCTGATAGACATATAATTCAGAGTGTTCAATTTAAAAAATGTTTGTTGGGTCTGCAATATATTTTTAGGACATCATGTATACACACAAGTAATAATTTTCTATAACCTACGTAATAAACTCTACAACTTTTATGTTTAACAGTATTTGCTATCTCGTAAAGTTAAATCAATATTCTTCTGGCGATTTATGAGATAAGAATGTTTCTTAGTTTTAAGGATTTTCAAATATATCGAAAATCAAATTCTAGGATGGCTAACTAGGTTTTCGACTGTGTCTAACCTGTTTCCAAGAGTTTATTACATTTTTATTATATTAATTAAAATTACAAAAACTCTTTATAAAACTTTAAAATACAACCTTCAGCGTTCATTTTTGCGTTTTTGATTAACAATACCACTGAAAGTAACGAAAGCACGTCATAGAACTTTTGTTATCAAAAGATCTATATTATTTCCACGCGAAAGCATTAATTCCATAACACTAATCATTCTATTATAAAACTTGGCAATTATTTGTCTCATTATTAAGTAACCAAAAGATGATGTAGTAGTAATGGTAACTTTACGTTTTATAAAATGACATCGGGAATATATTCAATAATGTACATATTTTATCAAAACCAGTTATAATGTTATTAACTGTAATAACACTTTTACTTTTCAAGAAACTTAGTATCCCAATGTTAATTCCAGTTATACACAGGTTTTCTAATAAGAAAAGAAATAGCTCAAAGAAAATTACGTTTCTCATATCATATCTAAAAATTTTTCTAAACAGAGTGTATCGTAAAATTTACATATTCTCTTTTCTTGTCCTCTAATATAAATATTTAAAACATTTTTCTCCTAGGGGGATATGATGACATTAGACTTACAGACTTTATCTTAGAGAATATTGCAAAATATTTCCTGCTATTTGTACTATATATTAAAGTTGCCTAAATAGCTTACATAAGGAGCTTTCAACTGAATGTATTAGCATAATATATCAGAAATGGAGCAGAATTGGAGAGGATCATTAAATACATATTTGTTTTCGAGATGCCATAAATTTTATTTTAAGTTACAAATGAATGTGCCTATTTGTTCAATATTATCTAATTTGTTAGGAATTCGTAAATTAAGCTTTTTTACTTCCCTCGTAAAAGGGAAGTCGTGTGTAATCGTGAAAAAATCACTGTTCGAGATTTTTTCAGATCCTCGCGTTTCAGGGTCCCTAGATGACGAAAAATAGGTTTTCTCAAATCCGTTGGTCTGCCTGTATATCTGCCTGTCTGTATATCTGTCTGCCTGTTTGTTCGCGAGGTAGCTAAAAAACTACTTGCCCGAATGACTTTAAATTTTGGTCAAAAATTAAAAATCCAATACGGTGGAAGAAAATGGCGGCCTAGTGAAATGTTAAAGAAATTATTTTTAAAAAACTACTTATGTAATTTTTCTTAAATTTTGCAAAATCATCTAGTATTATGTTGGACTAACAGATAACATTTTGGTACAAATCCAAGATGGCGGAACAAAATAACGGCTTAATAAAATATTTAAAAATTCAATCTGCAAAATTCTGCTTAATGGTTTGATTTCAAATTGTGTGCCATAAGTAATTGTGGTATAGGGATTAACTAGTAAAATAGTGGTACTAATTCAAGATGGCTGAACAAAATGGCTGCCAAATAAAATGTTTGTAATTCTGAAAAAATCACCCTCTCAGGTTTTACACATCTTTACGTTTTAGCATCGCTAGATGCGAAAAAATATATTTTGTCTATTTCGTCGATCCGCCTGTCGGTCTGTCTGTCCGTCTGTCCGTTCAGAGCATAGCTTAAAGACTACTTGACCAATTGACTTCAAATTATGGTCCAAAATTAAAGGTCATATTGGAATGACCTGGACTGATAACATTTTGGCAAATCCAATATGGCGAAACAAAATGGTGGCCTAGTTATATGTTAAAAAAATTATTATTAAAAAACTCCTTATTCAATTTATCTCAAATTCTGCAAAAACCTCAAGTATTATGTTAAAATCAACTGGTAACATTTTGGCACGAATCCAAGATGGTGGATTAAAATGGTGCCTTAATAGAATATCTAAAAATTCAGCCTGAAATATCTGCTTAATGATTTGACTTCAAATTGTGTGACATAATTGTGGCATAGGGATCAACTAATAAAATAGTGGTAATAATTCAATATGGCCGAACAAAATGAGGGCCAATTAAAATGCTTTTTAATCGTTAAAAATCACCATCTCAGGTTTTACACATCTTTACGTTTTAGCGTCGCTAATGGCAAAAAATATGTTTTATCTATTCGGTCGATCCATCTGTCGGTCTGTCTGTCTGTTAGTTCAGGACCACTTAGCCGATTGGCTTCATATTTTGGTCAAAAATTAAGGTTCATATGGGAACGACCTGGCAACAAAACTACTCATCCAATTTATCTCAGATTTTGCAAAAACCTCAGGTTTTATGTGAGAATCAACTGGTGACATTTTGGTACTAATCCAAGATGGCGACGGATCAAAATGGCGGCTTAATAGAATATCTAAAAATTTAGTCTGAAAAAACTGCTAAATGGTTTGATTTCAAATAATGCGCCATAACTAATTGTGCCATAGTGGTCAACTACTAAAATAGTGGTAATAATTCAAAATGGCGGAACAAAATTGCGGCCAAATAAAATTTTTGCAATCGTGAATAAATCACCCCCTCAGGTTTTACATATCTTCACATTTTAGCGTTTCTAGATGATACCCGATAGACTTCAAATTTTCACCAAAAATTAAGGGTCATATGGTATCCCCATATGGTAATATTTTCGAAAAATCCAATATGGTGGAACAATGTTAGAATGGTGTATTATTTGGAGTTAAGATCCAGTAAAAAAAACATTTTTTTTTGATTTGTCGAGGTTTTGCAACTTAATTGTCGCATCCTCAGGATACATATATGGATCCTATATCCTACATGAATCCTATATTAGCAGTCTTTACCTACTCCGTTGGTTCGCAGATATTTCCCATATATTAAGTTTCTAAATGGTTTTCGTTAATGATCTTGTTGTTGTTAAGTGTATTATTTGGGCTTAGAAAATATCTTCGGACCAACGAAGTAGGTAAAGACTGATAATATAGGTTTCAATTTAAGATGGCGAAACAAAATGGAGACCAAATAAATTTTTTAAAAAATCAACGTGTAAAAAATCTTGTTCTACAGAAAAGTTAAATGTGAAAATGGGATAAACTGGTTCGAAATCAACATGACGTAGCAAAATAGCGTTATGGGTAACAACTACTTATTGACTTTATTTTAAATTATACCCAAAAGTAAAATGTTGCATAGGTAGAAAGAAAATGGTAAAATATTGGTAGGAATCCAACACGATGGATCAAAATGGCACCAAATCAAAATGAACAGACAATGTATGTAACAAATACTATGACTATGTACTGAACTAAATTGGATCACGCTTCACTATTCCTAACAAATGCAACAATGCAATAGCAAGGCAAGTATTACAAACTTAAATTATAACAAATGATTTTTTCTAATATTACTAATACAGACCATTTTGACCAAGAGTCATTTTTCTTTTCTACATCAGGCTTTTGATCGGACGTTTTACTCCATAGCCATCATCAGCAACTAGCACTGATGATGGATTTTCGGCTCGAAACGTCGGATATATGTCAAGTGTGTTATGTCATTGAATTTAGAATTTAAATTAAAGTTAACTAAGCACAAAATGGAATGTTTTGCCTATTTAAAAAAACAAAGTTGGTGCTGCTTGCGAAGAAACGAAACCTCGGATCGAAAATCTAGCAGCGCCATCTTGTAAAGCAGAAAAAGTAACAATAAGAATGTAGAATTTATTTTGTCATATCACTTCAAAAATTAAAACCAAAATCGCGGATATTTGGTTTTTTTTCGAATATCTTCGGAAGTATTCGGAATTTTCAAACTTTTAAAGCGGCATTTTGATTGGCATGAAAGTGCACAATTTTGCCCTAATTTAACCGTAACTTTTCTATTTTTTAACTTATCGAGTTGAATAAAAAAACAAGATATAAGTCAACTTGTTAAGCTTCTTGCGGCGTCCAGTGTCATAGCGAATTCACTCATAAAAAAATTATGGCCTCAACTTACATTTTTTTAATGGGTATATTTTTCACTCATCGGATAGGTCATTTTTTTCTGATTCCACCTTTGAATTTCGTACTTTTTAAAATATGTTCAAAAATTAGAATATTATAGCAAACTTATAACCTATCAACTTATACGGTAAACCAATTATATAGGCATAACGTCAAAGTGATGCTACAAACAAGTAAAGAACGCAAAACAAATAAAAAATTGAAAGTTCTCAAAATACTGTTGAACGTGTATGTATCCCCAAAAAAAGAAATCCATTATGGTAAGATCCGGACTATTTGTGGGCCAAAATATAGCAGTTCCTCCATTTTTTCTTCATCCTTGGGGATATTCTCTTATAAGGTATTTTTTTACCGCTCGAAAGCTATGAGGTGGGGCCCCATCTTGCTGCCACATTGTGTTTGTAGCAACATTAATTGGAAGATTGTCAATACACTCTGTAATTTCTGTTAGCAAAACTTCCAATTACCGATTGCAAGTTAATTTTTCGTCAATAAAAATAGGCCCTAAAATATATCCTCCGAGTAAACCACACCAGACGCTAATGGACTGATATTCCTGTTGCTTAATTTTATGGCTTTGGTGCGGGTTGCCAACGGACCAGTATGTAGTGTGTTGCCTGTTAATGAATTAATGATTATTTGCATTGTATCTATTTAAAAACTCCTGATAAAATTCCAGCCTTCTTCAGCAGTGTCCCTCACTAAGTTTTTGAGTATTTAAAAATGTATATGGTTGGTATCCATATTTGTTTAAAACTTTTTGAATTGAACTAAAGGAAATTCCAGTTTCGGTGGCAACGCTATTAATAGGGCTTACAGGATTCCCAGCGTAATATTCAAGGATATTTATTTCATTGTTTTCATTTAGTACGACTTTATTTCTATAAACCTTTTTCTTGTTGTGTAGACTTCCATTTTTGATTAGTTTAACTTCAAGTCGTCCAAACATTTTTGCTGACGGAGGTGGACGATTTGGGAAGCATCTAATATATTCTCTCCTTGCTGCGGTTGCGCTTGTATTATTTAATAAACATTGAGTGTTTAAAGCATATCACTTCTTTCTTCAACACTAAACTTGCGAAATACCATGGTAAGTTGATGTCAATTTCACATTACCTCTACATTTCATCACTTTGACGTTACGCCTATTTAATTGTTTTACCGTACAAGTTCATAGGTAAAAGGTTGAATAAAATACTGTAATTTTTGGATATATTTTAAAAAGTAATAAATTAAAATGTAAAGTGTATTATATCAGTTAAATCAGAAAAAAAATGAGCTATGCGATGAGTGAAAAATATACCCAGGGTTCCATTTAAAAAAATGTAAAAAAATGTAAGTTGAGGTCATAATTTTTTATGAGAGTTTTCGTTATGACTCTTAATGCCACAAAAAACTTGGAAAGTAGACGTACAACTTGTTTTTTTGTTCAACTCGATAAGTTAAAAAATAAAAAAGTTACAAGCGTTTAAAATGTGGACAAGTTAAAATAATAATCCTGTACATATTTTACCAAAACCTACCATAATGTTATTAAAGGTAATAACAGTTTAGGTTTTGAAGAAACTTAGTATCCAAATGTTAATTACAGATTATATTGCGGGGTTTATATATATGAAAAGAAATAACTGAAAAAAATTGAGTTTCTTATATCATTCCTAAAAATTTTAAACAGAATATATAAAGTTTACATATTCTCTTTTCTTTTCCTCTAATATAAATATTTAAAACATTTTTCTCTGACAGGGATATGATTACAGGCTGTCTTAATTTTAGAGAATATTGCAAAATATTTCCTGCTATTTCTGCTATATATTAAAGTTGCCTCAAATATAAGCTATTTAGGGGAGCTTTCAACTGAATGTATTAACATAATATATCTGAAATGGGGCAGAACTGAATAGAATCATTAAACACATATTTGTTTTCGAGATTCTATAAATTACAAATGAATTTGCATATTTGTCCCATTTTATCTAGTTTTTTTAGAATTCGTAAACGAAGCTTTTTTAGTAATACTGTGCATTAAAAAAGAGAAGAGAAAAACGCAAATTATTAGGCCGATTCAGTTTATTTGCAAACGAGAATTTATCGTGTTTAAAAAACATGCTATTTATGGGAACGAGTTCATCGGATTTATATAGGGATATATATTTAATAGACTTTTTAAACCTACACTAGGATCAAGGCATAATTAATATATGATAGTACACTCAGTTTTCAATATAGAACACGTTCACGAAAGTGGGTTTTAGATTAAATAAATGCTTATAATTCCCAATACTTGTTTAATTTTAAGAGACAGGAATATTTGTTGAATAAAAAGTTGTAGGGTTCAATACGGAGTTATTAGAAAATTGTTTTTTATGTCTATAGGATGTTTAAAATATGTGTGAAAGACTCAATTTTTAACATGAAATACTTTGCATATCATACATTTATCAAATGGGACTCTTTTTGCGGAATATAAATGCAGTGTGAACCTAAAGTCCGTCGCCTCTCGTCTAACTTTTGAACCAGTCGGTATATTGCAATGAAATTTGGAACGATAATATATGAGCAAAATACTCCATTTAAAAAAAAGTGACAGCTTTGAATGTCAAGAAGACAGCTGGACGCAGTTTGGAGAGTCTTTTTTATGGAAGTATTATATCATTATAATTGGACATTTTTTTGAGGTTACCAATACTCCATACTAAATCAAGCACGAAAATGAAACGGTAAATATTTTATTAGAACAGTATAGCAATTAATAAAACAAATATTAAAAAACTGAAACAAGCAGAAAAAAAAACGTACAATTTTCATTTTAAAAGAAGTTGTAAATATTCCCCTGCACCTCTTGACAAATAAATATCCTGTTAGTGAATTCTTTCTTCACATTATAGATGGTTTCAGGATTTATTCTTGATACGCTCATGCAGAAAATCCGGAGCCATTTTGAAAACTAGAGATTTCAAATAGACCCCTAGAAAATAATCAAAGGGCGTAAGATCTGGCGAGCGAGCTGGCCACTCTGTCGGAACTCGGCGACCAATTCATCTACTCTGAGAGGTTGCATCCAAATAATTTCTAGTGTCTCTAAAATAATGTGGCGGGGTACTGTCTTGTTAGAACGTAAAGCCAAAGTAAAACTCGCGTGGGTTTTGAGCAACAACATCATCAATAAGTGGAGTGGTGGTATCCTGTAGCATTCGAAGATATGTGGGGCCGTTTAAATTTCCTTCCAAAATATGGGACCTGTGATATGGTCATCCAAAATATGCGCCCAAACATTTAATTTTTGAGGAAACTACATACGTCCTTCGCGAAACACATGGGAGATTTCATCAGTCCAATATCTGTAATTTTAAGTGTTGACTATATAATTCAAGAAAAAGGTACTCTCATCAGTAAAACAAATATGGCAACAGATTAAATTTAATAATTTTAGTTTATACAGTTCTTTTTGTAGAAGTCGATAGTAAGAATGATGATTTTTCATGTAAATTTCATGCAACATTGATGTGAATCAGTTTTGTGTCTACCGTATTTTGGAATATGTCGGCATTATTGTAGATGGTTAAAAACTTAGAATAAAAATAGAGTTCATTATCTACATATTTAGCAACTGCCACAGTATAAGGTCAATCGTACAACGATGCTAATATGTGAAATGTTGAAACATATGTTCAAACATGATGCAATAAAATTTTCATACAAAGAATACCAATGTTTTTTCCAGTATTAGTTTCTTAGCAGTATAAAGAAATTACTTTTATTGCAAAATAATAAAATACAAGCTAAAATACCCAAAACCTCAGATCAGATTACACCAGTAACAAGAGTTTTAATTAGATACAACATCCCTGATCGACTACTACACCATCCCACTGTCTGTTAGACCATCCCACTTGCATTGAAAAGGGATCCTTATAGTATAATAGTACAATAGTCTACACCAAAGATTGTTACATGGTCACGTGACCGGAGTGGCTTAAAAACCAATAGCGATTCGTGGAACTACAATAAACTTTAATAATAAAGAAATTAATTTACTAAAAATATTTTAACCCAGAAAATAAATCAATTCACTACTGTATGTGTTTTAATGTATTATTGTGTAATTGTTGATATGGTTCAAATATTTTAATTATATGTTGCTTTATTTCAAGAAGCAGCGTTCTAAAGATGGGGTGAGATTAGGAGAACATTGATTTTTTAAATATTTAATAAATAAATTTTATTTACTTTTTCTTGGACATTACGAAATTAATATCTTTAGTTGACTTAACTATGCGGCAATGTGAGTTTCCAAAAAAATGGCCGTTTAAGTTTGGAATTGTTTTGTAATCACTAAGTAAACAGCTATATTTCCTTTTCCTTATTTTATAGTATAACAGAACGTTTATTTCCTCATCAAGCAAAATGATAAAAAATAATTTTTTTGATAACAATAGTTTTTCCTATCAGAGAATTAAAATAATTATAGAATATATCTATACTATATCAAAATTACACATGTTCCGAATAATTACTTAGATGCTATTATATGCTAAGCTAACTTAAAGTATTATTATTTACTGGGTAATAGTCTAAGGGCGTCTCACGCCCAAAAAAACGTACTGCGATTTCGAAAATCACTAGATTCTATATGAAATCTGGGGAAATAATAAGGTTTCGGATGATACGCGCCTTTTTTTTAATTTTCCCTTGAGTTGGGCCAATTTTTTATTTAAGTGTTGTGAGGTAAAAGAATTTAAAACATTATTTATTTAATTTAAATTTAGCTATTAAGGTGGAATGACAATATGACAATTGGCTATTCTATTTTTGTCTTATAACGGTCGTTTCTTTTTACGAGGAAAGTATTCTAGTAATGTTTTTTCAGTTCCGTCGGTCAGTCTGTATGTCTGTCCGCGACAAAGCTCAAGAACTTCTTATTCTATTTACTTGAAATTTTGGTTCAAAATTAAAGATCATATGAGGATGACGTGGTAACATTTTGGTAAAAATCCAATATGGCAGAACAAAATGGCGGCCTATTGAAATTTTAAAAAATTATTACTAAGAAACTGCTTATCCATATTATCCAAATTTTGCAGAAAAATTAGGTGTGACATGACCATCAACTGTTAAGTTTTACTACAAATTCAAAATGGCGGCCTAATAAAATGTTATAAAAGTCAATGCAGAAAACTACTTCATCGAATATGTTCAAATTTTGCTCAAAAATCAAATATTATATAGACAGACAAATTCAAAATCTCAGAACAAAATGTTGGCCTAATTGAAGGTTTAAAAATATCTGAAAAAAGTACTTATCAGATTGATTGATGACATCGCCATTTTAAATATTTATTACTAAAAATGTATGAATTGCACACTTAATATCGATTTTGAATCAAATCTGCATAAATGTTAAAATCCGCTCTCAATCTAGGAATTCCTACTCTGATTTTTTAAATATTTATTTTACTGAAATTTTATGTTATATATACCCGATGCCGACTTTCTTTTAGCCAAATCTATACAAATGTTAAAATTCCGCCGCTATGTTGGCATTACTATCTTGAATTATTAAATGTTGACAAAAATTCATGATGTGCAGTCTTAAATACCCCCAAATGCCGAATTTTAATCAAATCTGCAAAAATTTTAAAATTATTCTGCTATGTTGGGGCCGCCATTTTTAACCCTCCAATATTTACTAAAATTTCATTCTATCTGTATAAATGATAAAATTGGTTCGCTATATTGACGCCATCATTTTGAATTTGGTTGTGCATTCTTAAATAATCCCCTCAAATGTTAAAATCATTCGTCCGACATTTTTTGAATTTCAATTTTTAAATGCTAACATTTTCCTAGGCACCGATTTTCAGTTTAATCTACACAAGTAACAAAATTCGTCGGCCGTGTTGGTGTCACCATTTTGGATTTCTAAACGTTGACTAAAAAAATTCGGATTTTTTATATCCGAAAGTGTACGCATGTCAAATTTGAAAATAATCGGTAATGTGGAAGTGGTGAAAAATTCATTACAAGAATTGAAGCAGACATACAAACATACAATCAGACGAGTAGGAAGCCAATAAAAGCGCGTTAAAAGCATTGTTTTTAGTTTAAAACTATAAAAGTTTAATAATATTTAAATACCTAATTTCCTTTTAAACTTAACTAACTTAATGGTTTGATTTTATACAGTGAAGTAGGGAACGATTATTTCTTTGAAATTTGTAGGTAATTAATTCAAGAAGTGAAAACCAATTTCGTTTTTTCGTAAGCGACTTCGAGATTTCTGATGTGATTTCTAAATCTTCCTATAATTACAAATTTAATTAAAAAAATATTAGATTACTATCTCGCAAATCTTAACATTTCTGAAAATACTGAAAATGATGAATAGAACGGTTAAAATACCTATTTTCCTCTCATTAAAGAATAGCTAAGAATCCTTTTTTTTGTCAACGATAATGGCCCATTTCTTCATTTTCGTACATTAAATATTTTAACAGGTCGTCATTTTGTTTTACCATATTGAATTCATACCAATATTTTACCAGTATTTTTTGTATCAGACGTAATTTTTGTGGAAAATTAAAGTTAATGGAGTAAGTAAGTTATATACCGGGAACAGATCCACGGACCAACAGAAATGGAAAAACATGAAGGTCTGTAAAAACCTGGAATGATGATTTTTTTCACGATTAATCATATTTCCTTATGCGGAAAGTAAAAACTCGCGCGGCCACTGGCACTGGCATCCGTCAACAAATGACCACGGCTTGGACATGGGCCATCCCCCCTTCTTGTTTTAACGTAAACATTGGTCGATAGAATGTGAAAACTAGGGGAACCATGTTGGCGCATACCCCTATCGTGATTTATGAATGAATTGTGATCTCTACTTTAATTCTTACTCTGAGGTTATAAACTGGTTTTAGTAGTGCCCATCTAACAGTGATGTCAGATATTTTTGTCAAATTTAAATAACTTGTTGAACTGTGTGTATAAAGCAACTTATTTTTTGGTGGCTGGCGATGATTTCAATTTGAGTTTTGCTCTTTCTAGTCTTAACATGTATTATCACTAAACCAATCTGAGTTTCGTCCAAGAATTTGTCATGCATTAATAATTTTTTAATTTCAAATTTTAATTTGAAAGTTGGAAACATGTTCATTAACAAACCAAAAAATAGCCAACAATATTTTTACAAAACGCGATTTTTCGATGCAAATATTAATAGATTTCAATTATTCTTTGCAAAGCGAGGACGGTGGTTTAGTTCATTTGGAGCACTGTCCGAATATGATTGCTGGTGTGTTGTTTTGTATTTTTACTTTAAACAATATTTTCCACTGATATAGAGACCTTTTAAAAACAATTCGAAATTAAAATTACATCTAACGCCCTAGGTAAACAGATTAAAGAAAAAGGTTGCTTCATATAGTGATGTGTAGAAGGAATTCTAGATATAAGACGTTAAGTCAATTGTTTACCCTTTTAGGTAAAAACTTAAAAATAGGTCGTTATTTGAGTTCAACAGCTTATCTCATTCATATAACACTCGAGCTAAAGACCTATTGTTACCAAAACTGACATCGTTCTACCTTCTATCAAAATAATATTAAGTATAATGAATGTAAAATGTTTAATACTTTAAGTAGGAATATCACCAATAGTTCAAATTTAAATATTTTGAGAACTAGAGTTAAAATGTTTCCCCTGCAGAAGAATTGTTATACTCTTCAAGAGTTATATGTTTAGTAACCTAAATATATCTGTATATCTGTAATTTTAAAGTTAACGACATTTCCTGGGATATATTTACCATATTGATCCTCTATTTAAATATATCACGAGCCTCAGCTGGATTAAATGAGGTTCAATCACTAAATTAATCTATTAAAAATAGGAGAGTTAATTTGAAAATTAAAGTTAAGTTATTCATTTAAAAATTAGGTTGGTTTAAAATTCGGCAAAGCGATTAAAATCAATATTTTCCCGAGATGTAGTATTTGAACGGATGTAAAGAATCATGCCAAATGAGTATTCTTGTTTGCCAAAAGCAACTAGGAAGTTAAAACTTAAGTACTAATCACGGGAATCTTGCCAGTATTTGTGGATCTTTGTATTCTATTTAATCTGTAAGCCAATTTATATCTCCGAAGTTGCGTAAATAGTAAATCTAGCTTTAGAACTATTACAAATTAATATTTTTTTAGAAGTTTACTAAAATTTAAGAAATTGGATACTAAATGAAATACATCTATAGAGCCTTTTTAACTCACTATAAAGAGGCTTAAAATACCATGTTTCATATTGAGTTTAAGGACACGAAGTTCATTTTTTCTAATAATTTTAATCGACCCAGTAGTTACATAATGTTTCATTAGGGGCGTCAAAAATTTTAACCTAGAGTTAGGCCTCAAAAACTTTAAAGCCGACCTTTGCATTAAAACTTAGAACTGAAAAGCTTGGAATCAAAATTTTCATAAAAAAAATAAAACCGACTTAAAAAAAAACAGAAAAAAGTAAAAAATAATATTTTATTTCTTGAAAATTTGTGAAAGTCGGCGTCAAACGAATTCTTAATTACTTAACCACAAAAGGACATTTATGTATTGAGTGTCTTGAATCTAATATCACAAGTATAACGTATATTTAATGTTTTTATTAGTTCGTAAAGTCAAATTTTCAATTTTTATTTTGGAGTCATTAAATGGACTATGGATGAACTGCGCCAATTCGATATTAGTACACCAAAAATGATGCACATGCAAAACAAAACAAAATCGTCGGTCGTACGGTTTTAACTCCATCGAGATCAGGAAGGATTCCAGAGTTTGGAAAGCGTGCACAATAGGGTGATATTGAGCGCAGCCTGCATGATTCTTAAGAGCTCCGATCCCCTATTGGAGATAGTCCGAACACCAGGATAGGGGAGGATTCATATTTAAAACGGCAACAAAATCGGCTGATGAACTTGGTCTCATCTTCGATTCGGGCACGGGTAACCCCAATTATATCACCGAAATGGGGGCCGCCCAACTAAAACGCAGGTTTAAAACCCTGGGTAACGGAAGTTTTTTTTATACGCATAAGGAGAAGCCTGTGAATGGTGCGTTACATCAAATAATGACAGAGCAGGACTAATCCGAAAAGCTTTCTTTTGCGTTTCTGAGGTCAATCGGTCTTAGATTAGAGACCAAGGGATTCATAATTGCTTGTCAGGATGGAGCCTTCAGCTCTCTGGTGTACCACAGCTGCATTATGGGGGTTAAGATAAAGGACACACGATGTAGAGCATGTCATCAGGAGCTAGAAACATTGTGGCATGTGTTATCAGCATGCCCAACATATACCTTATCTTATTATATCAATCGCTATAACGTTGCATTACGGGTGTTGTACTACCATCTTCGGCACTCGTATGGTATTGACGATACACCAATCCTGCCTCACAGCCCAGCAGACATAGAAGTTATATTAGGTTTACTTGTCCCCCACTCTCCGTTGAAAAGTCGCCAGACCATGGCGGATATGGTAGGAATACTGACCGGTCACTGCAGATTAGATAGGCATCTATATCTATTAGGAATAAAGGATAGGCAACTCTGTCCTAATTGTAGAACAGGGGAAAAAACATCTTACCATTTAATAGGGATCTGCGATTAGTGGGGCAAGGCTCTTTTAGGCCTATCCGCCGAGCTGTGGTCCCCCCACCTTACTACTACTACTACTATCCCCACTCTCCAGCAAATACAAGCTAATAAGCCTCCATCACATAAAGAAAACTATGCATGTCATCGAATTCGTAAGAGCTTCGTAAACTGTACTCGGATCACGTGGTTAAACTGGTGGTGTTTCACAACTTGAACAAGTCTATCGAGTTCCACGGGGAAGCCCAAAGCATTTAATCAAGTTTGGCATGATGCACTTCTTAATACACCTTCCTGCTTATGGCTTTCCTCCAAAATCTCGTACTTGGATTGCCAGGTTTCTTTACAAAAGACTTAGTTTTGTAGTCGTTGATGGTCATACATCTGACTTTCACAAAGGCAAGGCAGGTGTTCCGCAGTGCTCAGTGTTGACACCTCTTAGTAATCTCTCTTCGCTTAAAGCAACCACGGTACCTAGGACTTACGCCTTCGGGGTGTGCTCATAGATAAAAAAATGTATTGATGATAGATGTCTACAACCAGCGCAGTTTTGTCGGATATTTGAAAATGATTAGAATGTGGAAAACGCCATTTTTCTACAAAAATTATTTATTATAACATGTTTAGAAATTATAAAAAAAGGAGGAAAAAAGTAATTCTTTTTTGACGATAATTTCCGGTAGATTGACGCCACTACTTTTTTTTTACTAAAATAAATCAACATTCTTTTAACTTTTTCTGAATTCGGAATACGGAATATAAACTGGCTTTAATGATAATCGAGATTTTTTGTCATAAATAAACGCGACGTTTTCCCAGAATAATAGTATATTGTGCAACAATAGCAACTAATAGCAACCAACAAGCGACAAATCAAATTGGTTGCGGTATTATGAGATAACATGAAAACATATACCCCCTTTTTTAACTTGTAATCTAAAATCGCTCGTGCTAAATAAACGTTTAATCGAGTAGGTATTTGTTTCATGGTTTTTTGGTTGTTTTATGTTTACTAATGTGAACAGGCACATGTGTGGGATGGCAGTTAAAAGCACTCTAAAAGCGCTTAAAATAAAAGGGATTCATTAAATATATCCGAAGCTGAAAAACAACAGATTTAATTAAATAGTTGTTATTCTATTTTTGTTACATATGCGTAGGATATAATTCGGGGTCACGTGGCAAAGTTCCTAAATTGTTTCACAAAGTTTAACGTGTTATGAGGATTAACTTATTAAGGAAACCCTTTAAGTAATTTAGTTAATTATAGAGGTTCTTACATTCGTCATGTGGTCTCTCCCGGGACTTGATTCATTTACACGTGAGAAGAAATTATTAAATACAAGACTTATGGGAATCAAAAGTGAAGAGATATTTCTAAGTATATGGAATGTAGCAAAACAGTGAAGCGATTCTGAGTTTATACTCTTAAGGGGGCAATCGTACAGTATCATCTTCAATTGTGATCGATCGCGTACAACCAACTAATGTCGATTAAAAATGCATACTCAAAAGCCAGGTCACAGAGCACCAAGTACCACCAGTCGTTTATTATTCGCCAATTTTGACATTGGCATTGAAACTTCAAAGCCAAATATAAAAAATAAAGAATATAGCAGTTGTAAATCGTTTGATTTGTAACATTACTCATGTTGATACATAGACAGCCGGTTGCAGAAAGCTCAATAAAAGTTTAGAATGTTTAACGGAATGTCAAATTTGACAGCGACTTTTTAGATTTCTGTAAGCTTCTTGTCAAATCCGAAAACTCGGTTGAACATTCTAAGCAGCGATTAAGTTTTCTGCAACCGGAGGAGAATATTTTAAATGTTAAAAGAAAGGTACAATTGACAAAGTCAAATACGATCAAGAACCCAGGGTTGTTATGACAACTGTCAAGAGTCGGCTAAAAGCAAACATTTTTTCAATTTCAATTTAGCAATTTAAAATAATGTTGACATAATTTGCTTTATTCTTAGTCGGTTGTAGTAATAAGGTAATTGAAAATAACATAATTTGTATATTGTACTCTACAGGGCTGTCATTGTTATTGTGACACATAGTAACAGCTTTAACTGTAAGGGATTCAAAAAAAACTTTAAATTCAAAAAATGTAGAATTTTTCTTCTATGGTATTTTAAGAATATCAATAATTTCTAAATATTATTAAAAAGTAGAAAAAAATTACATGACCTATATTTTTTTAAAATAGTACACCGTTTATGTGATTATTTAATTAAATGGGTCTTTTCATACTGATTATAAATATAATATAATATCTTTATATTTGAAAACAACCTAGGAAATTCACTAAAATCTTGCCATAAAACGCAATGCGTTAGAGAGAGGCAATATTTTCTTCAATATATGAAATCAATAGCCTTATAGCACGGTTTTTGTCAATTTCTCGGTTGTCTTTAAAGATAAAGATATTAAACCTGGTATATTTATAATGACCCATTTAATAAAATAATAATATACAGAGTGTTCCATTTAAAAAAATATAAATTATGTAATTTTTTTCTACTTCTTAACCGTTTTTAGAAATTCATTATATGCTTAGAAGGTAACTAAAGAAAAATCCGACAACTTATGTATTTAAATTTTTAAGTAGTATCTTAATAAATTATGATTTTTTAACATCTTGTGAGGCCGCCATTTTTTCCACCATATTAGATATCAACCAAAATGTAATCATTCCAACCCTATACAGTTCTTGATTTTTGACCAAAATTTGAAGTCAATTGGATAAGGTGTTTTTAACAAACACCTAGGAGAGTGGTTTTTTCACGATTACAAAAAACATTGTGGGTTGGACATTATTATATATTTGTCACAAAATATTAGTTTGTTGTGGCTTATAAGAGAAGTATAAGAATAAAGAGTTATAGAATTGTTTATAAAAATCCACTAGAATTTTTACGCTCTCTCTCTTAATTAGTTTACAAAGTTATTAAAAAAAAACATAAATCCTATTTCAAGGTATAAGTCTTAATAATAACAGAAATCTAAATGATGGAAATGGAAACTCATGATCTTGTTTGAGATGGTGAATGGCCTGTTAGATGCGCCCAACCTGTTACCTCTCTTAAACCTCAACGCGCCGGCAGGTCCATATTACACAAGGAATAAGCATATTTTCTGGGTTCCTTTCCATTGTTGAATGTCTAAAAATGTCAGTTCTTTAATTTTTTATTTATAAAATTGTGAAACCGAGGCTAGAACCTTGATTTCTTTTACATTTATGATATTACAATGGTATCCTGGTGATCAGCTGCAATAGATTGAACAATATGTATCTTCTTAATCTAAATACATCGTTCATGTTTCCTAAGTCTAGTCGATATTGCTTCCTCCCATATAAATTTCTCCACAGGAGCAAAGAATTTAAAATGTTATAACATCTTTTAAAGATCGAAAATATAGTCCAATATCATTATCTGTTTTAAAGATTGTATGTGATTGATTGTGTCCGTGTGTATGAAGGAAAATGTATATTCGGCAAGTTTGTCCGACGTTTTTAAACAATTATATAAATATATATATATATATATATATATATATATATATATATATATATATATATATATATATATATATATATATATATATATATATATATATATATATATATATATATATATATATATATATATATATATATATATATATATATATATATATATGTTATATCACTCGACTTAAAATTCACTTTTTAAAAAATATTTTTATATATATATATATATATATATATATATATATATATATATATATATATATATATATATATTATATATATATATATATATATATATATATATATACGAATGCTGCGTCATGGGAACTTGCTTGCTGGGCAGATTCTGCTGACGAGGCACCGTACTCGCCGTCTCCTTGAGATAACCGACATCCGATACGGTGGGAACCAAAATCGAACTTGAAGGTGACATTGCTCGTGAAAATATATATATATATATATATATATATATATATATATATATATATATATATATATATATATATATATATATATATATATATATATATATATATATATATATATAGGAATTTTTTTGGCATAGCGGTCGTCCGTCTTCAGTTCGATATAAAAAGCCCGGTTGATATTAGAATACATCCAAAATATGAAAACAGATGTTAAAATCTTTACTTTATTTAAAAGTTTATGCCAAAACCCGGTTGATATTAGAATACATCCAAAAATTTGAATCCAGAAATATTGTGAGCATATGCCTTAATACAATTGGTTGGAAAAGTCACCAAAATGCCAGGAATTTTCGCCATTTTAATTCAACAGCTAAAAGAATTTTTGCCTTTTACAGTGGTGGCAAATTCATTACATTTTCTGGATTTGTAATGAGTTTTTTTTATGTTTGATACCCAAGCTCGGTTATTGGTGCACTCACTATCGAAAACTAGTCTTTTAAATTCAAAATAGTCACTTAAAATTAAATTAAATCAATATAGAACTTCAACCGCGGACCGCAGCTGTAGTGCTCTAGAAAGTCTAAATTACTTATTAACAGAGTATATAGCTCGAGGATGTTAATAGTTGATACGTTTACGATTTACTTGGACGCAGCCAAGTTTCGGCATTAATTCTAGTTAAGATAATAAGTCGACTAGGTGCCATAAATCTATTATCACCATGGAACATGAAACGACGTTTAGTAAGATTGCGATTGCTTTTCGTATACAGGGTGGTAAATAAAAAAAAATTAACTATGCTACTGTAAGTGGGAAATAATCAACCAATAGGTTTTTAATGCCAAGTCGTCTGGAATAATACACGAGCCCAATATGCAAGGAATAATGATTCTGCGAAACCTTTCATTTAGAGAGAGAGAAAGAGAGTTTAGTTGTAAAATTCACTTATCGCACTTACAGTTTTTGCTTTTATTAATTAGTTAATTAAATGAGATTTTTTACATCAATTTAAAAAAAATATTTGGCAGCCATTTTGTTCCGCCATCTTGAATTCGTACCACAACTTTACCAGTTTATCTCTATATCACACTTTCAGCATTTATCAGCACAAAGTTTGAAATTATTCTAATAAATGGTTTTTTTCAGGCCGATTTTGTAAATATTTTATTAGACCGCCATTTTGCTTTGCTATCTTATAGTCATACAAAATGGTACCAGTTCTTCCTATGTAACACTTGATTTTTGTGCAAAATTTTTCACTAGGCAGTCATCTTATTCCGGCATATTGAATTTTTACCAAAATATTACCATATCATTCCCATATGACCCTTAATATGACTTTAATTGACTAAAATTTGAGAATGATAAGTAGTTTTTAAGCTATGCCGCGACCTGACAGACAAACCGAAAGGCAGATCGACGGAATTGATTAAATATATTTTTTGAGATCTAGGGATGCTAAAATTTGAAAATATGTAAAACCTGAGAGGGTGTTTTTTTCACGATTACAAATATTTTATTTGGCAGTCATTTTGTTCCACCAACTTGAATTCGTACCGCAGTTTTACTAATTGGTCTCCAATTAGTTATGGCACACAATTTGAAATCAGTCCATTAAGATTTTCAGTTTTGTTAAGCCGCCATTTTGTTCCGTCATTTTAGATTCGTACCAAAATTTTACCAGTTGATTCCTACATAATAACTGATTTTTGTGCAAATTTTTAGACAAATTGAATAGGTAATTTTTCAGTAATATTTTTTTAAATATTTTACTAGGCCGCCATTTTGTTTTGTCATGTTGGATTTTTACCAAAACGTTACCAGATTATATCCATATGACCCTTATTTTTTAACCGAAATTTGAATTCAATCGGATTAGTAGTTTTTTAGTTATTTCACGAACAGACAGACAGGCCGACGGTAATTGAGAAAACATGTTTTTCAGCATTTAGGGACCCTGAAACGTAAAAATCTCGGAGGGTCACTTTTTCATGATTACAATACTTCACTTTTACGAGGGAGGTAATTAATTGTATTCTAAAAAAAATGGAGCTTTAATTTTTACACGCTCTCTTTTATTCACCTTTTTGCATTAATTATATTATTTTTGATGTACTCTGTATAACAAATCTGAATATAAAATTTTATATCTTAAATTAAAAGATAAATCTTATCCATATCTATCAATTCGAAACTGTAGGGTTCCTGCATTGATTTTATGGAAGCAAGACTAGTGACCTAAAAACTTAACTCTTAGGGATTTTCGAAACTTTAAACAATATTTTTTTTTCAACCAAAATTTACTCATTGATAAAGCATTGCACTTCAATATCCACTACTATAACTTTTTCGTTATAACTATGTTCAAGTATTAATATACACCTCGTATTTTTGCAGTATTTGCGACGCTCATGATCATTTATACAAAAAAAAAAACGCTCATCTTTGGGCTGAGCGCGCGGATTAAACCGCACGAAACAAAGCAGTTTGGTCAGGATATATGTGGCATGGCGGACATTTTTGTTCCGGTGTTATTTCAGGGAAATTGTTTTCCGCGCAAAAGTTTTTAATTTCCTTCCAAAGCGGATTTTTATCAACTGTTGTATATTGTTTTTGTGCTCTAAACCGGCTAAATATTAACGCATAATTGGAGGCTTTTTTGTTGGAGTTCTGAAATAAGGTTTTTAAATTTGCTATTTAAATAAATAAATAAATATCAAGTATAACAAAAACCATTTGAAACAATATATTCTTTAGAATTCGAAAATACTAATAAAAAAATTGAATTTTATTAATGTTATGCTTATACTGATAGTCATATAGTCAGGGACAATTAGGAACTTAATATGTTTTACATACAGGGTATGATAGTATTAAATAGAGATTTTATTTATTCTGGACGGGTAAGAAATAAACATTTTGATCAAAGGTCACAAAGGCTTATGTGTTATACAGGAAAGCTATAGATAATAGTTTATAATTCTATTATTGTTTTCCTTATGGAAATTTCTCTGTTTAAAATATCGATTTTTTTTCCTGAAAACACATTTTACTTCCCTAGTAATTTTGTATTGTAATCGTGAAAGAATCACCCTCCGAGATTTTTTGAGATCTTCACATTCCAGGGTCTCTAGAAGCCCAAAAAGTTTTCTCAAGTCCGTTGGTCTGTCTGTCTGTTCGAGGCATAGCTAAAAAACTACTTATCCGATTTTTTTTAACTTGTCGATATTTCGCAACTTTAGTGTTGTATCCTCAAATAATACACAACTCTTAACATAACAAGAGGATCGTTAATGAAGACCATTTAGAAACCTAATATCTGGGAAGTATCTGCGGACCAACGGTGTAGGTGAAGACTAATAATATAGGTTTCATGCAGGATATAGAGTCTATAAATGTGGCCTGAGGATGTAACAATAAAGTTGCGAAACGTCGACAATTTAAAAAAATACTTTTGTTTTTTTACTGGATCCTAACCCCAAATAATACACCACTCACGTTATCAAAAATCATTTAGAAAGTAAAAAAAATTATTACTAAAAAAACTAGTTATCCAATTTACCTCACATGTTCCACACAAATCAAGTGTTATATAATGAACTGGTAACATTTTGATATGAATGCAAGATATCCAAGGAACTTTGTTTATATTCTAAAGTCATGGAATCATCGAGTATTTAGTCTCTAATTGTATACTGTCTTATTGTCAAAAGTCCCAAATAGTCATTCAACTTATTTTTTTGTGACTGGTATTTCAATAATGTAAGGATGACTCAAAAAATAAGAAAATAAAGAAAAGATAACTTGGTCAGCATCCTAGGCAATACCCCCAACGGAACTTGGCTATACTGAAGAACTATCTATGACTCAATGTTTTGTTTACTTTAATATTCAAGTTAGTGTTTTATGGCGATATGACAGTTTAATCTAGTGAATAGTGTACTTAATGAATATTTAACATCAGTAAATGACAAACAGTGGTTAGCTGTATAGCGTTTGGTTGTTCTAAAACACCAAAAAATAGTAATTTGGGAATAACTTTTCATCGGTAAAATTATTTTTACTCTTAAAGTTAACTAATTTTTAAACTTTAGACAACAATTTTACTCAATTTATATTGTCACTGTTAACGGAAACGTTAGATATGCCATTTGGAAGAATCATTTAGCACAGCTATTAGCATTCTCTTAAATTAGCGCGTTCACTTATTAGATAGAATGATTCTACTGTTTTTAAGAATTCGGGCAGCCCGATAGGGGCGAGATATCTATATCACTTGTTAATATTTGACCTGAGATGCGGCAAAACATGTAGCTATTCGCTATGCCCTTTGAAGCGTCCCAGCACGCGCCTGCTGGCAATAAAATTCTCTATTACCAGGCAAGTAATTTTCATTCTAAGTTGATAAAATAACACCATAAAAAGCATTAATTTTGCTCAAAAGAATCACCATCGATCACGTTTAATGCCTGTAATCGTAATCGGCTCAAGTCATTTTCTCCCTTGTTACTCAAATATTGATGGACAGGTAAATGAGAACGTAATAGATATTTCGAATGATTTAGCAGAATAAAATTGAGCCCTTATTAGTATAGCGTCATCGTGCCGACAAGCGATATAATCCGAGAACTTTTAAAGCTATAGAGATTATGTTAATACACTTTGGCGATTAAATCGATCTCTAAAAAGCTATTTATAAAATAAGTAACGAAATGAGTTTTTTAAGACAACGAAATGAAATGAAGTACTAGAAGGCAATAAATTTGAGCAAACTGGAAATACCTTAGGACTAACTTGACGTAATATCTGGAATTTTATATTATTATTATATATTGTACACAAAGCAAAAAAATGGCGCACCTTCAGTACGGTACAGTAAGTACCAAACTATCATTTATGAAAACATAATTATACTTTATGTAATGCTACCATGCATTTCATCGTAAAAGTGGCGGACATTTCTAGGTGTTTACAATTTCTGCGATAAAATCTTGTTCCTAGCAAACCGGTAAGAAATCAGCTACATTATGTTTTGGTCATGTCTTTATCGTGCAAATAACCTATTCCTATGCAAACCCGTATGAGAATACTTTTTACGGCAACAAGGGCTTTTCGTGAGAGAAGTTGCTCAAGAAATATGAAGAGAATGGGAACGTCCAAGATAGACCTTCTGCCAGATGTCCATTTTCAATTTTCTCGCGAACCTCGCAAAAAGCTGTTCCATGCCACTGGTACCTCCGTGTCGGCACAAAGGTTCAAAATATTCATCGAGGGGACAACCTTCATCCTAGACCTATCACGTCCAACGTATAGCACAGCAATGCGCTGTACCGTATAATTGAGCTCAAATTTTTGAAAACTAGACCAGTGGCACTGCGTTCTCTTTATTGTCTAACTCAGAATACGCCTGACATCAGATAATGCTCGGAAATGCAGAAATACTTTGATATGCAGTACTTTATGTCTAGCAGAAAGAGTTCTGGTCTGGAATTATGCAGTAAAAACCTCTTAACTTCCACTAAATACAGAGACGAACTTCTTGTTCCGATACACTAGCCGACAAAAAAAAATGTTTGTTGTAACACAAATCAGAGTAGCATAATCTAATAGAATGGAGCTATCCAAATACGAAAATGACAAATAGAAAGTTGTAGCACGTAGGGTTTTCTTGTTAGAGTTGTAGAACCATATCGAAAGTTACGATACTTAATATCTACAGAAAAAATGATTTCAGAAAATTCTTAACCCTGTTTATTGACTATGTTTACAGTTTGTGCTTATTAAACAATACCATACATCTAAGAGAAAAGCAAACGAGAAAAATATTAACTTAAAACACTAATTAAACTTTATTTTTTCCGTTTATGAGGTGTCCTATCTTCTCTCTTCATAAACCAACAGTAGTCACCTATCATGGCTGGATCCCATAGTCCTTGGTACCGAATTTCCATTGCTCTGATATCTTGGTGAAACCTTTTACCCTGCTCGTCACTAACTGCTCCCAAATTTTTAAGAAAAAATGGCAGATGAGAATGGAGGAAGTGATTTTTTAATGACATTCTGGCACCAAGCGTTTTATAGGCATCTAAGAGTTCATTAACTAATTGTTCATAATTTTCATCCATAGTGTTGCCTAAAAATCCTCTTACTACATACAATGAATTCCATGCTCTGAATTCCTGCCTGGTAAACTTTTCCGTAAAATTGACATCGTGTAGCAATGTTCTAATTTGTGGCCCAATAAAAATGCCTTATTTTAATTTGGCATCACTTAACTGGGGAAAGACTTGCCTTAGGTATTTAAATCCATCACCATCTTTATTCAAAGCCTTCACAAAGTTTTCCATCAGTCTAAGTTTAATGTGAACAGGAGACAAAAGGACATTTTTAGGATCAACAAGAGGTATAAGTTTAACATTTTGAGATCCCGGTTGAAATTCATTTCTTTCTGGCCAAATTTTTGTTACATAATGCTGATTTATTGCACGACTGTCCCATAAGCAAAGAAAACAGCAATATTTTGTAAATCCCCCCTGAAGTCCCACTAAAATCGCTATAACTTTAAGTCCCTACATATCAGCCATTTATACCTATTGTAGTTTATTTTATCCAAAATCGTGCGCATATTTTCATAATTTTCTTTCAGTGCAACTGAATGAGCAACTGGTATAGAAGGTTTTAAATTTCCATTATGCAATAACACAGCTTTTAAGCTATATTTAGATGAGTCTATGAATAAGCGTCACTCACGGGGAGAATGTTCAATATCAAGTTCCTGCATTAAACTGTCTATATCAGTACACGCGCACAACGAATTTTGCATATGGTAGAATTCAGAAAACAAAGCATTTCTTTTTCTGAAATTCGTAATTTTTGTTTCTTTGGCCAATAGGTTCCATTCCTTAAGACGGGAACCCAGAAGTTCTGACTGTTGCTCGGATAACCCCAAATCGCGTACTAAATCATTTAATTCGCTTTGAACAATCAAATGTGGCTCGCCGGAACTGGGACCTGTGGTAAAAGTGGGATCGATACACTGTTCTTCTGAGCTGCCTGATGATGCGTTATCTCCATTATCTCCCCAATCAATAGCTTGCCAATTTAAAGGCGCAATCGGCACTGGCAAATTTGCATTAGAAGGAACAGGTCGTATGACAGATTGCAAATTTGGATATTCTATATTGTGCTTTCCCTTTTTGGAATAACCTTCAGTCTTTGTTAGGCAAAAATAACAATCGTCAGAATGATTGGTGGGTTCTCGCCATACCATTGGAACTGCAAAAGGCATACTTTTTCTCTTTCCCTTCATCCACTGCACCAATGATATACTACAACTAACACAGCACACATGGGGAGCCCACCGCTTATCTTGATCCCCAATTAAAGCACCAAAATATTTAAAGTAGGCTTTTTTTACATTTTCGGAAAATGGCCTGGCTTGTGATTTCACCATAAATTTTCCACAAATATAACAAAATTTGTCACGAGAAATTTTGCAACTTCGGCTCGTTTGACTCGACATTCTCGTCTTCACATACACTTGCTTATCGATATACAGAGAACCACTCAATTCGAAACTCAACAGAAGAGTGATGTTTAACGTTTATTTTATGTCTAATGTTGTAAATAACCCAGTCTAGGTAATTTTTACGTTGTAAAATGAACCCATTTTAGCCGCCCCACAATAAAATTGTTTACCTGTCAATATAAAAGGTTCTAATTAGGTTATTAAAAAATGGTAGGGTAATTCCGGGAGAGATGGCCCATCGGGTTAGATGGCCCGTTTTAATATATCCGATAATTTTAAACCCACGGTACCGTTACTTTAACCACCTGTTTTATACATTTCGTGTATATCGTGCCTCATTTTTTGTTGATTTTTGTGCAATTTTGGGTAAGTTATGTTAAAAACATTATTCTACGGACATGAAAAATATTTAAGACCTATAATAAAATTACTTTTTTGACTCCCCATTGCGTTTTTTGTTCGTAATTGTTGCTAATCTTTACTTTAGGGTTCTTTGAGGTTATGTTAACGTACCGAACATTCCATAATTGCATTGGGTTTTTGCGATATCGACTGGGCCATCTCTCCCAGACTTTTGGGATAGATGGCCCAACGGGTATCCGGGTTAGTTGGCTCACGAGCTATCTATCCCGGACTGTATAATAGTGTATAATTTGTATTGTATATTTTTATTCTAGTCATGCCAACAAAATATAATAGAAAAGGGACGGTGCAAAGAGGAAACTGGACTGAAGAAGATCTGGTTAAGGCTGCAGAAGCGGTCAGAAACGGTGTAATGGGAGTAAGGGAAGCGTGTCGTACTTTTAATGACATTCCTCCTCCAACATTTCGGAGACGATTTAAAAAGTCCGATTTTACTAAAAGAACTCTCGGGCCCTCTGTTCTTGGCAGCCAGAATGAATTGAAAATTAAGTTTCATATACAAAAACTACAAAAATATGGGTTTGCACCGACACGCGTGAATGTGTCAGAGCAATGGCGTTTTACTTAGCAGAACAGCTTAAGATTAAACACAGGTTTAATAAAGACAAGAAGCTTGCCGGCTATGACTGGTTAAATATGTTTTTACTGCGGAACCCTGATCTAAGTGTTAGAAAGGCTGAGGGTGTTTCACTAGCTCGCTGCAAAGGAATGAATAAAACAGAAATCTCGACGTACAACGGAAACAACATTAATGGAAGCTGGTTTAATAAACAAGCCTGGTCACTTATTTAATATGGATGAAACTGGGCTTCAATTAAACAATAAGCCGGGTTACGTTATTGCACAGAGAGGCTCAAAAAATGTTGCGGCAATTACTTCATCTGAAAAGGGAGAAACCATAACAGTGATTTCGTGCTGTAACGCAGAAGGATTTTATATACCACCTGCCTGTATATTCAAAGGAAAAAACAAAAAAGCCGAATTCGAAGATGGTATGCCACCGGGCTCAGTTGTATATATGAATGAAAAATCAGCTTACATTAACACAGATTTGATGTTTACCTGGTTAAAAGATCAGTTTATTCCACGAAAACCAGAAGGAAAGGTTTTACTTCTACTAGATGGCCATGCGAGTTATTGCAATTCTCCAGAAATGCTTGAATATGCCGATGATCATGGTGTTATTCTCTTTTGCTTACCTGGTCATACAACTCAGTTTCTCCAACCGTTAGACAGGTGTTTCTTTAAGAGCCTTAAAGCATATTTTAATAAAGCTTGTAATACATTTGTAAAAGCAAACCCTACCAGAAAAATTTCTCGGTTACAATTTGGACAACGGTTGTCGGAGGCATGGTCGAAATCAGCGACGGTTGATAATGCTGTGTCGGCTTTTAAATCAACTGGAATTTGTCCTTTTAATCCAGGAGCTATCCCGGAATATGCATACTTGGGGTCCGAAGAGGAGGAATTTAATAATACAGGTTAGTGCAAATTTCACGAATTTATTGTAAACCTAGGTCTAATCTTGATTTTTTTAATTTCAGTTAACGCGATGGAACCTAATAAAACTACTGAAACATCAGATCAAGAAATTCCATCTACCTCAGCCTCAGAACCAGAACCTCAACCAGAGATGCCAAATACCGATCAAGACAATCCCGATAACGCCAATCTCGATGAAGACACTCCCGGAACACTCCTTAATAAATTCTCTCCTATACACAGCACCTCTTCAGCTGCCATACAAAAAGTTCGAGGAAGGGCAAAGCAAGTAGCAGCTGTATTAACGTGCCAAGGTCACATCGAAAAAAGAAAATGCGCTGTTGAACGCAAGAAAGAAGAAGAACAGAAAAAAGAATTGAAGAGAAAGACCTTAACGATGAAAAAGAATAAAGGAAAAAAACAAAGAATGAAAATGGAAGAGTCCTCCACAGACGATGATATGTCAGATGAGTTGGTGACTCAGTCTGATGACAGTCCAGAAGAAGAAGACGAGACAGAGTGCCTTGGTTGTGGTGAACACTATAACGTTACCACAAAAAACGATGATTGGATCAAATGCTTACACTGCCAAAGGTGGTTCCACGAAAGTTGTTCGAAGTTTATAAACCTCTGTGACCTGTGTGGTAAAATATTGTCCAAAAAAAGGGGTTAGATCATAAAAGTTTCTTCGGGCCATCTCACCCTACATGCTTGGGCCAACTAACCCATAGTATGCGGGAGAGTTGGCCCAGGTGGCCATTTTTTTTCTTAATATTTTTTAAGCTAGTTGTTTGACTTAATTGTTAAATAATATTTATAACCTAATATTATATGTGTTTTAAAGTTAAATAAATATTTTGTGTTTGATTACCCCTTTGGAATTTAATTTTACGCCATATAAAAAAAAGGGGAGCCAACTCTCCCGGACTTACCCTACGTATTAGGGCTTTCCGAATATTTTTTTATTATTGGGAGGGTATTTCCATTGTGAAAATAATGAGCTGGCGTGTGTTAGAAAAATCTTGTCGGTATTATTGAACCTCTTATCAAGAAATAGGCGATGATTTTTTCATCTTAAAAAGTGATATTGCACGACCTTATCGTACCCGTATTGTATCGGACTAAAGATGTCCAAATTCTCAGAATTGATTGGCCATCCATGTCACCTGACACGAATGCTACTGAACATGCATGGGATCAGCTGAAAAGGACAGTAGGCTATGGAGAGAAAATCCTCCATAAACATTGGATGACTTAGAAATGCTGCAAATGGGCAAATCTGAACCATACAGGGGCGTAGACAGAAAGGGCCAGTTGGGGGCACAAATAGTTCTAGAGGGGCCTATATACAGGGTATGTCGTTAGATGATGGATCCTGCAACAAGTAATATGTGCCAGTAAAAAAATTAAAACGATTTTTCTACATTTATTTTAGATTTTTGAATTAAATAACAAATTTTATATAAAAGTAACTTAAACACATCTGAAGAAACATTTTTTTTACTTTTATTTAATGTACAGTTGTGGAGGTATTACTAAAACTAATAAAAAACAAACATGAATAATATAAACCGTTAACTAAAAAAAATCATAAAATTAAATTTATTATTCTCTTATTTTCTGCGAAAATATCTATTACTTTTTCAGGATCTATGTTTTTTACCAATGACTTCTCAATTGATAAAATAGCCGAGATTGATGACAATCAACAGACTTGTCATTTCCAAGAGGGCCCCTCTTGTCTACGTCCCTGGAACTATACCAACAGAACCTTGAACATCTTGCGAACAACATGTCGTGAAGAATACGAACTTGTTAACTAGCTAGGGGAGATCTAAGAGGATATTAAAGGATAAAATTGTGTTCATTACTTCAACATATACAAATTTGGAAAAACTGCTTTTTTAATTTTATTTTACTCTATTTGTATTTTTTTATTAATTTGCTCAGTGTAAATAACAACTTTAATGTGTTAAATTTCACTTTTAAGAAAGAGCATTTAAACAACTCTCAAATAATGTCGCAAAAATGTTTCCTAATAGTATGGAGAATTTGACATAAAGGTTACTGCTCCCCAACGTCGTCACATAGAGAGCTTTAAGCTACAAGTAGATATTTGGCTTATCATTTTTCCGAGGCAGTGTTGTAAGTATAATTTTATAAGTTTATAAAATTAATGAATTCGGTGCTATGAGGAAAAATGTGCCACATTTGACACCTACGTTAGGTCTGTACTGAACTAATTAATAAAAAGTTGGACAGTCCAAAAACGTTACTTGTACTATCTACATGGTAAAAAATAAAAATAATGTATCTGTTTTTACAGAATTTTGTTAAAATTTATTAATTAGCTTTTTACATGTACACAACATGAAAACTTTGCTTAAAGTAAATCACTGAAACCTTTCTTGGGTACAAAAATAAAAGTCAGGGTCAGTGCAAATACAATGGGAGTGCATACGCTGGATCTACCATTTTACAAGGCATGCTAAATGCAATTAAAAATGCCAAACTAATTTGCTTAAAAAGGGACGAAAATAACTTCGCTATTACCATCCAGGAAATATAAGTGGATGACCTACATTGGCAAATATGTTCTCATTAAAGTTACAAGTTACGTAAATTCGAAAGATTTTCAATTAACAATTTCGACAAAATTTAATTTTAATTTCTAATTATTCGGTCTTAGCTATTATATTATCAAAAAGTTCAATTTTAGAATAAATTAACTCTAAAATAACCCATAAACGTAATTTTTCCTCAAAACGGTAAAGCTTTGATTCTGACGTTCAGTATGTGTAATATGCCACACGGGTCTGAAACAATAACAAAAAAATCAACGGTATCATATTTGTTCTTATTTCATACTTGCCTTCTTTCTGTTTTTTAAGGTCGCCAAACAATACGCATTTTAATACTCGGCTTACATTGAAATGCTGTTATTATATTCGTTAAAAGCTGCTTTGAGCATAAGTATGCCACCTTTTATACTTAAATTAGTAAACGAATAACATTCTAAATTATAAACATTAGCGTATTAAGAAATGCAACAAGAACAGCATGAAAAAACAAGAAACAGTTTTCCTCTTTCTACGTTATATATTACATATTTTGATATTTAACTGATTTTAAAATGGTTCAATTTTTTTCTTCCGAAAGCATCGATCTCTTTAAATCATATATAAAAGATCGCTCCCAGGTCGTAAGAGTCTCTAGTGTGTTGTCAGCAAGGAGAGTGATAATCGTAGGTGTTCAGCAAGGTTCTGTTTTAGGATCCATCTTATTTTTGATATGTATCATCCATCTTCTCTCTCTAGACACCGAATCAAGGCAATATTTTGCTGACACCACCGAGGCCTTTGTGTTCTTGAATAAAATAAAGACATTCTTCTGGGGTGAGAAATGTCCAGGATGTAAATGACGAATTGAATGGGGTTCGTGTTTTGGGAGTTTGACAGGATTCGAGTCTACTCTGGGCTTCACATATAGATGACTGTTACGCCATATTTCATTCATACTTTTCTTTATTCTTACCCGAAGTCATTCATCTGAAACACACTGAGTATTTAGTTTGCAGCGAGGGATTGTTAAGATTATAGAGGACATGACTCCAGAGACGATTGTCGACAAGCTGTTGAATCGATCAATATTCTAACTGTTCCCTCTCAATCCGCTCTAGAAATGTCAATATATAAAAAAGAACTTTATAACAGCGTTGATGATAACTGACATTAACATTAATTCTAGCATAGTGCAGACTGAAAACATGTCAACCAGGATTAGGATACTGAGCAATAAAACGTTATAACGTATTGCCTGATCAGACCAAGCAGCATTCATGGCTGAAACTTGTACAGCTAAGGTAAAACAATGTCCTTTAACAAATGCTTTTTATTCAATCAACGAGTATCTTATTTCTATTATACCAGTAGAGTTGTAATTGTTTATTTTAATGTGGCTATGTTGTATGGTTTTTGTCTCTATTTGTACCGTTTTATTCTTATTATAATTGTTTATTGAGTTTCAATCTATTATCTAATTAATTTCAGGCATTTTTCTTTCCCTCGATCCGACGAAATACATTGAGCTGATGACCCTGACTTTAATCTTACCATTGAGCTTGCAAGTCGATTTTAATTAACTTTTGCATGATCGTTTGTTTTAATATTATAATATTTATAATAACTTTGATGTTGAGGGAATGTCTACATATTGTGCATAAAATTAACACAACTAGGAAGGTAGAAGTTGAATAAATTATAATGAATGTAATTGAAACATTCTTTAAACAATTAATTAATTGTAGCTAATTTCGGTTTGCTTCTGTCCTTATTTTTCTCTGGCTTGATCTCGAATAACCTTGTATGTCTCAGTTCAACATCATGTTACTAAGTTTCAAAATGAAACTTTGCATATCCATCAAATAGTCTGGAAGTTTGCCATTCTAGCTTAGCTAATGCCTTTCTCACGATCTTTAAAAATTCTTCAAGGAACATTGTCTCTGACACGTTGCACTAATTTGCATAAACGGATAACTTGTTAAACATAAATTTACAAAATTGTTAATTTCCCAATAAATTTAGTATAGTTATTGCCGAAGGCGCAGTAATAATTAGTCTTTATTGTCCTTTTAACTCATTCGATATGCAGAATTACCAGCTTAGTCATAAAACACAGCTAGGGTTTGTTGGTGCGGTGATCAAGAGTACCATTTATCGATTTGCATTTTGAGAACCTGGCAAGGAGAGGGAAGAAAATCCTTTTGACCCAGCAAGAGCGAGTCACTTAGCTACAGTTTATCTTGAAAGTCGATTTTGATCTACTTTCGAGCGACCGATTGTTTTAAAATTACAATATTTATATGATGCGCTTAATGATTTTTATAAAATTGACAAATCCGGCGCGCGGCGGGTAGAAAATGAATAAATATAAGTACAAAAACAGTAAAACAAACTTTTAGGTAAAGAAAGGGCAAGGTAAAGGAAGGACAGCCTTTTGATCCAGCAAAAGCAGGACACCCAGTTACAGTTCATCCTGGAAGTCGATTTTGATCCATTTTCGCAATTGAGTGTTTTAAAATTACAATATGTATATGATGCGAGACCTAAATAAATATAAGTAAAAAAATAATTGAATTTAAGTTGTAAACATTATCTAAACCGACCAATATTTCTTTTTTTTTTCTCCCATATTTCGATTGATGCAAAACGATACACTTCTTTCCTTCAATTTGAAAAATATGTAAACACTCACCAACTGACCAGAAATATCTAAAAACAAACGCACAGTTAATTCTCTTTAAGGAATTCTATGCACGAAATTCTTTTAACAACATTAAATACTATTCTATTGTTCTGTATTTAATTCCGCGGTACATTTCTCCTTATTTTTCTTTAGCTATACCTGGAAAGGCCTTGCATGTCTCACTGCAACTCTGTATTACTAAGCTAAATATGAAACTTTGCATATCTGTCCAATAGTCGGAAAGTTTGCAATTCTAACTCTGTCAAGCTGCTCTGTATTCTTTATAATTTGCATAGAGTTATATAGCAAAGTAGAGTTTTATTGTATGTGTGTGCTTTTAAGACAATATCGTCATTAGGGTTATGGAGTGGCTGTTACTATAGACTAAACATAACAATAAACTACCTAAACTATAACTAGACTATTCTTTTTATAGCTTCTAAGTTTGGTCATCACTTTAATGAAACACGTATAACTCAGACAATTTTCAAAATATAGCCTTGTTACAAAACCAGTTTAATTAGAAAAGTTCATAAAAGATTCTTAACAAGTTACAGCCTGCCATTATACTAAAATTCTTGATCTCGTTTTAACGACGGCAAGGATTTTAAAAATCACGTATTATGGACTTGTTTTCCAATCATCGTATTTTTAAGAATTAAAAATCGATTAAATTTCTCTAGATGTAATGTTTTAAAACAGTGTGTCTGAAAGCGATGAAAATTCTGTAAAAGCTTGGCACCGGAAAATATTTTCTTCGATATATATGTACCTCTATCTCTCATAGTTTATGTAAAGTTATGTAAGTAATAAAGTTTTGTTTTGTTTATCCAAAACTAAGTTTAAGATGTATATTGCACACATCAAAATATTATATGGAAAAACTAATACCATTGGATTAAATTTGGCAAGAAATAGTTTTTTATTTTCTTACGTAAATTCTGTTTATTTTTTCTTAGACCTTTTTATCAAATTACTAATTCATTTTTATCTTGACCCAAAAACTTGATAAAAACCGGACAATTTTATAAACATGAGTTTTAAACACTGTAAATTTAGCACAGTTGTTGCCGAGGAAAGAACATCCTTCTGGTCCAGCAAGAGAAGACATACAGTTACATTTCATCTTGGAAGTCAATTTTGATCCACTTTCGATTGACCGATTGTTTTAAAATTACAATATTTACATGATGCGGAACCCTCTTAACGATTTTAATAAAACTGACAAAAGCGGGAATAGAAATTGACTAAATATAATTATAAAAAAAATAAAATCACTATGTACTGAAAAAAAATGAAATGACAATAAGTTGAAAACATTATTTAAAAATAAAAAGTCAAATATTTCTTCTCTTTTGACAACAATTTTTTCCAATATTTCGATTGATGCCAAACGATACACTTCCTTTATTCAGTTTAAAAAATATTTACAGTCGCAAACAGACCAGGAATATCTAAAAACAAACGCAGGGTAAATTCTCTTTAAAGAATTCTATGCACGACATTATTTTAACAACACTAAATACTGTTCTGTTATTCTGTATTTAATTCCGCTTTACTTTTCTCCTTATTTTCCTTTAGCTATACCTGAAACAGTCTTGCATGCCTCACTTCAACTCTGTGTTACTAAGCTACAATATGAAAGTTTGCATATCCGTCCAGTAGTCGCAAAATCGCTGAGAATTTACATCGTTAGGGTTATGGAGTAGCTGTTACTATAAATTAACCATAACAATAAACTACCTAGTCATAACTAGCCCATTCTTTTTTATAGCTTCACAGTTTCGGTCATCACTTTAATGAAGCACGTATAACTTAGACAATTTTCAAAATATAGTCTCGTTACAACACCAGTTTAATTCGAAAAGTTCATAAAAGATTCTTAACAAGTACTAACTAGTTATACTAGAAATCTTGATCTCCATTTAATGACGAGAAGTATTTTAACCATCGCGTTTTATGGGCTTGTTTTCCAAACATCGTATTTTTAAGATATTTAGAATTAAATATCGATTTAATAGCTCTAGATGCAATATTTTAAACCAGTATATCTGAAAGCGCTGAAAATTCTGTAAAAGCTTGACTCCGGAGAATATTGTTTTCGAGATATATGCACCTCTATCTCTCATAGTTTAAGTAAAGTTATGTAAGTAATAAAGTTTGGTTTTTTTTATCCAAAACTAAATTTAACGTGTAGCCATACTGCACACATCAAAATGTTCTATGGAAAAACTAATAAAATTGGATTAAATTTGACAAGATTTACTTTCATAGATTCTGTTTATTTTTTCTTAAACCTTTTTGTCAAATTGCTATTTCATTTTTATCTTGACCCGAAAACTTGATAAAAACACCGTACGTTTGAAAATAAATTTAGTAGAGTTGTTGCAGAGGGAAGACCATCCTTCTGCTCCAGCAAGAAGAGACATGCAGTTACATTTCATCTTGGAAGTCAATCTTGATCCACTTTCGATTGTTTTAAAATTACAATATTTATATGACGCGGGACCGTCTAAGCGATTTTAATAAAACTGACAAAAGCGAGGAGTAGAAATTGAATAAATATAACTAAAAAAAAACAACTATGTTCTAAAAAAAATGAAATGACAATAAGTTGAAAACATTATTTAAAAAGTCCAATATTTGTTCTCTTTTGTCAACAATTTTTTCCAATATTTCGATTGATGCCAAACGATACACTTCCTTTATTCAATTTGAAAAATATGTACAGTCGCAAACAGGCCAGGAATATCTGAAAACCAACGCCGAGTAAATTCTCTTTAAAGAATTCTATGAACGACATTGTTTTAACAACACTAAATACTGTTCTGTTCTGTATTTAATTCCGCCTTACTTCTTTTCTTCTTTCTCTCTTTATTTTCCTTTAGCTATATCTGAAACCGTCTTGCATGTCTCACTTCAACTCTTTGTTACTAAGCTAAAATATGAGAGTTTGCATATCCGTCCAATAGTCGGAAAGTATGCAATTTTAACTTCGCTAATACCTCTCTCAGGTTATCTGAAAATTCTCTATAAGCTTGGTTTCAAACAACATTGTCCCTGGCACGCTGCACTGTATCTTTTACAATTTGCATAGAGTTATATAGTAAAGAAGAGTTTTATGTATGTTTTTGCTTTTCAGACAATATCGCTTAAAACTTACGTCGTTAGGGTTATGGAGTAGCTGTTACTATAAACTAACCATAACAATAAACTACCTAAGCTATAACTAGAATATTCTTTTTATAGCTTCGCAGTTTGGTCATCGCTTTTATGAAACACGCGTTATAAAACCATAGTTTGATTAAAGAAGTTCATAAAATATTCTCTACTGCATTTATCTTGACTATTAAAGTGTCAAAAATAAACGAATATTGAACAGAAAGCAAACGAACAGTAAATTTTCTTTAAGGAATTCTGTGCACGACATTCTTTTAGCAACAGTTTCGCGTTACTTTGTCTTTATTTTTCTTTAGCAATACCTGAAACCGCCTTGCGGGCATCACTTCAACTCTGTTACTAAGCTACAAAATGAGAATTTGCATATCCGTCCAATAGTCTGGAAGTTTGCAATTCTAACTTGCCTAATGCCTCTCTCGCAATATCTGAAAATTCTATATGAGCTTGGTTTCAAGCAACATTGTCTCTGGCACGCTGCACTGTATCCTTTATAATTTGCGTAGAGTTATATCGTAAAGCAGTTTTATGTGTGAGTGTCCGTTTAAAACAACATCGCTGAGAATTTACATCGTTAGGGTTATGGAGTAGCTGTTACTATAAATTAACCATAACAATAAACAACCTAGTCATAACTAACCCATTCTTTTTTATAGCTTCACAGTTTCGGTCATCAATTTAACGAAAGACGTGTAACTCAGAAATTTTTAAAATATAGCCTCGTTCCAAACCAGTTTAATTAGAAAAGTTCTTAAAAGATTCTTAACAAGTTATAGCTTGCCATTATACTAGAAATCTTGATCTCGATGTAATGACGGCAAGGATTTTAAACATCGTGTTTTATGGACTTGTTTTCTCATCATCATATTTTTAAGAATTTATATGCATTAAAAATCGATTTAATAGTTCTAGATGCAATGTTTTAAAACAGTATATCTGAAAGCGCTGAAAATTCTGTAAAAGCTTGGCACCGGAAAATATTTTCTTCGAGATATATGCACCTCTATCTCTCTTGGTTTATGTAAAATTATGTAAGTAATACAGTTTCGTTTTTTTAATCCCAAACTAAGTTTAAGATGTAGCCAGGCTGCTTGAAAAAGTTCTATAGAAAAACTAATAAAATTGGACTAAATTTGAAATAGTTTTTTACTTTCATTAATTCTGTATATTTTTTCTTAGATCTTTTTATCAAATTGCTATTTCATTTTTATCTTGACCCGAAAACTTGATAAAAACCAGACAACTTTTTATACGCATGAATCTTAAACACTGTGAATTTGAAAATAAATTTAGAACAGTTTTTGCCAAGTCCTTGCAGCAAGAGAAGACATCCAGTTACATTTCTTCTTGAAAGACAATTTTGATCCACTTTCGATTGATTGATTGTTTTAAAATTACAATATTTATATGATGGGGGACCCTTTTAACGATTTTAATAAAACTACCAAAGCGGGGATAGAAATTGAATAAATATAATTAAAAAAAAAATAAAACAGCTATGTAGTAAAAAAATGAAATGAAAATAAGTTGAAAACATTATTTAAAGAGTCCAATATTTCTTCTCTTTTGTCAACAATTTTTTCCAATATTTCGATTGATGCCAAAGGATTCAATATATATGTATATATATATATATATATATATATATATATATACACTCGCAAACAGAGTAGAAATATCTGAAAACAGACGAACAGTAAATTCTCTTTAAGGAATTCTGTGCTTGTTCTGTATTTAATTCCGCGTTACATTTCTCCTTATTTTTCTTTAGCTATACTTGGAAAGGCCTTGCATGTCTCACTCCAACTCTGTGTTACTAAGCTACAATATGAAAGTTTGCATATCTGTCCAATAGTCGGAAAGTTTGCAATTCTAACTTCGCTAATGCCTCTCTCACGATATCTGAAAATTCTATATAAGCTTGGTTTCAAGCAACATGGTATCTGGCACGCTGCACTGTATCCTTTATAATTTGCATTTTAACTAAATAAACGAAAAAATTTGTTTAAAGTGTCTACTTAATTTAATCACCAGCACTATGGCTTGTATAATATAAAATTTTTATTGTGCTTTTAACTCATTCGATATGCAGAAACATCATCTTAGTCGTAAAACGCAGCTAATTTTGTTGGTGTGACTACTTCTACCAAGGTGTCGTATCTATTGAGGAATTTAGCAGCAATTTTGAGAACTTGGCAAGATAAGGGAAAGACATTCTTTTGCTTCAGCAAGAGCAAGACACCCAGTTATATTTCATCTGGGAAGTCGATTTTCACCCACTTTCGATTATTTTAAAATTATAATATTTACATGATACGAGACTCCTAAATGATTATTATAAAATTGACAAAAGCGAGGGGTAGAAAATGAATACGTATAAGTAAAAAACGTTAAACAAACCCTTTCTTTAAAAATGTATTAAAGAAATAAAATGAATATAAACTGAAAACATTATTTAAATAGCCCAACATTTCTTCTCTTTTATAGGCAAACCGAATGGTTTTTTTTCATTACTTCGATTTATGCAAAACGATACAGATCCTCTTTTCAATTTGAAAAATATATAAGCTCTTGCCAACAGACCAAAAATATCTGAAAGCAAACGAACAGTAAATTTTCTTTAAGGAATTCTGTGCACGACATTCTTTTAGCAACAGTTTCGCGTTACTTTGTCTTTATTTTTCTTTAGCAATACCTGAAACCGCCTTGCGGGCCTCACTTCAACTCTATTACTAAGCTACAAAATGAAAATTTGCATATCCGTCCAATAGTCTGGAAGTTTGCAATTCTAACTTCCCTAATGCCTCTCTCGCAATATCTGAAAATTCTATATAAGCTTGGTTTCAAGCAACATTGTCTCTGGCACGCTGCACTGTATCCTTTATAATTTGCATAGAGTTATATCGTAAGGCAGTTTTATGTATGAGTGTGCTTTTAAAACAACATCGTTGAGTTACTATAAATTAACCATAACAATAAACTACCTAGTCATAACTAGCCCATTCTTTTTTAAAGCTCCACAATTTCGGTCATTAATTTAATAAAACACGTATAACTCAGACAATTTATAAAATATAGCCTCGTTACAAACCCAGTTTAATTAGAAAAGTTCATAATTCTTAACAAGTATTAACAAGTTATAGCCTGCCAGTATACTAGAAATCTTGATCTCGATTTAATGATGGCAAGAATTTTAAACATCGCGTTTTAGGGGCTTGTTTTCTGATCATCGTGTTTTTAAGAATTTATATGCATTAAAAATCGATTTAATAGCTCTAGATGTTTTATAGCAGTATGTGTAAAAGCGCTGAAAATTCTGCAAGAGCTTGGCTCAGGAGAATATATTCTTCGAGATATATGTACCCTTATTCTTCATAGTTTATGTAAAGTTATGTAAATAATAAAGTTTTGGTTTTTTTCATCCAAAACTAAGCTTAAGCTGTACCATATTACACGGATCAAAATTTTCTAGGGAGTAACAGATAAAATTGGATCAAATTTAACAAGAAATAATTTTTTACATTCATAAATTCTGTTTATTGTTGTTATTCGGTTTTTATTTTGATCCGACAAACTGATAAAAACCGGACAACTTGATGGAACACTAGCAATATCCTGAAAGTTTGGGCCGGCATATTTGGAAATAATGTTGTAGGACTTCTCTTTACTCCTGAAAACTTAACGAGGGAGGTGTACTTAGACATGTTAGATAACACAACAGAACCACTAATTACGGACGTAATAGCAAATGAGGATAATGATAATGAAAATGATCTTCACTTCCAACAAGATGTACTATGTAGCTCCAGTAAGACAGTTTGTGTTTAGGATACTCACTTTCCTGATCAGTCGATTGAGAGGCGAGGCCCAATTGAGTGGCCGCCGAGGTCCCCGGACTTAAATCCTTTAGATTACTTTCTTTGGGGACATTTGAAAGTAAGATTTATAGTACGTAGCCAGATTCAGTCGAAGATCTTTCGCAACGGATTACGGCTGAATGTAGAAGAATAACTCCAGACATACTGGAAAATGTTCGGAATAGATTTGAACAGAATCTTTGTCATTGCATGGAGGAAAATGGACACCATTTTCAGCACTTATTACCACATTGAGGTGCACCTTTTTGTAGTAAATTAATTTTCACTTTACTTTTACTCTGTGCATCATAGTTTATAATTAGTTGTAAGTAGTTTATGATTTTTCTAACGGTGTGGGATTTGTTTTAAATCTTCCAGTAAAGTTTTGTTACTGTGGAAACCAATGATTATTATGTTTTATTGTCTAATCCATTATCAGTATTAAATTAAATTATTAGAATTATAAACGCAAATAACTTCAAAACGGTTGAAGGTAGGTACAAACCTTATCATACAAAATTTGATTAAAACTTCAGAACCAAAAAATTAAATAAAATATGGGCGTTTCCATTTTAAAATCTAAAGTGTGACGCAATATCTTATTTTCGGATCACCCTACAGTTACAGTAAAAAAGATGCCCCCCTAGAAGTCAAAATTGACGCATCCGAGCGTTTTTCCCAAAATATACCAGGGGAGTCACAAATAGGAGTGTGACCTTTTCGGTGAGCCACCCTGTATAATGTTTTAGTGCAAACGTCATCTTTCAAGTTTTTGGGACTTCTCTGATAAAAGGCAAGTAGCTACTGGGTCTATTTTGCTAGAAACATGCTAGTAATATTATACATATTGACGAAAAGTAAAATGATTATTAAAAAAATTACTTATAAAAAAATGATTTCAGTGATTATAATTACATAAAATGATGTCCCAAATTACACACGAACAAACGGCAAGATTAGTGGCTTTGGTAAATTATGGGCGTAGTAACCACTACGCTGCCCACTAGAGATGTTCGCTTCTTGAGATTGCGTATGTTACGGAATCGATCAGATGTAAATGTTCAGGAAGATCTTCACTTAACTCGAGATGTTAGAGTTAGGAGAACTGCAAAAGGTCCCAAGTTATTACCTGAGGATTGTGCTGCTCGAAGAAACTTTGTTCAAAATTATGGAGAATAGAATATTCGTAAATTGTCAAATGTCCTGTTTACAGACAAGTCAAGGTTTTCTCTTAATATGGTGGATGGGAAAAAAGAGTCTGGAGAAAGATTTGATTTGATGCGGTAATTTTAATGATAGATCAGTTATGGTATGGCGTGGAATTTCAATGAACAGTATTGACCTCTGATATTTTTCGCAATAGGCTTAAGTTGCTGAATTGTAACAATTTTATTCTGCTGCAGTAATAGAAACTGCGGGTATCGTCCCATTACAATTGGCTGGGAGAAGCCCCGATATGAATTCTATATAACATTCTTAGAAAGAAGGGGGCGTTCTCGCGAGGTCCCTCTGGAAAGCCTAGCAGAAATAGCAGGTGTATTATTAGAATGATAATAATAATAATAATAACAATAATCTACTCACAAAAGCACAAAAACATCATCCAAGAATTGCTATGGAACGTACGACGCGACAGTTCCATGGCATCAAGGCGGAAGAGGATTAACAGATATCTCAAAGCAGCTAGACCAACAAATCACAAAACTACGAAGTTATTTTCAGCACAAAATACATACATATGACTTACATCAGATTATATGTGATTCGGATCACCTTACGCCTTTATAGCCAAAAGAGCAGCAAGTTTCAACTCATCACCAACCAGTAGATGAGACACTGAAGAGTTGGAGGACAAAGCCTCTACATGGCAGACATTTACATTAGGTCAGTCAGAAATACGTCGACAACATGCGTCGAACTATAGGCTAACGTTTGGACAGATGTTTCCTGAAACGGAGAGTTTCTTAGTTGCCATACAAGATCAGGTAATTCCAACCAGAAGCTACTTAGAATATATAACGAAAGATGTCAAAGTGGTAAATAATAGCTGCAGGTATAGATGTCCGATGTCAGAGACCAACCATACAACATGACGCAGGGGGATGTCAAATTTTTAGCTGCGACTGGGTACAAGTTGAGACACGATGCAATAGCCAACATTCTATACCAAGAACTAGCAGAGAAATTACAGTTCTTACAGTAACAAAGAATGCCATATTATATGTATAAATGTGAGCCAATTTTGGAAAATAATCTATACAAGTTCTATTGGGACCACATTGTTTTGACAGACCAAACAAACATTTATAATAGACCATATCTTATTCTTCTAGATAAAAGGGCAAGAAAAGCAACCTTGATAGAGGTGGCTATACCGAATACTCATAATTTACGTCAGAAGCATGCAAAAAAGATTGAAACATATCATGACTTAGAGGAACAGTTTAAGAGACAGTGGGGAATGAACAGCATCCGAACACTGCCTTGTATTATGTCAACTACAGAAGGTATCCCAAAAAACCTGCTCCGGAACATCAAGGAGCTTGGGCTTAATGTACGTCTTTTTCAGGCCATGCAAAAGGTAGTGCTACTCGCAACATCCCGAGTAGTTCGCAAGTTTATGGGTAACTTAAAAACCAATCACCAAAATGGACTTAATAACATGGAAAAAGCTTAATCCTTTTGATATGTAAATATCTGGGATGAGTGAATGTTCCTCTCTGTTTAGAGAGGGAGTGCGAATGCTATTTGGAATTTATAATAATGTAACAATAATAATAAGGTCCTTATTTTCACATGTACATTAGACAAAATAACATTTTGGATACCTACAGAAAAAACATTTTTTTAAATCAGTCCAGTGGCCTTGGTCAAAAATCAAGTGCGTCACTTTTTTTGAAACTGAGTGTATTTTGGCTAGCCTTAGCAACATGCCATTAGTTAAGAGGGGCCGCTTACTTATCAAAACATACTGTAACCAGGAACGATACCCTCCCTAATCTACCACACGCTCGTCCAATGGAAAATTTTTAGGTACCATTGAATAGAATACTTTTATACAATGGAGGATGGCAAGGTGAAAATAAAAAAGTGAACAATTTATCAAATATTTCGAGAATTAGATTAGTTTTAATAAAATAATAATAATTGAAAAAAAAATTACATTTGTTTATGAAGCTTCATTAAATATTTTGTGCCAAAATGTCAAAACATCTTTAAACCAAGACAACAATTGCTGTAAATCTCAGAAATCGTAAACAATTCTGATAGAATTCTAAACGGATTCCGTTCAAATTTTAAACTAACTTATAACGGTAGATATGAATTAGAACTCAATTCAATTGACTTTCAACCTGTTGGAGAACAATGTCTAACATTACGAATCACCCAAACAAGCAAGCTACGAATAGCAATCGATCAATCCGCCTCGGCTAGACATTTATGCTGTGACGTAATATTTTCTTGCAATAGGTGTTAAGCAATAAATCATCCTACGCTTGCTAGATTCTCGTAAGAGTCATAAACGAGATTAATAGTGTCTATGACCATGATTTACAATAGGAAAAAAAATGTTGATACCGTTATAATATTTTGAGAACGCGCAAATTGAAAATCGAAATAGTTGGGGCAAATATTTCGACATCCAAAAGTTGTGGAAATCATTAACGTATTAATTTGAAAATTATCACACTTCTATAACTCTATAAGGGACCAATTTTCCATTAAAAAAACAGTTACTGATCCCTACTTTTTTATTTTAAATAGATCTCTGTATATTTTTCGTTTTTAAAATGGCAGCTAGGAAACCATTTTTTCAAAATTCAACATTGCCACTTTATGAAAAAACACAACCAGTTTATAATGTGATTTTTTTTTAAATGTCGAAAATAGACTTAATTTTTAATTTTTTAGAACAGGTCTATTTAAAATCGTTTCGGGTAATAACATAATTTTTTAATTTTCTTTTGCTTGTTTTATCGAAAAAACAATTTACTCCAATATTTTTAACAGCACCTTGTATACTTTTCACACAGTCAGTTTTTTCTAATTAAAAGAGCAATTTAGACGTTTTTGTTTATAATATGGGATATACCGAAGGAACAGATAATTGTCAAACAATTCGACTCCTTTATTCCAATAATTACAGCATATCAAGAAAAAAAAACGAAGAAACATAATGGGGGTAAAAATATTACAAACAAATTTTACATGTATTCACCTTGGTTATTTATACAATTAAAAATATTTCTCCTTAATTAATTACTTACTTACTGTTAATAGAGTTAGAAATAAAATCTGGGGGGTCTCTGTTAAGTAAAAATATTTCATTTTCAATCCTTTCTCTTAATCTATACTTCTATATCTATATTTATATTCTATATCTATATCTAGGGTAGCGGTAGGTACTCCTCCTAAGACAGACCTATCAGGGAAGATGAATCAATCCCTGCCCTTCGCGAGATTCCAGGAGCTTTCTGACCCGGAAAGCTGGCACCTGCAAGGGTCCCTTATTCAGGGTTACGAACGAAGTCCACAACGGCCGCAATGGTGGAGAAGAAGATCTTCGGCACGGCAGAGCGGGCGGATGTGGCAGTCCCGTTTTTAGGGATAGTATAAGAACCCCCACCGCAGCGTCTGACCCAGAGTGGGCGGCTGCAAACAGCGGCGGATCCTCATGTCAGAGGCGGCTGAACTTCACACTCACCAAGACGTCTGGCCAACGTGGTGTTTCATGGCTAAACCCCTCTCAGATGCACACAGAGCAATACAGATGGCCCCCAGTTCCCAGCGGTTCGACTAACCCTGACCAAGGCAGCGGTCAGACCAGTTTTCGAACGGGGGGTGCTAAGAATCCCTGGGTTAGATCAGACTGCCAACTATATATAGCTATCTACAACGCAAGAACATTGGGAAATGAAGAAAGATTGATAGAACTGGAATATGAGCTTAACAAGATAAAATGGGACGTCCTGGGAATATCAGAAGTAAGAAGAAAAGGAGAAGACTGCCTCAGACTAAATTCTGGTCATCTCCTTTTTTACAAAGGAAGCGAACAGAATACTAATGGCGGCGTGGGAATCCTGGTGAACAAACGGTTGTCCTCTAACATTAAAACTTTGAAAGCCATTTCAGAAAGAGTTATCTACATCACCTTGAGAATAAATTCCAACATAACTATAAAAATCGTCCAAATCTATGCCCCAACGAGCAGCCACGATGATGATAAAGTTGAAGTGCTGTACGAAGAAATATCGAGATGCCTTTCAGAAAACAAAACGAAACACACATTGGTCATTGGAGATTTCAACGCAAAAATAGGAAGCACAGTGAACGAATCAAAATACGTCGGCCCATTTGGGCTTGGTACGAGGAACGAAAGAGGCGAGATGCTAGCCAACTTTCTGGAAAAAGAGCAACTTTACGTAACGAACACCTTCTTTAAAAAAAGAATTAACAAAAAGTGGACCTGGACAAGCCCAAATGGAAGAACTAAGAACGAGATAGACTATGTACTTTCACACGACAAACACATTATTCAAGATGTCGATGTCCTCAATTCCTTCACAACCGGTAGTGACCACAGACTTGTAAGGTGCAAAATCCTTATAAATGGAAAACTAGAAAGAGCCAAGAAATTCAGCAACAAACTTAAGCCTTTAGACGCGAGCACACTGAAAGAACGCAAAGAAGAATATATGCAGCAACTAACAGAACAACTGAGAAATACATCACCACAAATCGAAGAAAATATCAACGAAGCGAACACTAGAATAACACTAATAATAAAAGAAACAGCTAAAAATAACATGACACTAAGAGCAAAAAGAAAAGATAAGTTGACAGAAAAAACAAAACAGTTACTGGAAAAACGAAGAGATCTCATAAAATCGAACAAGAGAGACACGGTCGAATACGCAGAAGTCAACAAAACTGTAAGGAAAATGGCGAAACAAGACATTAGAGAACATCAGGAAGAACAAATTGAGAAAATTATAGAACAAAACAGAGGCATAAAAATATTTAAGAAGGAGAATGCACACAAAAAAGAGATCAACAAGCTGATAGACAAAGATGGCAACATGGCAGAAGATAGACAACAAATACTGAAAGTCACGGAAAACTTTTATACGGATCTGTATGAATCAAAAGCCGACGAAGAAACCTTGAGATTATCAAAGGAAGATAAGCGAAGAATACTTAACATTGGCTCAGAAGAGTTGTCAGACATCGAAATCGAGGAAATTGAAAAAGCCATGAAACAAATAAAAAACGGAAAAGCCGCAGGACAAGACGACATCCTACCGGAAATGCTGAAGGAGGGAGGACCGCCGCTTATGAAAGAACTCAAAAAACTCTTTAATAAATGCCTCATCCAAGGAACGATACCGACCGATTGGGAGACCGCTATAGTTGTACTAATATACAAGAAAGGAGATCCTAGCAATTTAGAGAATTATAGACCAATAAGTCTTTTATCTCAAATATACAAACTATTCATGAGAATAATAACTAATCGACTTGACATGAAGTTCGAAACCTACCAACCTAAAGAACAAGCGGGCTTTCGGAAGAACTATAGCACAATTGAACATCTTCACACAGTCAGAATACTCATAGAAAAGGCGACAGAATACAATATCACAGTCTGGATGGCTTTTGTCGACTTTCGAAAAGCTTTCGATACAGTAGAATTCTGGGCAATTGAAAGAGCTATGAAAAACGCAAGAATAGATCACAGATATATCAACATACTACACGAAGTCAACGACCGATCCAAATTGAAGATAAGGCTCCACGAAGATACCAATGAGGTGAAAATAAATAGAGGAGTTAGACAAGGCGACATAATCTCACCCAAACTATTTACCTTGGTATTGGAGGACGTCTTCAAGAATCTGCACTGGGAAAACAGGGGACTTAACATATCTGGAGAAAGACTCAACAACCTCAGATTTGCCGACGATATCGCCCTTTTTGCCGAAGATGAAACGGAACTGAAAGAAATGCTCCGGGAGTTACAACAAGGGGCACAATATGTCGGTTTAGAAATGAACACCTCAAAAACAAAATTTATGACGAACGTGCAAACAATTAATAATACAATATCCCTACAAGGACAAGAAGTGGAAAAGGTAGATTCATACGTATATCTGGGGCAAGAAGTCACAATCGGAAAAATTAACCAAGAACTGGAAGTCAATAGAAGAATACGTCTGGGATGGGCGGCTTTTGGCAGACTAAAACACATCATTCAGTCAAGACTACCTTTAAAACTGAAATGCAGAGTCTATAATGAATGTATCCTTCCAACAACGACATACGGCTGCGAGACATGGGTTCTTACCAAGAAAATTCTCAACAAACTACAAGTTCACCAGAGAGCAATCGAAAGAAAAATGTTAGATACATCCCTTAAAGACCGTAAAACGAATGAGTGGATAAGAAGCAGGACCAAAGTCCAGGACATAACAAAACGAATCTGCTCTCTAAAATGGAACTGGGCAGGACATGTGGCCAGAAACAATACTAACTGGAGCGGAAAAGTTACCAGATGGAGACCTTGGGGAGAAAAAAGAAGCACTGGCAGACCCCAACAACGCTGGTACGATGACATTAAGAGAACAGGAGGTCTCAACTGGTATCAAGTTGCTCAGAACCGAGAAAACTGGAGAAACATGAGAGAGGCCTATATCCAAAGGATAGAAAACGGCTAGAAAGAAAGAAAGAAGAAAGATCTATATCTATATCTATATAATACATAAAAGACTTAGTTGACTGACTCACTCATCACGCTCCAGCTCAAGCCGATTTTAGGGTGTAGAGTTTCGATAAAAGGGGTTTTTTCGAAACTCAAATTCCGAGGGAGTGAAACCACCCCTTAAATATAACAATATTTTTTTATTTAAAAAACGGTCAGTTTTTCGGAAAAACGCTTAAACAGGTGTTTTTTAATTTATTTTTTTACATATCTTTTATATTTAAAAAAATTATTATTATATTTAAAAAAAATCATACAGAGTGTTGAATGGGGTGAAACCACCACTTAAATAATACAATATTTGTTTATTTAAACCCGGTTAGTTTTTAGAAAAACGCTTGAACACATGTTTTTTAATTTATTTTTTACATATTTTAGGATTTTTAAAAAATTCATACAATGTGTCCAAAGTGGTAAAACCATCCCTTAAATCTATATCTATACTAATATATGTACATATAAAAGACTTAGTTGACTGACTCACTCATCACGCTCCAGCTCAAACTGCTTGAGGTAAAAGGCTGAATTTTGGCATACAGGTTGATTTTAGAGGGTAGAGGTTCGATAAGAAGAAATTTTTCAAAAATCATATTTCAAGGGGGTGAAATCACCCCTTAAATAATACAATTTTTTTAAATTTAAATCCGGTTAGTTTTTAATTTATTTTTTTACATATTTTAGGATTTTTAAAAAATTAATACAATGTGTCCAAAGGGGTTAAACCATCCCTTAAATGTTATAATATATTTCATTTAAAAACCCGTTAGTTATTCAGAAAACGCTTGAACAACAACAAACGTAGTTTATAAAGAGGTACTCAAATCAGGCGGTTTAAGTACCTCTTTACATCCCTTTCATGAACGAAGTCGCGGGTACGCGTTAGTTCTAGTATATTTTGAGACTTGTCATTTTCTTCGTAAATTTATCAAATTTATATGTTTTTAACTAAAAAAAATGACAGCCTGTTACATATCTTTTGTGTCACCCCGTATATATTAAAAAAAAATTGGTGCTTCGAAAAATACACGAAACACATCAAGTTTATATATATTTTTTTCTATATCAAAACATTCTTCTCCCTACACATGGTAGCCCTAAAAGGATAAGGTGGCCTCCTGACAACGTAAAAAAATATTTTAGTAACGGTGACAAACGTCAATTTTCTTTTAATTTTCTGTACATAAAAACATTTTTCTTTCATCGATACAGGTACCCCAAGAAAATTAAACAGTCCCCAGAAAACGAAAAAAAATATATTTTCACATCATTTAGCTTTTTCAAAAAACGAAGAAACGCGTCAAATAACTTTGATCATTTTGCATAAAAAAACATTTTTTTTTATTATACAGAGTAGCCCTAGGTGGGTGAAATATACCCCTGAAAACGAAAAATAAATTTATTTTAAAACAATTTACACCATTAACAAACGATAAAACATGTCGTGTTTAGTACTTAGTAATCATAATCGTGAAAAAAATTGCACAAAAATCAATTTTTAGTCCGAATTCTATGTGGCAAAACAAAATTGCTCGGGCGGCATAATAAAATTTTTAAATATTCGGTAAAATTCCATTCCTGGAATAAAACCTTTTTTTATGGAGGAAAGTAATACAGGACATTATTTATTTTTTGTAGAATACGTAAATAATGTTATAAAAATAAATAAAAATAATAATAATAATAATTAGAAAAAAAAATTTAAAAAATAAACATATTATACTTAGTTTATTGGATTTGTATAAAGTTATCTGCAAATACCTTATTGTCTATGCACTAAATTATGGTTACTTACCTTAAAATATATAAAACTATTTATTTCAGAACGTCCACATATTGTATTTATATAGCCAAAAAAGAGCATTCAAAACAAGTTAACTTTGCTTATTTGTACTAATTTTTTGATTATTTACATATTTTAAAAATGCTCGTATTGAGTAGAAACAGAATAAAAAGGTTGAGTAAAAAAATCGAAGATATTTTTTATCTGAAAAAATATAATATTTTTAGAAAAAATATTTAACTGGTTTGCCTACAAACCTCAAATTAAAAAAATCATTGACGTACACTGAAAATATTGGGATCATTTGACACATTTTGGGTCAAGAAACATTCGCGTGGTAGAGGCAATAGAAAAAACTGAACGGGACAAAGAGAATATTAAAAATATTACTTACGTATATAACGACTACGAAATCGATGACTAAATCAAGAAATAATTAACTAGTGCTTATATATTGTTAATAATGTTGGCATTTGCACCAATAATAAATTATTAATAAAAGCTTGAATTATGAACCAGTTTACCGAACAACATTTTAAGCTCATTGGTATTTCCCGAGATATTCTGCATTTCAGCTTTAATCCTTACCCCTAACAATGTATAACCAGGACGGAAGCGTCGGGCCATCGAGGGTTAATCAATATACGGCGATGCGATGAGTTTGATATAATTAATATTTAACAGACGGATTATATTTGTATTTCCCATTAGCATCCCATATACTATATTATTAATACACTATGTGAGATATATAGGAGAAGTATTGTAATCACAAACATGTTTGAAAAATATAAATAAAATCTGAGTGAACCATAAGTTAAAAACCGCCAACTCGATTCCTTTCATATTTGCACCAAAAATAGGCTAGGTCAGTGTTTTGCGGGGATTCGATTTTCGGTGTCAAGGGCCTAGATCTTCGATATTTTTAAGGGGGATAAAAACGTAAACCTACAGCGTGTAACAAAAGTAAGGAAACGGTGACATATCTCAGGTAACGGTTACCTGAATTTAATGAAAATATGCACACTTAGATAGGAAATTCTAAAAGGTCTAATATCCATAATTTAATGTATTATCTTTTATTAAAATACCTGCATAGAAAAGGTAATCTGATATGTTTGAGATGACATTTTTAATGACAAATATCCTAGCAAAAATCCAATAATTAAATCTAATGTAAGTAAAATTATCAAAAAATTTCGTGACTGGAAAGGTAAAAGATGCCGTACGTCCTGGCAGACCTAAAAGCGCAACAGATGGTGATAAGGATCTGCATGTTTTAATAAGTTTTGAGGAAAATCCGCAGCTTTATACCAGAGCATCAGGAAGAGTAAGCCGACTTTTAACAACGGAAAAGTTTTGTCAAAATAACTTTGGTAAAAGAACTCTCTGAGGATGATCACGATAGGCGCTTGAAATTTTGTAAAATCATGATGGAACGTTAAAATACCAATCTAAACTTTGTCACTCAAATTATTTTTCCCGATGAAGCAACTTTTTTTTTAAATGGAAAATTTAACAGTTAACTGTCGATATTGGACCAGGGAAAATCCACATTGGATACGTGAAAATTATATCTGATTTCCCCAAACGATAAGTATTAGGTATGGTATAAAGGGTGCAAAATAAACGGTCTCTTCTTCATGGAAGACACATTAACTGGAGAAAGATATTTCAATATTTTAAGGACCCAAATTGTCCCAACTATTGCAGAACTATTTCCGAACAACCGTAAGTTCCTTACTTTAACTGTTGTATTATTTAAACTTGATTATTTTAGTTAATTGAGCACCAAATGATGAAATATGGTTTCAGCAGGGGTACAATAGAGTGGCCACCTCGGTCTCCGGACTTGACGGCACTCGACTACTTTTTGTGGGGACACCTTAAAAATTTGGTGTATAAAACTAAGCACAATGACCTCGAGGATTTAAAGGAACGAATAGAAATCGAATGTAGACGAATCGAGGAGGCTGGCATTCTTGTATTAAATGTTTTCCCACAGTATTAGGCCTTCAGTCGGGAAGTAAATGAACAACATTTTAAACACCTTAATTAGTTTCATTAAATTATTGTTTGTTGTATTAGGTATTTCTTTTTGGTTTTGTATTATTTCCGTTTTTTTACAACTTACTTTTAAAGTTGAGGCGCTGTTTTATCTTGCTAGTCTGTCAGAACGTACGGTATCTTTAACGTTCCCAGTTTCAGGAAATGTTTCGTAAGTAAAATGGAAATTTTACTTACGGTAGATTTAGTTATTGGATTTCTGTTAGGACATTTAACATTAAAAATGTTACAAACATCTTGCAGGTTTCGCATTCTATCCCCATAACCCAGTATAATTAAAATTTCATTTCTTTAGGTTTCAGTTAAACGATCCATTTCTGTAAAGGGACAAAACTGACATTGTCAAACATATCAGGTTACCTTTTGTGTGCAGGTATTTTAATAAAAGGTAATACTAATTAAATTATGGATATTTTACCCTTATTTTTACACAAACTCTTGACTTTCATAAAAAGTGCTTTTAGTAAAAAGTATTGAGAATGTTACGCAGATTTTAAGAAAGTAATATAATATACGGTGTTTTTTTCATGCGGAACTCGCCATTGGATCGTATTTTCATTAAATTCAGGTAAGCCGTGCTTTACATTATTTATTGCAAATATACAGAGCACATAATATATATTATGACATTTAAACTTCAGCCATGTATCAAATCAGAAACTACGTATTATTGTGTGGTATTAAATTAATTGCAAAAATATATGTTTTTTACCAACCCTATAAACTACCCTCATTCAATTAAAGAAAATGAGTACTTACTTAAAATAAATGTTTGAGTAATATTTGAATGGGTATATAAAAGAAAGAAATATTTTTACCATGCTACTTGGCCGTAAATTAATTGTTTTTGCTCAATCCAGAGCACTCTAGATCGTAAATAAAAAATATATTGGCTTGTTTCAAAGATATAAATGACATATGTTGGTATTTCAAATGTTACAAGGAATCAAAATGTGCAAACATATATAACATTCCATTTAAAAATTAAAGTTAGTAACAGAAACTCGGAAATAAAAAGAAGTCTTATTTAATCAACTACAAATCTATTTTAATATCTTCGAAAACCAAAAAGTTATAAGCTTGAGCCACTTTTTTGTAATTCCGATATGTACGTATTGAGTAAATTCCTGAGGGAACCGATAAAATTAATAGAATTATCAACGGGGTCGATCCAAGTGTAAAATTAATGGGAACACATGTAATTTCCAAATTGCTCTGGGACGAATATAGCTATGGGATTGTGTTAGTTTCCACACTATGTATCCTAAGCATTCATTATGACCAAGCTTGCTTTAACGTGTTGCTGAAAGAAAACTGTGATATTTGTAATATTGAAATTAAAGTGCTACTACGGATTTTATTAAGATTTATTACTAGAGAAATTATAATACATTGGTAAAAAGAAACATACATCTCCTACGGCAGGGATGCTCAAACTTGAACTGCTGGCGATCTACCTCAATATTTTTAGACTACTTACGATCGACTCTGAGAGGCTGCAAGTATGTGTGATGCAGGGTTGTCGTACATACACGCTACATACACTACCTACCTACCTACCTACCTAGGTAGGGTGTACCGTAGCATATATAGATATTAGCTTTCCGCACAATATACATTATTTTAATCAAGGTTTGGGTTAGGTTTAGTTAGGTTCTTCTCTATAATATCAACGAAAAAACTCATAGTTATTCAAAATTGAGTTTATTGGTTGTTACAAAACAAAAGAGTTACATATGGTGTTAAACTTAACTAAGGAGTGATTTTGGATGTTGAAGCGTGGCACTGCATGTCCTCAGCATACTTTTCATAAGATGGTACGTAACCACTGAGTGTTAATCGCAAGCATGATGACATATGATCGTCAGTTAGTCGATTGCGATATTTTGACTTAATTATCTTCATTTCAGAAAATGCAGACTCGCACAAGTAAGTTGACCCAAACATTGCTGTCAGTTGAAGGGCGATTTGCCTTAGATTCGGATATTTATCTTCAGATATAAAACACCAGAAATTTGTATCAGATGCTGTAGCTTTGAGATGTATATCTGATATAATCTGCACCAACTCATTTTCAACAGAACATGAGTTCATGTTAAACTGACTTGCTATTTCAGTAGCTAATTCCTCAATGTTTTTACATGAAAAAGGATAACTCATAAATGATGCTACATTTGCCAATTTACTACAATCATAAAAACGCATTTCGAATTGTCCCAAAATATTTGATAATTCAGCCTCATACGTATCATAATTCAACTGAGGAATCCTTGCTTTCAAAGACGGAAAATGTTTCAGATCCTTTCTTTTCACTTGATTTATCATAAATTCCAATTTACTTTTGAATGCGTTTACTGCGCTAATCATCTCAATAACAGTTTTTCCTTTACCTTGAAGCTCCAAGTTAATGGTGTTTAAGTGCATTGTGATGTCATTCAAAAATCCCAAATCAGTCAGCCATTTTTCGTTTTTCAACATCTGAGTGTCATCACCTCTTTCGTCTAGAAAAGCTGATATTTCGGACAATAATTCTTGAAACCTTTCTAGGAATTTTCTGCGACTCAACCACCTGACGTCCGTGTGAAGAACTAAATCAGTGTGTTCAGCTGACTCCCTATGCAACTGCAACTTAAAGAGCCGCCATTGCAAGCTACGTGCACGGATGGAATTCACAATTTTTGTTGCAATGCCCAAAATTTCCTCCGTGTTTAAAACTTTTGAACACAAAACTTGTTGATGTATAATGCAATGGATTGAAAAAAATGAAGGGAAATCTTTATTAGCTCGACACAATGCCACAAAACCGTTTTTGTTTCTAGTCATTGCTGGTGCTCCATCGGTTGTAATGTACACTAATTTATATATTGGTAGCTTGTAGTTTTTCACAAAATTGAAGAAAACGTCATATATATCTTCGCCACGGGTCTCCAATACGCCTTGTGACTGTCGGACGAGATAACTGAAGTTCTCTAATAGCAGACATGATTTCTGTTTTATTTTTAAAATCTTCAAATAAAGTCTCACCCGCTTCAATAAATGCTGCCTTCACAACCGATCCATCTTCGAATGGTTTCTTGTGTTTCGCCAATATATGAGATATTTTAAATGACGCGATGGTAGCAGCTTTTGATTGTTTGCCTGGTCTTGTGAACATGGTTTGTTCTTTTTTCAAACAAGATATCAAATCACGTACTTTTCGTTTTCTTAATTCACTCTGTGGCGGAAAATCCTTTTCATAGTTTTTATGAACTGTTTTATGATGCCTCTCTAAGTTACCACGCTTAGGACGCACGACAAATAAGATAAATGCACTTATCCTTCACCATACAAAACAAAAATTCTTCCTCCCAATGGTTATTAAAATGATACATTTTAGATTTCTTGGCTACACTCATTTTGTACTATTTAATAATAAACTTTGAATCGACGTAGTATTGCCTTCAAGTTGCAATTCAGAATGACTCCAATTCCTGCAGGCGCAACATTTATATCGGCGTGAACGATAGTCTCGAATGTTCCCGTCAAACGCGTTGCCCGAAATTTCTAGAAAAGCGGCAAGAATAAAAAAACGCGGCTTTTCTTTGACAAGTATCGCGCGTTCCTTTGATAAAGCCGCCTTTTGCCGCTAGCAGAGTGTTATTTTATTACGCAATAAATTTTTGTAGTTTAGTTAAGTACCTACTTATTAAAAAATTTTTTCTTCTCGAGATCTACTCAAAAAGCACTCGCGATCCACCCTTTGAGCACCCCTGTCTTACGGCATCGCAGAACATGTTCCAAACAGGGTCATAGTATTCTGTTACCTGCGGAAAGTTTTTCTTTCGACACTAATTAAGTAAATACTTATTCTATTGAACTATTCGAACAAAACGTATTTGGTTTGTATGTAGAACCATACCTATTAGCTATTGGCTTCTGCTTATCAAGATATATGAAAATTATTTAAATTTGCATAATAATCCTAATTAGATTTGGTCTAAATAATGTTAATCTGTTGTTATCTCTAAATAATAATTTATTGTGTGTTAGAAAAATAACTATTGAATTGGCGTGTTATAATTGTGAAAAAATCACTCTCCCATGATTTTACAGATCTTCACGTTTTAGGGTCCCTAGATTCCAGAAAACATGTTTACTCAATTCCGTCGGTCTACTTATCCAATTGGCTGCAAATTTTGGTTAAAAATGATAAAATGGTGAAATTTTGGCAAAAATCCAATATGGGGCAACAAAATGTTACGAAAAAGCTAATTACCCAATTTATCTGAAATCACAAAAATCAAGTATTGCGTAGAAACCAACTGGTAAAATTATGGTGCAAATCCAAGATGGCGAAACAAAATAGCGGCTTGTGAAATTGTGAAAAAAATCCCTCCCAAGGTTTTACATAGCTTCAAATTTTACCGTTTTTAGATGGCCAAGAACATTTTGTCAGTCTGTTTGTCGGCCTATCAAATTGGGGCATAGCTATAAAACTGCTTACCGATTGACTTAAAATTTTGGTCAAAATAGGGATGACCTGGTAACATTATGGTAAATATCCAATATGGCAGAACAAAATGCCGGTGAAGTGTTGAAAAAATATCACTAAGAAACTAATTATCTGAATGACACAAAAATCAAGTGTTACATACAAATAAACTGGAAACATTTTAGTATGAATCCAAAATGGCGGCCTAGTAAAATAGTTAAAAATCAGCCTGAAAAACTATTTATTAGATTAATTTCAAATTGTGTGCAAGCATTGGGTGTGACATAGAGATAAACTAGTAAAATTATGGTAGGAATTCAAAATGGCGAAACGGAGACCAAATAAAATATTTAAAGAATCAACGAAAAAAATGTCTTATTCAATTGGCTTAAAATTTTTCACAAAAATTAAATGTGGTATAGAAATAAACTGGTACAAATTCAACAACAAAATGGCGGTCTTAAAAAATTACTGTAAAAAGTACTTATTCAATTTTTTTTAAATTATATCCAAAAGTCAAGTGTAGCGTTGTTAGAAACTGGGAAAATATTAGTACGAATATTTGGAAAGACAATATATGTATATGTGTTATTAAATGATTGTGTGCGAAACTATTGGGTCACATTTCCTATTCCTAAGAAGAGAAAAGATTCATAACGAAGTACTATCTATATTTTATAAAATAAGGTTTCTAATAAAAATTTTCTAATAAAAATCTTATGGTGAAGACTGCATAGACTCTCACTTTTTTATCTGTCTAACTATATAGATTAGGAAACAAGATAACTTAAAATAAGTTTTCAAACATACAAATTTTTTTTTAAAAACAATTTTAACAAGTTTTGTAATTATTTTTAACCGATACTTAACGATGCAAAGCAAGAGTCGAACATTTTATATACCTTTAACACTTCCTTAGAAAAATTCTGTTAAACCTAGTATATTTTTTATCTATTTATTTGTCAAGGATGATGCCAATTTATAATTAAAAAGAAATACTAGGATTTTCTAAGGCTAAGTCATACATGGTTTTTTCGATTCACCACACAAAAATCACAATGCAATACACAATTATTATTAAGAAACATCTAGTTAGTAACACACAAGTTAAAGTCACTTGAATTTAATGCAGTTCAAATTGTCTAAAATAGAATTTGTAGATTTTATGTAAAATAATCTTTTTAATTTATTGTCCCTAAAGTAACCAAATTAACTTTCAAACAAATCAATATTTCACTAATATTTATTAACCTAACCGTTCTAGTGATAGGGTTATTTTTCCACAATTAGTTGAATGGAATCCTTTTTACTGTAGCTGTAAATATAAAGGGTGGCCCATCCAATATAAATTTTGATTTCTAGGCCACACTTTAGATTTTTTAATGGAAATACCCAAATGTTATTTCATTTTTTTGATTCTACATGAAGTTTTAATCAAATCGTGTATAATAAGGTTTATTCCTATCTTCAAACGTTTTGAAGCTATTTGGGTTCATGAATTTTTTTTAGCCTTACGAGCTAGAGTTTTGGCCTTACGAGCTAGCGTTTTGGCCACGGCAAATATTAAATATAAAAAACGATGAGTTGTAAATAAGTGTTATATAGTAATGTCGTCTTATTATAAAAGCATTACTTAACGTTAATAACAATCTTGTAAGTTAGTTATTATGGCGATGTAAACATTCCACCGACCCATTCTACATATAAAACGGTGACATACGTTTCACACCCAGGGTCTATCAGGGTGACTAACAAAAGACGTGGACAAGGTGGACCACCAAAATTTAAGGAGTACTTCAGAGAAAATAATTGGAATATGCTCATCCATAGCTTTATTTACTACGCTAAGTTGCGATGCCAGAATCCTTAAAGAAAAAATTTACCACTTTGAAAATACGATAATCATGGATACTAGTAAGAATATTTTGCAGTCACTCCAAAGTCGGCTTTTTTCTTGATTTTAAATATTTCAGTTAGTTGCGATAATTATTATTAACCATGATTTATTCGATTCAAGAAAGGGTATAAATAACACAACTGTACTACCAAATTGAGAATTCTGCTACTGTCCGGTTGTTTAATGCGTTACATCCAGACAAAAATGTTAACGACAAGTATGTGGGTGAGTTAATAAGAAAATTTCAAAAAACTGAGCGTCTGTCCAATATTCGCCGTCATCGAAATCGACCAGTGAGAAATAAAACCACAGAAAAAGCAGTTTTAGGACACGTAGCATTTGACAATACCCAAAGCACTCGTCAACTGGCTTTTTCTTCAGGAGTTACGCCCACAACTATATACAGAATTTTGAAAGATTAATTTCACCCGTTCAAAATAATTTTTTTTCACGAACTTAATGCAGACGATTATAATAGGAGATTGGTGTTTTGCGAAGAAATGAGCCAACGTTTAATCAAAAATTCAAATATGTTATTTAATATTTTTTTTGGGTGAGTGTACGTTCTATTTACAAACAGACATATTTGCCACTGCTGGCTCGAATCCACGTTTGTTTCGAGAGGTATACTCGCAATATCATGAAAAAATAAACGTTTGGGCCGGCATATTCGGAAATAATGTTGTAGGACTTTTCTTTGTTTCTGAAATTTTGACAAGCGAGGTGTACTTAGATATGTTAGAAAACACAATAAAGCCACTAGTTATGGAAATAATAAAATATGAGGACAATCAGAATGAAAATGATCTTCACTTCCAACAAGATGGTACGCTACCACACTCCAGTAAGAGTTTTTGAAAACCCAATTTCCTGATCAGTGGATTGGCAGACAAGACCCAATTGAGTGGCTGTCGAGGTCCCCGGACTTAAATCCTTTAGATTAGTTTCTTTGGGGACATTTAAAAAGTAAAGTTTTTAGTACAAAGAAGAATAACCCCAAATATATTTGAAAATGTTCGGAATAGATTTGAACAGAATCTTTATTACTCTATGGAAGAAAATAGATACCACTTTCAGCACTTATTACCACATTGAGGTATACCTTTTCGTAGTAAATTAAGTTTCACTTTACCTTTATTGTGTGTATCATAGTTTATAATTAGTTGTAAGTAGTTTATGATTTTTCTAACAGTAGACGGTGTTTTCCACTTTGCAGTAAAGCTTTATTACTAAGGAGACCCCTGATTATTATTTTTTACTGTCTAATCCATGATCAGTATTAATATTATTAGAATTACAAACCCAAATAGTTTCAAAAAGGTTGAAGATAGATATAAACCTTATTTTACACAATTACACAAATCTGGATTGACTTGTCCCGGCGTATTACGAAAATATACCAGGAGAGTCACAAAAAGCAGTCAACTTTATACAGGCTGGTCCACCGAAATGGCCGCGCCTCACCTTCTGGGTGGGCCAGCCTGTATTAAATTTATTGCTTTTTTTAACAATTCGAGCCAGTAAATATCTAAATTTATTATCTTATTGAGGAAGCATAATTCTGCTGTCCAATTTTGCATTCTGGTAAGGTCAATAAACCAATCTGAGCCTTGATGTCAACATAAGTACAACAATCTTTCAAAAGTAAATCAATCTTTCACAAATCTGGTAATTATGATTTATAAAGTGTAAGTTAAACACGCAAGTCATCAAAAAGAATGTCGATATTCCATCCGGCATCTAAACATCATTTTTTTCCTTACTTACTGAATTAGTAAATTCGTAGTTTGGAACAGGGCACCCTCAGAGTCAGAGTAAACCGAAAAGTAGACTGCAGGGAAATTAGCCAACTCATTGTTATCCTTACTTATTTATAATTCTGTCACAATTTATTCATTTTCGAGTATAAAATACTTATGTAATGATAAAATTTGCTCAATTAATTATTGTAATAAACAAAGTCAAGTTAAATCGTGAATATTATCAGACATTTTACGGATTAGTCGCGGTAAAATTATCTACAGATGTGTATCAGCAGAAAGCATATTTCCTGAAAATTCCGTGAATAACTATTTTTATGAAGCTATTTGAAATTTCATTTCGACATGCAATGAAGTTAACTTTCAGCAAGTTTTAAAGTTTTGGCTCGATTGCACTTGAATTTGGGTCAAAAGTATTAAATGAACTTTCTAGTGGCATTAGAATAGCTTATTTGATATCTGATACTGAAACTGGGAATAAGTTACTCTTTAATTTTCCAGAGAAAATCTTTTATTCTATTTTTAGCAACTAAGGAGAATAAATTAAATAAATTATTTGCTGCTTTCAAATTTTTGTAAAGGAACTTTCTGCATCGTAAACCAATATATAGTGACGAAAAACTAACTGGAAACGATACCTTACGAAAATCTGAACCGTTGCTGGTAAGAAATTGGTTTAAGATATTTTGAATATTATAATCTTTGTTGCTATTGTTAGGGTGTACATTTATTATTATCGCATTAAACAACCTTACTAAGTTTAAAAAATAATTTATTAACAAGAAGGCTTATTTTAAAATTGACAATCGTTACCACAGAGCTTTCGTTCCTGTCAATAATTCTTAATCTTCATTGGAATTTCTGCAAATATGGGTTCGCAAAAAAGTTGTAACGAAAATGAACAAGTCATTATTAATCTTCATAGGAAAGGCTATTCATATCAAAATATTGCAGAAATGGTTAATCGTTCCAAAAAGACGGTGTATAACGCTGTTTATAATGTTAGGATTCATGGAACCAATAGAACTATTCCTAGGAAGCGACGTCCCAGAAAAACGAGTATGGAAGCATAAATCACCAGTTGATATTTTGAAAGAAATTTTTGTTGAAAATCCAAGGGAATTTAGTGTTCGAAGGGTTCGTAATCGTTTGAACGACGCACAACTTTACCTCTTTGAAATTAATCGAAGCAGCCATTTGGAATTTGCTAGAAGTCACCTTCCTTGGAACGTCCAACAATGGAAGCAGATACTATGGTCAGTTGAATCCAAGGTAAATAAATTTGGTTCTGATGGAAAACGCTTTGTTTGGCGTCCAACAAATACAAAATTTGACCCACCCTACACCATAAAAAAAGTGAAACATGGTGGTGGTTGTCTCTTTATAGAATAACTAGTACTATGGATCAGTATGAATACATTAACATACTGGAAAACGTGATGCAACCATATGCAGAAGAAAATTTATCAGTACTTTTGGAAATTCCAACACGATAATGATCCAAAGCACTCTGCAAACACAGTGACTGTCTGGCTTCAGAATAATCGTGTAGATATTTTACAATGGCCATCTTGTAGTCCAGATCTTAACCTAATAAAAAATCTTTGGATGATAGTTAAAAGAAAATTAGGTTCAAGAGCTTTCCAAAATTTCGACGAAGTATTCGAGGGTATGAGAGAAGCTTGGACTAGTATTCCACTAGAGGCTTGTATACGTCTAATACAGTCCATATCTAGGAGGTGTTTAAAAGTAATTGTAGCCAATGGATATGCAAATAAATACTAGGTACTCGATTGAAACAAAAACTTATAAGTTGTTAGAAAATATTGAATCAGAAATACGTTTCCAATTAATTTGCCGCTTAAAAATGTAGTGTTCTTCGAATTTTGTAATGAATAAATTACTTTTTAAACTTAATAAGTTTGTTTAATGCAATAATAATAGATATACACCCTAACAATAGCAGCAATAATTATAATACTCGAAATATCTTAAACCAATTTCTTATTACCAACGGTTCAGATTTTCGTAAACTATCGTTTCCAATTAGTTTGCCGTCACTGTATGTAAATACTGAATAAATGGAAAATAAAATTGTGTATTTTAACACGTAGATTATTCTGCCTACAATTGTTTTAGATACCAAATATGAACAAAAATATTTTTTAAGAAAAAAATAGTCAAATTGTAATTTGGAAAACGAGACTTTGTATTTTGTACAAATCAATTATTAAATTAAAATCATACTTGCGAAGAAGGAGACAGCATTTTTTGAAAATTTTCCAATTCAAAGATGATAATGTTATTTAGAATTTAGTAGTTAAGGATCGTAGTGGTTCTTAAAAGCTATTTTAAAGTATTTTGATCTCGTTATTGTAATAATTGTCAGTTGAGAGGGGTATAATTAGAAATCTGTTGATAGCAATGAAATGCCACCATTTTATGTTGGTTTGGATGTTAAGAGATATTTACTACTCTATGATCCGTTTGTTTTGATTTTCTATTTTGTCCCAATTCAATTGTGAACTTTGTATTCCAAAATGTAAAGGCAATCATCATCATATTTGAAACAGTGTAAGTAAAGGTTGTTGTCGGAATTAATGTATATTATTTCAAGTTACGTTAGGCTTATTTACGAAGCCAAGAAAAGGGCAAATAACCTCCCACTGCTAAGGCATCAAGCTATTTATAAAATTTACCATTAAATAAGAAAAAAATTGAGAAAGGCAAAGATTTAACAGAGATGAAATGTCAACAATGTTTTGATTAACAATATTTTTAAATTTATGGAGCTTACTTAATAAATCAGCTGTTTCATGTCTCGGAACTGTGGTAAAAATGTTTGTGACGTCAAAAGGCAAATTGCCATTTTGCCTTCGGGAACTCACCAGCGCGCCAGTATTAAAAGAAAAATATGTTTAATATAAATGATGCTTGAAAATTGAAATTTGTCAATATATTTGACATCCTAGAAAAATTAAAATGCAGCTGCAATGTTATTTAAAATGAAATACATTATTTGCTTTAAAGAAAATGTTTAAAGAAACGTTTGTATAGAAATAAATTTACCTTAGAGCTTAAAATGTAAGTATGGGTAAGAAGGTGAGGCGAGATGATTGATAACTTTTTATTATTATTTATATTTTAATTCGTTCCTAGTTATTTATTGAGAAAATATATTTCTCATTCTACCCTGCACAACTTGTTATTATTAAATGTGTTATTTCGCAAACCTAGAACGATGTAAAACAATTACCACTGGCACATTGTTATGTAAGAATGACTAAAAACCAGTTACTTTACTTCCAAAAATTGGTATTACTTTCAATTTTGATTTGCTGTTTTAGCCTACAGATGAAACTACATACCTTATAATGGAAAGAATACCTCCAGTTTGAGGTGCATATTGCGATAGGAGAAATGAGAACAAAGACAACAAAACAAACTTTGTCTGAATCAATAGAATAGTTGAAAAGTTATCGAAAAGATTTCAGATCTTTGACAATATTAATATCCATTTTATTTTTATTAACTAACCAGATAATCAATAATTACAAAATCGTAGTGGCGGATTCATGATTTAAAACTATTTTTTCGGTTTTTCGTTACAATTACAATTATAATACAAAAACAAAATAATTACCTGATAGGTTTAATAGGCAGTCTTCAGTTTTGGGTCTACTATGAAGGTACCCGAGGAACGACACTGAAAAATATCTGTTTTCTGGACGTTTCAGGGGAAAGTCTACCCCCGTCTAAAATAAAAAACTTAAAGCAAAATATTTCTAATGTTTAGTATCAGAAATATAACCAGAATGGCTAATCTCTGACAGAATGGTAATGACTGTCAATTTAAAGGTGTTATTATCAATTGTTAAAATAAGCTGGGAAAATATGTGTACCTAGAGTATGTCCATATTAATTTATTATATTTTGAGGTGTCCTTTTTTTACTTCTGTATTTAGCAATATTAACCATGTGTTAATTTTAACACTTTCACTGATACAGTGTAGTATGAGTTGACATAACTTGTCAAAATTGCTGAGCATGACGTTGATGGTATTATTTCCAAATTTGAAGGTGTGGATTATGTTAAGTCTTGAGAATAAATATGCATATTATTTTTCCTCTGAGAGTGTGGAAAGCAAGCACTTCCCGCACGCATGTTAGTGCGGAAAATTAGTTTTTGCCGCACTAGTGCGGAAAGTAATTTACTTTTCGCACTAGTGTTTGAAAAAGACAAATTATTTTTTTTAGGTGTATCAAAAGTATTAGATATTATTATGGCACAAAAATTTTCACTTACCGGATATTTATTTAATGATCAATAAAGTATACTGAATTTCGAATTCATCAAGCGTTGGAGACCCTAAGAGTTGGAACAAGCTGGGGAGAATAATAGTAGAGGCCGACAGCAACAGTGGAGAAGGGCTGGGTTAAGATCTAAATATTTTGCGCCACGTAATTAATTATTACTCTACTTTATCAAATAAATTAATGAAGTACTAGGCCGATAATAATTACGAATTATCGCCCAGTGTTGCACAACTTAGCGATTCCAAGCAACGAAAAACCAAAATATTATCTTATACCAATGAGCTTACCTTCACAGAATACCAAATAATTAATTAAGATATGAGGGTCTCACTTATAGGTAGGTAGCAGCAGTAAAACGCAAAATTTTGTTTGAAATCATATACTAATATCAAATAAGTTGCTCTTTTTGTTTTTTTTTTTTCAAAAGTTATTTCAAGTACAATAATAGTATATGTAGGTATGGTCCAAACGCGAGCCAACAGCGATACAGCTATAATATGTACTAAGCTTCTAATCTTAATTATTAAAATTACCTGCAGCTTAAGAGAAATCGATATTGTACACAAGAAAATGAATAATAAAAAAAATATAAATATGACAATGGTCAACAGTATGCAGGAATATATAAAAATATAGTACCACGGTCGATATTATGACGCCATAAATCGTGAGTGCAAAATCAAATACAAGTCAGTGACATACATCAAAAATTATAAATAGAATCAAAACAAGTTATTAAAGGCCACTCGATAAGCCAGTCAGCTCAATAATAAGGTAAAAAGTTTAGTTTAAAATTAGTAAATAGATTTTGATTTTTAGTGAGAAAAATTAATTTAAATTTGAATTTGTAAATATGAAGAACAAATTAATAAATTGGCTAATTGACTGTATCGAGGAATTTAGCTTGCAAAAGATATAATAGTTGAAATTTTAATTATTTGCTACGGTTACTTATCTGGACGTCCTCCAATAGCTGTGGCCGTTAGCTGTTCAGACCTTCAGGCGAAGAAATGTCACCTGGACTCAGGCGTATACAGGTGGGAGCAGCACCAGCTCCGATGCTGAAAGTGAGTCTCTTGCCTGGTCAGGCAAGTTGGCAATCCCAATAACTGATCCAAAGAAAAATCCAAATTCCAGGACTTGATCGTCGTCGTGACGGAAATCCCTTGGAATAATATCCAAACCAAAAAAAAACCCTAAAGAGAAAACATCCCTTAGCAAACATTAAACCATATCCAAATATAGCCCAAAATGTAAACAAAAATTAAATAAAATATGCAAATAAAATAATATTACCTCCTTCTGAGGGTTTTCTAACCAAAATGGAGTCTGGGTCTAGCAGTTGCCTAATGCTAAAAACGGAATCAACGAGTGGTTGTCGATGGTCTGGACAAGTGCAGTGGGCTTCATGAAGTCTTGACTCTAAATTTAAAGAAATAAAATGTCAACCCAGACCGAAGATGTTCAACAAAATGGCGTATGGTCATGGAAATGGCCACTAAGAACCATACACGGGCATTATCATATTATTAAATAATCAAATATACAAAAACTCACCGGAATCTGCTATTCCAGGTGCCAATATGGCAAGTCAGCAGGAGGATATCCTCTAAAGATGGTGGAACGAGGATTTTAGAGTGTGGCGGCCATTTTCACAATTCTCCCTCGTGGGTGCGAACTTCCTCTGTCCAAAAAAAACCCCAAAGTGCCCGAATAACAACTTTAGAACTTTCAAATCCAAACAGGAACTATTTCGCAAAAGATGCTCATCAATAAATCTCGTAAATACGATCAAGCCAGGCTCTACTTGAAAATTATGATGAAGGCATCAGAAAATGGACCGCGCACCACACTGCTGACTTGAAACCAAGCAAACAAATTTTTGGAGCAACAGGTCCAAAATGTCTCGCCATGTTGCCACGATTCCACTCATAAAATCCTAGTTAAGACTTCAATTCTTTATCAATAAGCAACCAGTCATACTTAACACCAAAGGCACAGCAAATATCCGTCAATTAAATATCCAAAGGTCAAATCCGAGAAATAGAAACAATATATAAAATTCATTGTTTCAGAGCCACAGTCAGGTAAAATGTCACATCCGATATAAAAATTCTGCAGTCACGGGATCGGAAATTCATGATCCGGCAACTACGGTCACAGATTGCTGTTGTAACCACAGGAACCGGTCGATAAAACTAGAAATGACTAGAAATACGTCGGCATCACGGAGGGCAATATTACCGGAAAACTTATCATAAAAAATCACTCACAAAACTATACTTGGGCATTCCAAAAGAACCCCAAATTACACCATTGTAAGCCCTCGAAAATAATAACAAAATCTAGACCTGCCATAATGCATCCGACTCATCTGAATAATTCTTTCCCAAAATTGACAATGTAGCGCCCTCTTTTGTAGGAACCTACGATACGACCAAATGCGCCTGATAGAATACTGCGATGTGTGCAGGAGACCGAGGAAACTACCCCGACCGTCCACTTCCACCGCGGTACCTTTTCAAAATTAACGACAGAAAAATCGATAATCGAACCGTAAGCCAGGCTATTGATAAACGAGACCTGGAGATGTCGTGACACATCGATCAGTTGCGCGGACCTATACAGTGTAATTCTAATATACTTGTTTTATTTCAGTTCGCACTAACTGAATCCAAAATTCTGTTCTCTAAAAATCGAAACGGCAGAATCGCACAAGAATAATCATTAACATATTAAATCCATAGTGCATTAAAAGAAGTTTTCGTAGTTTTAAAAGACAAACGTGATAGGAAAGCAAAATTGTAAATTCAAAAATGATTAATATTTAGTAGTATTATTATCTAAAAATTTGTTTATTATATAATTATTTAAATAGTTTAATATTATTATTAGCATGCTATAAGTCCGAAATTATCACGTTACATTATTTTTCTTCAAAAAAAATTGAAAAACCTGCTTAATAGAAAGAAGCAATTTCTCATTTAGATTTGTAATTCTTTAATATTTTAAATTATTTAAAAATTCACCCCATTATTTATATTATAATTTTGACTTACATCATATTATAATCTCATATCATTCCAGTTAGCTTAATGCTAAGTAACCTTACTTATAATTGTTTCAACAATAGTGGTAATGGTAAATAAATAAGAAGTTATTTGTAATTTTGTGCTTTTAAAAGACGGTTTCGCCACTCAACATGCAACACATAGAAAAAGAAAATTCCTGAAAGTATTTTGGAAGAGGCTGCAGCAGTCAGCTTACAGGTGTTGCCCGAAAAATCTCGCCATAGTTTGAAAAAGAATACAAAGTTTTTACACAATGGTGCGAGAAGAAACAGGTAAAATCTCTTAAAAAAGAAGTATTTCTACCTACTTCGGCAAAAAATCTGAAACCTGCAAATCTTCTACGCTATGGTCAATTTTTTCAATGCTCAAATTGATCATCAAAAAAACAAAGATGTGGATATTGATATTGAAACGAAGAAACCTAGGACACTGTCCAAAAAAATGCAAAGCTTTTTCAGAAGCGGAAATTACAATTTTTTTTTTCGAAGCACATGATGATGTCTATTTGTTGAATAAAATTGCGACCATAATTGGATTGGTAGGTGTATGTCGTCGCGAAGATCTTACTAAATTAACCATTGATAATACCGGTGACAAAGAGATCATACTAATCATCAAAATTACTGATACAAAAACTCATGTCCACAACATTTGTAATTGGTGGAGATGAGGTTCAATCAATCAAATACGTTTATTGTCCATTTCACAATTTACATTGTATTAAATAATTAAATAAAATAATAAATCGTGTTACAAAACAACATAAAAGTTTATACATATATATATATATGTATATATAAGGAACAGAAAATATATGTATAAAAAATAGCATAACAAACACAAATAAAAAATTAGTAAACATATAATATTATAGAGCAATTTGGAATGGAAAAGTGCAAATATACATAATAAATTTGAAATGGAAAACTGCAAATATTTCACCTTCAGTTTTATAGGAAATATGTAGCTCTACGTCCTTCGAACACACCTCATCGTCATTTTTTTGTAAACTACAAACAGGGAAAATGCCCAATACAATGTGTGGGGATTAATACATTTTGGAAGATGCCATCCAATATTGCCGGATACTTGAGATTGCCAGATCCAGAAATGTACACGGGTCACAGTTTTTGCCCATCTTCCGCCAGAATATTAGCTGATCCAGGAGAAAATTTAACTAATATCATGAGTCATGGCGGATCGAAATCCACTATCGTGGCAGAAAGCTATTTGGAAGACTCAATAGAGACCAAAAAAACAAATTGCAAATAAAAATTTTACCGAAAAGAAAGTTGAAGGTGAAGCTTTTTCATTTCCATTAATAAGTAATATAACTTATAGTAAGCAGTGTTTAGAATTGACATCTCCTCTAAATGTAAACAATCCGGCAAACTGTACATTCAATAAAAAATGTTATAACCAACAATAAATAATTGTTTAATAAAATAATAATTTAAAAATATATAGTTATTTTTATTTCTACTGTAACTATTTTTGAAAGTCGCTAAAGATAAATTCAAGGAATTCTGAAAATCACATTTGACATATTTTAAACTTCTAATTTGTGATCAAATCTAATCTGAAGTAATCAATTCTAATAAATAAAAATTAACATATTTCATTTCACCCTTCTCACTAAACTGCATTTGCTAATACATAGGTACGTCATTTATGCCCGCTCACAGAAAAAATTATGTACCTAGCTGTAGTCGTATGCGGAAAAGTATCACTTTCCGCACTAGTCAGGTAAATAACAATTATGCTTAAACATAGGACGTGGTATAAAACCGCGAACTAATTAAAAACTACATTGATTATAATAAAGTTTATATATTAAAACTTATATTATCTAGACGTCTTATTTAAAATAAATAGTATAATAAACAAATAAAGTTCGCTTATAAGTATTGGAACTTGGCACTTTATATATTCATGAGATTATTTATGAATTCTCTCTAGTATGCTCTACGTATAAGCAATTTAGATCTAATAGAATTTTCAAAAAGGTTAGTTTTAAGTTAGGTTGTTTGTGGAGAAGCCAATAAACCTAAATTAGGAATGAAGGCATTTATAAGTTAAGTAAATTTGTAATAATTGTCTCATATGAGTCATTTTCAACTAGTTTTAATATTCCCGTCCCTGAGCTTGATTTTATATAATTTGAGTCTAAAACAAGATTTTTTTTAGCCAAATTGTAAATATCATCGGTTATTTAGTTAATTACGACATGTATTAGTCATAAAACTACCCAACAAATTTGGGACATTAATATAAAACAGGCGTTTCTCATGACCGTCCCACGTCCCTCGGAAGAAAACTACGTTTTGTAGGCTAACAGTAACTTGTATTTTTATAATAACAAATAATTCTCTGGGGTAAATATTGCGTAACATATTACTTATACTCTCTTAAGAGTCCTATAGTTAAAAAACATTTTTTTAAAATATTAAACAGCAAAATTACTGTCTACCCCAGTTTTAACTTTCTATTTATCCATGAGGTGGGGCACAAGTCAGTTTACTGAACGTATTGTTAGAGAGTGTTTCTATTGTGTTATGTGGAATAGATTTTTGCTAAAAAAATCGGTAAGTTCGACCTATTTTTTAGACAATTAGCGAATAATTTGATGATTCTGTCATTATAGTGCTCACTACCGTCTATATGGTCGAATTTTAAAAAACTATACTATAGAATTAAAGTAAAGCCGTTAGCATAAAATAACCTAAAACATTTTAAACAAGTGAATAGGAGGTTTTGAACTTGCAGTGTTGCCACTTAATTTAATTTTTGTGTAACTTATTCTCATTACCTATCATAACCGTCTACTTTTAATAGGGTAGACGGTAATGAGACCTGGTGGACGGTTATGATACATATAGAGACGGACTTGAGAATTAGCAGAGGTATTGAGATAATATATGGTTATTGTTTTATTTTCAGTTTCAAAAATGACTGAAAAATATATATACAAACTGGAAATTAAATGTACTTTCGAAATTACAAAAATGAAAGAAGAATCGCATGCTAATCGGATAAAAATGAAAAAAGCTACAAAAGTAGAAAAAAAAAACAAAGTAAAAGACAATGTTTTCAACAAAAAAAGGGAGGAATTAGGTCAATAAGGATGTTCTAGAAACCTAATAAAAATTAAACTAAAATCGAACAGTGAAAGTAACTCCACAAGAAAACGCTCACAAGAATGTAGATAATGAATTAATTAGTAATACGGCTAGACCCAAGATGCAAATCCAAAATCTCCGACAAAAGTTAAAAGCGGGAAACAAACTAAAAAGACACAAGCTATGATTGATTTGCAGAAAAAAAAAAGAAAATACAGAGAACGGGTAGCTGCTGATCCCGAAAGATCGAAAAAGGCTAAATTATATGAACGGAAAAAATAGAAAAAGGAAGGAGAAGGGGCTAAATTATATGAACAAAAATTACAAAGAAAGAAATGAAAAAATATTACAAAAAGAAAAAGTCAGAAAAGGAAGTTGAAAATTTTATTTATGATAATGCTCCTCCATCATCTCTTTTAATAGAAAATGCACCTGCTGAGAATCCTTTGCCCATTAGATCAAAAAGAAGACAAAATGCTGGACGCAAGAAACAAAAACGGAATACAGAAAAAAAAACGTCAAGACGTCATAAATTTAAAAATTAAATTGGTTTCTGCTAAAAGGACGGCAGAAAAATGGAAGAAAAGATTTCGACGCACTGTTGAAATTAAAGCTACTCCTTCTCCAAATAAGTAGTTGAGAATTTATTAAAGAGTGGCGATACAAAATTAGTAAAGAGAAAAATTTTATTTGGAGCCGCTTTGACTAAGCAATTGCAAGAAAATGCAAAGATTTTTAGAAATGAAAAAGAAAATCAAGTTTTTTCAAAGTGCGTCTCAGGCAATGACTGGACAGTTGGGTATAAGCTGTCCACATTCTCAAAGGAAAAAAGGAAAAGTGGGTAGAAAAACAAAGAATGGGGTGTACAACGTCAAGCAATTGGTTATTCAATTTTTTGAAGATGATGAGAACTCTAATTTGGCTCCTGCAAGCAAAATTTTTAACTCTTCACTTATTTTTGTGAATCGTCTGGCTTTGCTAATGCCACATGAAACTTTTCTGAAGCAGGCCACGGCAAAGGCGCAGCAGATGGCATTGGAGGTATAATAAAAAGAACAGCCGATGCTAAAGTTGCTGGGGGTGGAGATGTTGCAGATGTAGCTTCGTTTATTACAGCTGTCTCAGATTTAAAAGTGAAAATTTTTGAAACTCATGATTACGAGATATAAGCCATTGATCGGGTTTTACCTAGTAATTTGAAACCAATCCCACGATCCCTAAAGTTACATCAACTTGTTTGGACACATTCCAAGGCACAATTGGTTGGACTTCGAGAATTGTCCTGCAACCAATGCAAAATTTCTGTTAACTGTAGCCATCATGGAGTTTTGCCATATAAATGGACATTTCCACCACATCGTATCCTTTTAAAGCTATCAAACATATTTAACTTTTGCAATCATATATTTAAGGTTTCTCTTAACAAAATATAAGATCCAGAAGAGTTCGAAATAGTGAAAAATGGACAAAATGAGCTTCGTAAAGACGATATACCAAAAAATAAGTTACAATGTGCTTCATGTGAAGACGTTTTAGAAAGTGAGACAGAAGAAGAGGCTTTAAAAAACTTAGGGTGTGATGAATCCCCACGTTGGTTTCATCTAAAGTGCACCAAATCTAAGAACAAAAAGTTTGAAATTGCAGCAACCAGCAGTTTTGTTTGCTCTAAATGCATATAATTTTGTTTGTTATAACAGTTATATATTAGATAAACTTTTTGTTGACATAACTGGTTTTCTACATTTATTATTGAAAAATATTTTGTGTTAAAATTTTTTACGTTCTTCCATTACCTTACTTTTTCTATTGCCAAAGTTTTTGTTATCAAAATAATGTATGTTTTAGGTTGTTAGTCATTTTGATCTCAAAAATATATAGTACTTTTTGTGGTTTAAAAATAAATGAAACATGTTTCTTTTCTCATATTGTCTACTTTATATCAAGTCCGTCTACACATTTCATTACCGTCTTCGTCAATAAAATATTAAAAATTAATGGGTACAAATATAAAAACTTGTGGCAAAATATTCTGTGCGTAAAAATGAAACCCATGAAACCAATAACAAACAAAAAATGTAGGAGTAAAACGTATTTAGTTTTCTGCAACAAAAAATAACAATGATTTTATAGTTGATACTCTTTTGCTTCAAAATTTTGTGAAAATACTTCTAAAAAAATCTCATTTTAATGGTTAAACTGATAAATAATAGTTATGTACAAAGTTGTTCGAAAACTCAATACATATACCTATTTTGAGTATGAAGACGGTAATGATAAAGCTTAAATTACTTACTCATTAAAACCCAGTTTTTCAGGAAACGAGTGTTTGATTTGTATGGCAATGATGATTTTTCGAATACGTAATGTTATAGATGGGGTATTCTTAGATTACAAACATAAAAACGAAAACTTTAATTTTTCAGATGACGTTTGTAGAATATTAAAACTATTTGAAAATAACCCATATATATCTTAAAGGCAATTTTTTAAGTAAATATTCGTTTGAAGGAAAATTTTCCATTTCTAGGAACCACAGGATTTTATGAACGCCATCATAAAACTGCATCTATGCAAACTTAAATCCAAATGAATTTTATCACGTTTCTTGAGTACCTTCCCCGTAGCATAGAATAGAGACTAATTCGATTAAATAGTTATTGATACTTCAAACATGCAGATAAATACATTTTTGTTCAACTAAACAGATATCTACCAAGACGTACACTTAGAACTGTTTGGTCAATACAATTGTCTTGTTCTTTGATCATATAGTTTGCGTGCATACTTCTTCATTTATTTATATTTAGAATTTTATGTATTTCGTTTCGCTATATTCCCTGCGTGTCACATACTAATATATTAAGGAAAAAGTTTTATAAGACATAAATTTGCCTGTACACAATAATGCACATTAAAGAAACGAATCTAATTTTAAAGAATAATTCAAGGTTGACAATATTTTAATAGTAGGGCTAGGATTAGAGTTATAATACATTTTTCAGCATTTAATTACGTCCCTCATAAAAGGGATGTATTTTAATCGTGAACAAATCGCTGTAATAATTTTTTTCGTTCATCATCATGATTTCTTAATTCCTTCGGTCTGTCTGTCTGTCAATTAAGGGTCATATGGGGATGCCTGGCAACATTTTGGTAAAAATCCAACGAAACAAAATGGCGGTCTATTGAAAGGTTAATTATTATTAAAAAACTACTCATCCAACTTGTCTCAAATTTTGCAAAAACATCTAGTAGTATTATGTTGGAATCAACTGGTAACATTTTGGTACGAATCCAATATGGCGGAACAAAATGGCGGCTTAATAAAATATTCAAAAATTCAGCCTGGAAAAACTGCTTAATGGTTTGATTTCAAATTGTGTGCAATAACTAATTGTGGTATAGGGATCAACTAGTAAAAATAGTGGTGCTAATTCAAGATGGCCGAACAAAATGGCAGCCAAATAAAATGTTTGTATTCGTGAAAAAAATCACCTCATCTCATGTTTTACACATCTTTAAGTTTTTGCGTCGCTAGATGCCAAATAATATGTTTTATCAGTTCCGTCGCTCCCTCTGTCGGTCTGTCTGTCTGTCTTTCTGTCTGCCAGTTCACGGCATAACTTAAAGACTACTTACCCGATTGACTTAAAATTTTGTTCAAAAATTAAGGGTCATATGAGGATGACCTAATAATATCCAATAAACCCAGGCCCTGACAGAACTTCATCTGCTACAGGTGCTACATCTGCCTCTACCTCCTCCTCCTTCATACCAGAACTATGGTATTCAAAAACCCCAGGCCATGACAGGACTGTATCTGCTCCAAAAATAGGTTGTAGCAGTGATGCAGATAACAATAAATATAAAATATCTGTTCGTCTCTAAATAAATGGGCATAAAAAAATCAGCCTGAAAAAAATACTTATTAGATTAATTTCAAATTGTGTGCACGTATTAAGTGTGATGTATAGAATTGTGGTACGAATTCAAGATGGCAGAACATAGTGTTATCAAAATAAAATTATTAAAAAATAAAATCCTATTCAATTGACACAAAAATTAATTGTGATATAGTACGAATTCAAATTGACGGAACAAAATTATGAAAATCGGTGTAAAAACTACCTAATAATTTTTTTTAATTATGCCCAAAAATCAAGTGTGGCATAGATTAGTAAAATACATATTGGCACGAATCTATTTTGGTCGAATTACATGGCACTCAATAAAAATGTTTGAAACGACTGTATATGTTTATGTGATACTAAATGAGTGTGTGAGGAGCTAAAATGGACCACTATTCCTTATAAAAAGAATGATTCATAATGTGTGTAAATCGCCATTTTTTATATAAGTTTGATGTTCTTAGATTCTTTTAGCTGATTTTTTATGTAAAATGTATTGCATTTACACGCAAAATAAGATTTTTTTCTAGGTAAGTTTGTTGCTAAGTATATTTTCTATTCACTTTATTTTATCTGCAAGTTGGTGTAAAGAGGTTCGTAATTGGTCAATCCTAATTTTGTTTTATTCTTAAATTCATAAAACATTTTTTAATGAAATATTACGATAATCATTCTGGTTTAAAATATTTGTTATAGAACGTTTTTCCGTTTTTTGTGTGTAAAATGTTGATCTTTACAAATTACTTTTGCTCTAATATATAGAATTTTTACAATCTCTCATTTTTTATAAAGATTGGATGGTTTGAGCTAAAATGTATGTATCTGTTCGTGCATGTAGGCTTCTTGTATGCATGTGGTTGAATTTGCTAAATACTGAAATTAAAAAAGGATACATTATCAAACATACTATATATATTAATTTTCCAAACTATTCAAAGATTGAAAATAACAATTTCAGATTGACATTGAATTTGGAATTTTATCATTTAACATAACAACAGAATTTTTGAATGCAGTGTTTTTCATTGACATTGAATCAATTTACTTAAAAATAAAAATATTTTTAAAATATTAAGCATTTTATTACGATTTGCATAACAAACTGAAACCAAAAAAAAAGTTGTTTGAAGTAATGGCAACCACCAAACTACAGATAGTTAAAAAATGATAAAAGGGGGGAGAGTACAAAATAAAAGTTTCCTATGTTGATTTTTAAGTGTTAAATAAGTCTCTGACAAATTAAACATATTTTGAATTAGTTCATTTTATTTATTTTTATTTATTTCTATTGCTGAAAAAAAAAGCCAAAATGAACTTTAGAAATTTGTATTAATTATATTATCAAATAAGTCTTAGGAAACGGTTCAAATATGTTTCAACGATGTAAGGGTGTCTCGCTTTTAGAAGTAAAAAGGAAGCATACTGACAGATCTCCCCTCGGTTTCAGGGTGATTCAAGTTGAGTGTCCTATTAGAAATATCTGGAGAACCAACGAATAAGATGTCTTGAGAATTTGGCTTTGACCATAGATAAGCATAATATACTCTTGTTATAAAATATTTTAAATTGCGCGGTGTTGCCGCTTCTACCTCAAACCGCAGGCATCATCCGTGTTTTAAATGAAATGCTCTATACTTTATTAAATTTTTATATTTTTCTAAAAAAATCCAAGCACTTATTGAATTATCTTTCTCATGCCTAAATGTAACTGTTTTCGAGAAAATGGCGCTTGAAAAATGACAATTTTGAGCCTTTGAAGCTCGGTAAATCTCAAACGAGTTTACTTGCAACGAAATGGCTTTCACTTATCTGTCTTAATATTTATATTTAATATCTCTTGACAACAATTTCAGGTTTGACAGGAGATGTCAAAAATGCATTTGGTTAAATTCTGACTTTAAACTCAGAATTTTATTAAATTCCGACTTTAAACTCAGATTTTTTTAAATTCTTACTTTAAACTCAGAATTTAGTTAAATTCCGATTTTAAACTCAAAATTTAGATAATTTCTGTCTTTAAACTCAGAATTTAGTTAATTTCTGACTTTAAACTAAGAATTTAGTTAAATTTCGACTTTAAACTCAGAATTTAAAAATAAAAAAAATTGAGGCCCTTATACGCTTCCGTATTTTATAATCTACATTTCTGTTATACAAAATTCACAATATTTACTTAATTACACCATTATTTTCTATCAAAACTAGTGCTTTATACTCACAAAATAATAATGACTTAAAAAAGTAGCTAGCTCAACACCTTTCAAAAGAGCGACCCGTTGAGGAATCACAATCAGCAGTTAACAAATTGCGCTTCTGACTTCCTCCGCATGCCTTCTTCGCGCTCAGTGATGATGATTAATGTAAATTAGTGCGTTCGGATCATTGGAGGCGAAAGCTGTTTTGCATCGTGTCGTGTATCATGGTATATAACTGATTTCTAAGAACAAAAAAAATATATTTAAAATCTTATAAATATTATTTTCCCTAAGTATTAAAAAACGCTCCAAAGCAATGGATAATTAACATCATAAAAAGATAAAAAATAGCCATTTTGAGCGTGGCACCCCGAAAATTTTTTATCCTGTGGCCCTAGCTACACTGCGCTTCACCCGTTCTTAAATTCACGAGTCGCCACTGGTGTTTTTGCAAAGAAATCGTATTCCGGAAAGTGCAAAATTAAAGAAAATGCTTCAATATTGTGTAAGTAAAAATAGTTGTGTAGCATACTGTTAAATTAGTTTTATAACTTATTAATATATAATGAGTCAAAATAAACATACCCATCATTTTTCACCCTATTCAAACAATAAAAATAACACCTTTGGATTGATACTGAAATTGTCATTCTATCAAAAATTTACAAGTTTCTAGTAGATGTTCATTTTTTTTAAATAAGATATTTGTTTTTTTTTATTTTTCTATTTGCTGAAGACGGAGGTAGACTCCGCCGAAACATCCAAATAGTTAGGTTTTTTACGGTCAAGTACCTTCATTGCGAACACAGAACTCAAATACCATTTTCAATATTAAGGGGTAAGATTTTTGGTTCGTTTTTATCTCAGTTCGGCGTAAATACCTAACAAGTTTTTAATTTAAATCATGAATTCCCCACAACAATTTCGTAATTATTTATAAAATATCTAACGAATATGTCCTGTTTTAATGATCCAATATGATAATTCTTCGCTGGGTTTTTTAATTTGGATCTCTACCCCAAATTAAAAAACACAGCGAGGATCTAACGAATATTTTTGTACTAAAATAATGAATGCAAGAAAAATCATCCTTATATTAATTAAATAATAGAGATAGTTTATACAAAAACGTTTGTAACTGTAATCGTAAAAAAGCCACCCTTCAAGATTTTTTCAGATCTGTACGTTTTAGGGTCCCTAGATACCAAAAAACATGTTTTCTCAATTCTGTCGACTTGTCTGTTGGTCTGTCGGTCTGTCTGTTCGCGGTATAGCTAAAAAACTACTGCTCCGATTGACTTCCCATTTTGTTCAAATATTAACGGGCGTATTAGAACAACCTGGTAAGATTTTGGTAAAAATCCAATATCGCGAAACAAAATTGCGGCCTAGCAATATGTTGAGAAAATTTCTCTCAAATTTTGCGTGGAAATCAAGTATTATGAGAAAATCAACTGGTAAAATGTATGGCGGCGTAAACAAAATGGCAGCTTAATAAAATATTTAAAAATTCAACCTGAAAAACCAGTTAATGGATTCATCTTAAATGCTGTGCAATAATTAATTATGGTATAGATGAATTGGCAAAATTGTGGTACGAATTCAAAATGGCGGCCAAAAAACATTTGTAACCGTGAAAAATTTGACAGGTTTTATACATTTTAGCGTCGCTAAATGACAAAAAATATATGTTTTATCAATTCCGTCTGTCGCTCTGTTAGTCTGGCTGTCTTTTTGTCACTCTGTTTACCCGATTGACTTCAAATGTTGGTAAAAATTAATGATCATATGGGTACGACTTGGTAGCAATGAAACATTAAAAAAAATTGTTACGAAAAAACTAATTATCCAATTTATTTTAAATTTTGCACAGAAAACAAACAGTGTTACAAAGAAATAAACTGATGACATTTTGGTACGAATCCAAGATGGCAAAATAGAATGGCGATCTAATAAAATAATTAAAAAGCTACTTATTAGATTAATTTTAAATTTTGTGCAAAAAGGCATTGTGATATAGCTTGGAGATTTTTAAACTGGGGACCCTGTATAACAAACAAAAATTTAAAAAAATTGAAACTGCTTAACACGAAATACAGCACTACTATTTAATATTCGATTAAATGATCAGTTTAGCTTAGCTTCGCTTATTCATTGATGGTGTTTATTCATCAAATAACAAGCAACATTATTTTGGATATAATATATTCTAAGTATAGCAATGTGGCAAGCTGCCATGAAAGGGAGCTTTCCACAAACTATATTATAAAGTCATAATAATCCGTAGCTCATAAAATACTTGCGAAATTCGAAATGTTTTAGAGTTTGAAACTCTAAAGGGTGAAAATATTTAAAGTTTAATCTTGCCTTTATTTCGCTTTGTGTTGTAGTAAAATAGAAATGTCAATACTGTTTCACCGTTTTCATGTGGAAATATTGTTTTTACTGCGCTATAAACATGTTAATTTTCAACATTAACGGTTGGCTTACAGAAGAGGGATTTTTTTTAGGTGATGCAAGTTAGAAAACTTTTTATTTTTAAAATTAGGCCTGATCAACGATCTTTTACAGAAAACCAGGGAAACGTCATGATCTAATGGAATTAAATAGTGACCTCATCTGTGTAAGTTGGTTGTGTAGGCAGAAAACTATGTGTTTACGCTGATTACTGCCAACTAATATTGAACACTTGTATACTTAAAAAACTACGTGACACTTGAAACAACGCATCAGTTGCCGGCCCTATCTTATTAGAGAGAGAGATATAGTTGATTTTTATTTAGGAAGTAAATTTTAGCTTAGTTGCCGTTTCTAACTGAATTTCATAAAAAATATAAAAAGCTATTTGTTACAATTTACAAATAAGGCAAAATTAGCCTTAACATTCCGGCCGCCTTGAAATAGTATTTTCAAAATTGCTCACTTTAGTCATTTTCGCCTTCAAAGGGTAAAGGACACAATTTGGACAAAAGACGCTTGTAAATACCTTCATTATACTTAACTGTTGCAACGCGCACAACACCGTCACAACCTGGATGCAGTTCTTGAATCCTTCCGATCGGCCACTTCATTGGAGGAGTTGTATCGTCGCTTACTAATACAACTGAAACAATTTTGATAGGACAGTTTTCAGGTTGCTTCCATTTATTCCTCACTCAGGTACTCTTGATGCCATCTCTTCCAGAAATGCTATATGATTTGCTATAGCCTTTGATAACATTTAAAGCGATTCTCAAGAACATCCAGATAACATTTTTCTAGGTGTGCAGATAAATTTCTTCCGGTCAAGAAATGAGCTGACGTGAGGGGACTAAGTTGATCAGGAGCTAGGGTAAGTGGACAAATAGGGCGTGAATTGAGTATTCCCTCAATTTGAACAAGGACTGTGGTAAATTCTTTATAACAAAGATATGCTTCTCCAACGATTCGCTTAATATGAAATTTTAAGCTTTTCACCCCAGCTTCCCATATACCCCCAAAGTTTGGAGCGCGAGCAGGAATGAAATGACACGCGATACCTTGTTCTGAAAAGAAATAATGAAAATCTTCCCCTTTAGCCTGTTCACAAACCAATTCATATAGTTGTTTTTGCTCACGGTCTTATCACTGTATATATTTGCAGGCTTGCCTCGACGACCGATAAATCGCTTAAAGGCTGCCAAAAAACAAGACAAATAACTTCAAGATGAATTGCCTTTGTGGCAAGGCAAATAAAAATACACACATAGCTTTTACTAATTTCGCTCCTCTTGTAGTGCGATACTTTAGCATAAAAGAACCCCCAAATTCACAACTAAATAACTATAATAAAAGGTAAGTATTCATTTACCCTAGATTCTGGAAGTTCACCCATAATATATTTACTTGTTTTCGGGTTAACTTTAAAACATGTTACGCAGTTTCGAACGACCTTTCGAATTTGACTTCTCCCTGAAATTTTAATTTAAAATATTTAAAATTTTTAAATTAAAATTTAAAATAAGACTAGTTAGTTTATGATTTTTTGGTAATATTATCGGGTGCCTTTTGTCAATAAGGCAAAATTGGCCTTAACATTAGGTTTATAATTTCTCAAATTTGCCAAAAATATATTTGGCATTTCAAACAAATTTGTCAAAATCGAAATGTTAACTTGCCTTCCCCGCAACACCGTAAAAACCTACATAGTGATGGGTCCCGGATTCGAATCTCAGCGATAACAAATTAACTTTTTATGTTTTGATAAATTGGTCGGAAATGCAGAATTAATATTTAAAAAATTTAAAAAATATATAATTATATTTCTGCAGGCCGTAATCTTTATATGTACCCAAGAAAATTATGACAGTTGCGGCGCGGCAGCTCGAAAAGTTTTTCAAAGAATTGTATGTGTATTTTTTGTCGTCGGTAAACAAAAAAAAATATTTGTAATAAGGCAGTTGCATCAGTTGAAAATTTTAAATTTTGAGAAGGAAGGCAAAAGCTTGTACATAATTGTATAAAGTAGTATGTTATAAACATATTTGAATATCGGATGGCATATTCCGTAGCCCAAGAGAGGACCTATTCAAATTTGTGACATATGGTCTACTATCTCCCATAGCGGGTTTTAAACTTTATTTTTTCTGAGTATCGTTTTACTAAGGCTCAAGTTCCAAATATTTTTACAATGCGAAAGCAACATTCGTATCTTTAACAGTCGATTTTTTTAAATTATAATTAGCAGTAAATTTATTACGTGGCAAATTCTAATAATTTTGTTTATTTTTAGAGTTGACAATAATTAACTCAAGTTTTAAAAATATGAACCATTTACATGACACCTCGAGTAAATTCAACAGGAACCTCATTATTTATTTATCTAAACGTTCACGATATATGCAAATGTTCATGTATCTTTTTTGTAATGTCTGTCCCAAAGTTTATTATTAATTTCAGATGGCTAAACATATTTGTTATTTAAGATATCTTGCATTTGAACTTTGTTTACTCCATAGGTCAATCTGTACCTAACTCCTCTGGATTGTTTAATTTTTAAAATATACTTAGCATTAAAGATCAATATTTAAAATTGCACGTTAATTTAAATAACTGATTTGGTGGGTCCACAACAGGAGCTTCCGAGATCTCCTTACAGAAAAGCTTCAGCAGCTAGACCCCATGAGGCCCCTTCTATTTCCTTCCCGGGGAACATCGCTTATTCCCCAACATCAACCAGCTTATTCTTATGATATATAAAAGGTCTATCACTAAGAGTGATAGGATTTTAATTTTAAATAAAACAACAACAAAGGTTTGACATATCAATTTAGTTTTTGTTTTATTTTGAAGCTTGGACTTTGCAGTTACCTTCGGCATCACTGCTTTGTTTAAAGTAATGCACTTGGTCGTTCCAGTTTTTGGTTACTCTGTTCAACATGTCGGCGATATCTTGTTGAATGTTAGCTTTCAAATGATCCCAACGTCTGTGGATTGTCAGAATAGACTTGTGATATGACGTAACCTCAAAAAGTTCTAGTGGTGTCAAATTACATGAGCATGGTGGCCAATTGACAAATCCTCTTTGTGAGATACTCCAATCACCAAACATAATCTGATGTAGCATGAGCCAAAAGGCATGTAACACCTTTGTGTTGGAACCAAATCTCTTCAATACCAATGTTTTTAAGTTCTGGCAACAGAAGTTCGAGTAACATGACTCTATAGCGGCCACTGTACAGCGTTACGGCTCTTCCCTCTTCATTGTGGAAGAAATAAGGTCCGATGACGCCACCATGCCATAAACTGCACCACACAGTAACTTTTTCGATATGCAATGGCACTTCATTTAACACTTGCGTGTTGTTCTCGAACCAAAAACGTCAATTTGCCAGAGATGATAATTTTTCAGATCAGCTTTCAAGTGTTAACGGCCCAATCAACAAACTCCTGATGCAATCTGTAATCGTATGGCTTCAGCTCTTGAGTTAGTACGACCTTGGATATAGATCCAAATACTGACGCAAAATTCTGATGTCTGTGAAAGCCCCAATTTTTGTGATCGTCGGGAAATCGATAAGTTTGGTTGATCTGCAATACTGGCAGCTGCGGCGTTGTCCTCCGGATAGTTTACCAACTCTGTGGTGAACAAGCGGTGAGCACCCACAACTTTTTAATAATTTTTAAACGTTTGGGCTGCGTCAATGTTGCATGATTAAAATGCAACTATATCGAAATTTTTGATACCTGGAAGTATAAAAATACATATATTAGGAACAAGGAAATCTCTATTTTAAAAGTTCTCACCCCTACTGGAAGACCCCTTATGATGATATCTCCGAGGGTACTCTGGCTCTGTATTTTTCCTTCGGATTTTTTTGTATATTAATGGGTCCACAAAGGAAGGAAATCCTATTCTAAAATCTAAGTTTTTGCACAACAGCCGGAAGCCATAGATTTTTTACTTTTGTAGACATATAGCTTTTTTGATATTATTTTCGTTTTCAAAGTTTTCGATAAAACTGAGCTGGTTTTAGAACTCTATATTCAATATATAATCTACAAAACCACAAAATCACAAAGAATTTTCGAATTTTCTTTATAATTTTAGCTGCGGTAATAAATTTTGATGAAAACTTATGAAAATATACTAAAATTTACTAATGCGCTTACCAAGTTTTAGATTCCTTTATGTAATAGAAAGAAAATACAATTTAATTTGGAAATTGATTTGTCTGTACAATCGAAAACAGGTCAAATTAATTTTTTTTAATGTAGGTTTCACTTTAAAGAGGCATTAAAAATTATTTTTTAAATGAAAAATTTTATTTAATTTACCAATAATAAAACAAAAATTCAGAAAAGCATTTTAAGTACTTTTTTTAAATTAAATCTACAGAAAAAATGAATTATAATGAAAAGCAAAGTTAAATAATTACCTTATTTTTTTAATATAAAGGTTTATTATTAGCTGTTTAAATATGAAATCAAATTTATTTTACCTAAAAATAAAATTATGTTATTAATTCCTTTTTGTAATTTTTTGGCTTTCCATTTGGATATAATCGTTTTTTTTTCTAAACACAATTTTGTTTTTCAGAATTTCTAGTTTTTTTTTTAAGTTAAGAATTCAAATAGAATTTTGTATTTAACAATATTTTAATTTATTATTAAAGAAAACAAAAAAATACATAAAAAATAAAGCATTCGATTTGGCCAGAATACCTACAATTTACAGTCAGCATTTCTTTTTTCAAGAAATTTTTTAACTGATTGAGATGAATTCACTATCTGATTGATTAAATATCAGAACACTCATCAAGTAAATATACTGCTGTCTCATCCTCTTGTTTGCAATTTCTGTAAAGCAGTTTTACATCATTTTGTTCAGATATATGTTTAAAGTAATTATGTTATATGTTTTCATAATATTTTCTTTTTAGATCATCGTATCTGATTCTAATACTAATACACTAGATTTATATAATCAATGTAATATTCTTTGCTCGACTAAACTGTGCACTTTTCGCAATATTGTATCGTATGACACGCGATTTGTTTTACGTTAAATACAATTACATATTTTAAAACTATCACGGCATTTTTAAGCATGCAACTTGACGCTTGCTTAAAGTGGAACTTAAATCAATTATAGAGTGAACTAGCTTTATTTTCAACTTTAACCTATTGTTTAGATTTTTATTTACTTCAGATGGTATATCGCAACACGTAGTTGTGTGATCCTGCTTTATTGTATGTATTGTTATTTTGAACAGCCAATAACTGATCGATTTTTTCCATATTTATTATCAACTGAGTGTTGTTTGTTGAGCCTAAAAAGTCATTGTAGTTGCGGAGTTCAAATCTGATACAGTAGGCATTTGCAGACAATTGCCATTCAACGCTATTGAGAGTGACGGGAAAATCCATCAAGCCGATATTTTAGACTTACTATTTGCCATTCATCCAGAACCTAATCAAGCCTCCATATCCACGCCTTCGGATTTATTCACGAAATACGAGCCCATTTATCCAGAAGCATTTATTTTCATGTAATCTTGTTCCGACGGATGTAAAAAAAAATACGATAATATGTATATGAAGGGGTACAGGGAAAAAACCGGTTTAGTCCAATTTTGTTTTACTTGGCGATATTCGGCCAAGTGGTACTTCAATGACTATATTCACATTTGCGATATTCTAAGAGGTGAAAAAACAGGTTTAATACAAGTTATAATAAACGAACTTAGTCCACTTATAGAAAACCACAAAGCAAAAGCTGTTTAAGGGTAAACGAAACAATTTAAGAAGATTTGATAAATAACACAACACTACCACAAATATAATAAATATCGAGCAAAAGCTGCCTCTAGTCTCATCGGAATTAAACATCTTTTTAACTGACTTCAAAAAAGAAAAACCAATTTGTCCTTATGTATTTTTTATATGTGTATGCCAGTTACTCAGGGATTGTATTATTTTTTCAGGGTAGAATGAGGAGTGGTCTAATAGTAAGCATATTGTAAAAAATTAAAATGGCGGGATGGCGCAAGCGATTCTTGCAGGCTCAATACGGTAAATTATTTTTTTTTAAATATTGTAACAATAGGACTATTTTCTTACCAGACTTTTATTATCGTTATACCATAAGCCCTCACTAAAAACATTAATTGTGTGTATATGCCTTGTTACTAAGTTATTTCACAAGAGGTTGGTTGCAGAAAGCTCAATTAAAGTTTAGAATGTTTAACGAAATGTTAAATTTGACAGCGAGTTCCTAGATTTCTATAAGCAGCTTGTCAAATCCGAAAGCTCGGTTAAATATTCTTAACAGTAATTAAGTTTTGTGCAACCGGCTGTTAGAATCTCAATTTCTCGGCTCTTGGCAATGGAATAAATCATTTCATATCGCATGCATTATATGTTCTTAAAGTGGCGCTACTTGGATCTGCTCCACAAGCGTCTGGATCTCTTGTCTTGCCTGAGCTTTTATTTTCATTATAACATCATTAAAAATGCATTATGTATTTAATAACTCATATATATATATATATATATATATATATATATATATATATATATATATATATATATATATATATATATATATATATATATATATATATATATATATATATATATATATATATATATATATATATATATATATATATATATATATAAATATATTTTGTTAATTATTTTCTTGGGCATGGGTTAACTCATTGAGAAGTAAAACTATAATTCATATCGACGTTTTGCTCATTATATTGAGGTTTCTCAAGATATTTATTTTCTACAATAAAAACCTGTATAGGTAGAGGTCTGGAATTCTGGTATATAAATACGAGACATTTTTTTTTTAATATTTACTTGGATTTTTATTGCTATACCGAGTTTGGGTTTATGCTATTACTGAAATATGCAGGGTTTTATGTAAGGAGTGGTTTATTTATATTTAGATTATTTTAAATTATAAGATTATGATAAATTTGGCTTAAGGTATTGATGTCTTTTTTATCGTTGACGGCATCTTTCTCCTTTTTAATTCGTATCATTCCATTTATTGTGAGTTTTCGATAATCAGTTTCTTGCTCTAAAATTTTGGTTTGTTTAAAATCGAATTCATGTTTTTCTGAATGTTTGTGTGTGTGGGTAGATGAATTTTTTGTGTATTTGTGGCCGTTTATTCGACCATCTAAGTATTGTGTTGTTATTTATATGTACTTTTTTGGGCAATTTAAACATGGAATTGAGTAAACTAGGTTTGATTTCTTTTTTTATTACTTTGCTTTTCAAGGGAGTGAAAAGACAGTTTAGTAAATTCTGTGCGTTATGACAGATATTTATGTCGTGTTTAGACAAGATGCGATTTATTTTTTCTGATAGACCGTCTGTGTAGGGCATTGCAACGTATTTAGTATTAACATTTTTTTATTTTGTTGTTTTCTTTAAGTTATTATAAAAAACATGAGATCATTGTTTAAAAACTCGTAGTATGTTTTTTTTCCGGATAATAGCTATTTATTAAAGTCTCCTTAACCTTCTTTAAAATCTCAGGACGATATTGTAGGGAAGTAAGTGATATGGCACGATCGGTTAGACCAATAATAATCAAATCAATCACTTATCACAGTTTCCTCCAGATATTCCATGAAGAACTAATAGCGCAACCACCTATATACATATACATACATGTATATATATATATATATATATATATATATATATGTATATATATATATATATATATATATATATGGTTGGTGTGTGGTGTTTCCGACTGAGCTAACATCGATGGTTTGAAATTTGTTCAATAATCTCATCCGTTCAATTAACAATAAGGAACACCTAGACGTGTATTGTTGTTGTTGTGTTTGAGAATTATTGGTTTTAGATCCACAATGTAAATAGTTTGAATCACAGTTTTTAATACGTAATTTCGTTACGTCTTTTTAAATTAGAATCTAGTTAATTCATGTAGTAAAAAAATTTCTGGGTAAGTTATTGTTTATGCTTTTTTGTAATTTTTTTTCTTGTTAAAAACAAACATGGCAAACCTTATTTTGTAAAACTAATTTATATTTAAAAAAAATGTATTGCTCTTTTGGATCCATTGAAAAAGGTGACAACCGCCACCACAACGTTTGGAAAAAGCAAATGAAAAAAAAACTGGATTAAACATCTAAAATTTAATTGTTTTATGAACCAAACTCCCATGAACCTCTCTTCTATTCGTATATATATATATATATATATATATATATATATATATATATATATATATATAAAAGACATCAATAACTTAACCCAAATTTATCATAATCTTATATCTAAGTAAATTAATCTAAATAAATAAACCAGTCCATACATAAAACCCTGTAAATACATTTCATTAATAGCATAAACCCAAACTCGGTACAGCAATAAAAATCTAAGTAAATATAAAAAAAAAAAAAAAAAAAATTGTCTCGTTTTTAGCTACCAGAATTTCAGACCTGTCGAAATTATTGCAATCTTAAAACATTCGTAAAACTGACATGTTTCCAAGGTACGTACTCTGTATAATATTAATTTTGTTTTAAATGTTTTTTTGTTTTCATAATCATAGGTTGTTTTAAACGTAATGTTTTTTTGAGTGATGTTTTTTCAGTAATGTTTTAACCATTTTAAAATTTAAATACTAACTGTACATGTTTTTATTGTAGAAAATAGATATCTTGAGAAAGCTCAATATAATGAGCGATCAATTTCTTTGCGATTCTTGGTCGTAAAAAGTTTTACGAAAGAACTAAAGATGAGGAAATTACTCTTTCGCGATTTAAAATAAGATGGCTGATAGAAAAAAGTTTGTTGAAAATATATAGACTCTGAGAATAAAGGAGGTCTCCACAGTTGAATAATATGAAGATTAATCGGTCAAAGCAAAATTCATGTTGTATAACTGAGAGATCGCTCAAAATTCGTCGGTACTGTAAAGCAACAAACCTTCCACGTTATGTTTACATTGTTATGGATCGAGACGAGCATGTTAAGGAGTGAGAGCGAGGCTTACTCCCCATATATTGAAGTTATAGCACCAATAAAAAAACTTTAAGCCTTGTGATAGATGAGATGAGAACATCCAATTCCCTGGTGACTGGTATGGCTATTGATACGATTATGATTATATAAAAGGAGCAAAAATCTTAAGACAAATTAAAGCAATAGTACCAGAAACCGATATAAATACAAAAACGGTTATCTATAAACTACTTGTAAAAAGTCCGCAAATCGTACAAAATCAAACAGGTAAAAGTTTTAATGCATGTAAATCAATTCAATGTAAAGCTTAAACTTTAATCAACAAAAAAAATTAATTTTTTAAAAAGTTAAAAGATTTATTCTTTCTCAAATTAAAATTTCAGTATTCGTCATAGGATATCAGACCAAAGTTGAGGAACGTTATATCGTTTCATAGATGGAGCCATCAAATTTTACGTTTAGAAAGCTAATTTCTCTTTATTTTTTAAGCGAATGTTTTGCAGACAGTCATTTTCTAAATTATTTTGAATTTTAGAAATAGTTAGTAATGATTTCTCATATAAGTTTTGTTTTAATAGAATTTCGAGTTTTATGGATAAATTAGTGGGAAAGCCTTCTACTATCTTCAAAGATATATTGATTTCTCATATTGTCATGTCTAAAATATTTTTCTGATTACAGTTTAATATTTACTCTGATTTGTTGTTTATATTTGTATACAATATCTCATTCAGTTGGAATATTGAGGAAAGCTTTCTTGTAATTTCGATTTAAATGTAGAGTCGGTAATGCAGGTTGCTAGATTTTACTTCTGGAGGGCATCGACCTCAACTGCCTAGACCGCTAATGGGTGAATTCACTTTCATTATACTTTTGTTGCTGGGTGGACCTTCTGAGCCCATCATTCCATATTTTCTATAGAAATATTTAGTCATCCTCTGAATAAACTTATGGAATGGAGTGAATTGCCACCATTTGGGTGAGTTTTTGATATGATTCTCGTTTTCATTGGTATTTTTAGTTTTTTCAAAAAATTGACCTTTCATAACCTCGATTTAGATTGTGGTTGGTGGATGTCCTTTTTTTGTTTTTTTTAGGCAGATAATAGTTACAGTAATAATTACAGATAGTAATTATTGCTGCTAATTGCAGTAATTGTAGATACCAGTAATGGTTTACACTTACAGTTTATAATAACTGTTACTAAGTGATATACTAGTACCAAGTATTAAGGCTAAGTGGCGAACTTCCATTTAATGAGTTAACTTTTGATGTTTTCAACACATCACTTTATGGTTGGTAATGGAAATGTTCAGTAAGTTCAAATGTTCATGGACTTGTGGACAGTTGGATAAGTCCTACCTTTTGTAGGAAGAACAGGTAACGACTATAAGTCAAAATGAACAGTTATATGTTGAAGTTGTATGTAAAGCTAAAATCACATTTTTATTGTACGTAAATAACAAATTCGGGTGGTATTTGAATTCATGAACCCCTCATGTGAATAATTGCATTTATAGGAGGGTATCCATGACCTCCACCTATGTTTAAAAAAAAACTACTTCGTATAATATAATTTTAGGTTTTATAAGGAATTAAACATCTTTAACATTAACATTTGTGTTTTAATAAAATATTTCAGATTTTGGCACATATGTAATTAAGGTAATTCATGGGACTGAGTGGTCAGCTGAAACTTATTAACTTTTAATAAACCATGAATGGCGCCCCAAAATTTACCTATTTATTTTTTTATTGGATTCAAGCTGGAAAATCAGTTATAAAAGTACAAGCAATACTTAAGTGTAAAGGTAAGAAAGAACCACCCCTATAAATAGCCACGACAGAGAGCTGATGAGGCATTCATCATTTATCTCAAGGCCTAACCCTAAGATTATTAAATAACATGACATTAAACTCTATCGCAAATTTAACAACAAATCTCTTTTTGTTTGTTTAATAAATTAAAAGTTTAGACCTAAAACAGTATTTTTCATCCCTATTCATTTTTTGTGATTTGAGAATTGGATTTTACTTAACATAAAGCTTAAATTCTGAACCAACCCACATTTCCTGGACTACGGGCAAACAAACTCACAAATCACTCTCCCGTCTTAACTACTTCTCTTCTCTATTTGTCGCTTCTCTCCACTTTTTAATGACATTGAATGAAAAAATGGTATACTGTTGTGTTGTAAGCTTATTGTAAATTATTCAGGCGAGAAAGCATTTTTCCCTGAACAAAATAGACACCTAAAATTCGTCGCCGTGGCTTACATTGCACGTCACGATGAATACTAACTAGCTCCACGTGCAATTTCACATATCAGATTTGCATATATTGTCAAGCGTTACGAGGCAAATAATATATAATGTTTAGTTTTTCGTACACGTTTTTCACATGATTACCGTGCTCCGAGTTGAAATTCGCCTAAAAACCTAACACGTGCAAATATCGCTCGTATGTATGGAAGCTATTTTAATATATTTTTTTATCGTTTAATAGGTTACAGGAACGTTCTTATGCAAATAAAATAAATACCTAGAAGTCAACTTTTCTATTAGTATGGAAATAAAAACACACAATAATTTTGTTTTTGTACTTATATACTCAGGAGTTGTAGTTGTAGTTGTATTGTCATTGGATACATATTAGTACATTATATAACTAGGGCCTAAAGTGACTCATTTAATCCCTCGAGGGCTCCGCTCAAGAACAACAACTATTCAAGGGATTAAGGCACTTTAGTCCTGTGTTATATACATTATTATTTGCACTTTCGGGAACAATATTACTAAATAATGTAAGTGCAATTTGCAAAATGCAAATTTAAAACAGCTCATAACGTGAAAAATGATTGCAAGGAACAGATACAAATTTGATTACTGTGCTTTGAAATAATGAATAAGTTGTCAGTGTACAGGGTGGTCCACTTAAGATGCTCCTATACTTTATCTCAATAAATAAGACACTGAGAAAAAAGTTAACTACAAAAAGTATTTGACCCTAAGTATATTTTTTATTTATAATATTTTTATGTATACAGGGTGTTCCATTGTGCTATGACAGTAACCAACTTTTTTCTTTTTAGTGAAATGGTATGAATATTTTTAGAAATTCTAATTCTACGCTTGATTTTGAGTATTTTTTGTCATCATAGCATACGAAATTTTGAGTAGTTTTTGAGAAAAATTAGCTTTTCTATTTTTTTTCGAAAAAACAAGTTTTTGGAAAATGTGATTTTTTCACACCTGAAGACTAAAATTGTGAATTTTGGTTATGGATCCATGGGAGTGGTTAATATTTAATAGTCTGACCTATCAAGAGCGAAAATCCATTATAGAGGGTGGTCACAAATGACCATCAAAAACTTGTAACTAAAAAAACTTATTTTTTTTAAATGGAACACCCTGTATTTAGCACTTTTATTGTGTTTCGGATTTAATTCTGCATCATTCCATATATATATAGGTTATATTCCAAAAAATTAGTAATTTAGAAGTTATGACCAATTTTCTACAATAATTTGGGTATTTTTGTTAAAACTCTAACTAAACCTAAATAATATCCTATTCTAAGTTTTTTTTAACATTATAATTAAATTAACCATTAAATCAACAAGTAATGTAAGAAAGAAAGTAACTAATTACTTATTACAAAACATTTTCGACATAACCCCCGTCTTTGGCAATACAAGTAGTATACATGGTTTCAATTCTCGCAATAGCATTTCTAACCGCGTCTGTTGCATTAAGTCTTTCTACCTCTTGCCTAATTCTCCTTTTTAAATCTTGAACAGTATTACACCTATTTTTATACACCTCGTTTTTTATGTTGCCCCATAAAAAAAATCCAGGGGTGTTAAGTCGGGGCTCCTCGTTGGCCAATCTATGGTCCCGTACCGACCAATCCAAAATGGAAACCGTTGATTCAAACAATTTCTAACAGGCACTACAGTGTGATATGGAGCACTATCTTGTTGATAAACAAGCCCTTCTTTAATATCGTTCGGCAGATTGTCAATTAACGGAAATATTTCGTTCTCCAACAAATTTAAATACCTCGCACCATTCAGAACAAAGTCATAAAATACTGGACTTATTATTCGATCACGAATAATACCACACCACACATAAACACTTCTCCGACCCTGTTTTTTCATTTCTTTTACACGATGTTCATTTGAGTTACACCAGTAATGAGTATTTTTTCGGTTGAACATGCCGGCCGTATTGAAAATTGCGTCATCGGTAAATAAAATATTTATAAAAATGTCAGTTTCAAAATGGTGGTCCATCATAAGAGAACAATAAAAAAGCCTGGTTTGAAAATCCTGTTGGGATAATTCCTGAACTGGTAAAAATTTGAACGGATGGTAGTTATTATCAGTTAAAGTCCTTTGAACACTAGTCTCACTAATTCCCGGTAGATCTCGGGATGCATCTCTTTGCGAATTTTCGTTGTTTTAAAAAGGCATGGAGGATGAAAATCGGCAGCCGTCGCCGACGGGTATATCGAAAATAATAAAAAAGCTATAGCCGAAAAAATTTTTGAACATGGTGATATGAATAAATTCTAAATTTGAGCCTCAAAAACCCTTCCGGTCAAAGTTCTAACCAAGTATCTAAAACTGTTGCATGTACTTCTACAAGTAGCGTTATTGAACATACTGTCGATGAAACAAATCGGTTATTTAATATTGTTAATTGTGCTAATATAAATACTCAAGTACAAAAAAGTCTTTAATATATTCTTATGTAATGATTAGCGGTTACGTTTCCTGATATAAAAAACAGATATAGTGTATATTTCACATCTTCGTACACATCACATTTATTTCAAATGTATTACAAGATTATTTTTCTATTATATAGGCAGGATGTTTGTCTTTTTTTTATTATGTATAGTTAAGAAGGTATGAAACCTACCTCAATTATAAATAGCAAGAAGAGATCTACTAATAAATATATAAAATGGGTAGCCATAACATCAGGGAGACGGAATTATTTTCATTTGAACGCAATTATTACTTGTTTGGTCTATTGTCGTGTTGTCGATTTGGCTGATCCGAAAGGGTTTTGTCAACTATCTTAGATAGACAAAAACATAGACATAATGAATGCCTATGAACAAAATGTATGTTTACTAATAATACTAAAATTAAATTTTAAGGTGGTTCTAATACTTTAATAATAACCTTTGTAATATTTCATTAATTGAATATAATTAATATCAACAAATAATTATTCAAATAACCTGTTCTGTATTTAAATACAATACCATTACCAGAACCAGCAACATCTTCCAATTCTCAATATTATGAATTTTCAGTAATAAAATCGTAAATCGAACAAAGCCGTTTTGCGTTAATTTGGAGTATTGTTTTTGGGCGATTTCTGTGATTTTGTAGCTTATTTTTGATAATATTGGTGCGAGTTTTTGGGCATTATGGTGCGTAAGGGCGAAGTGTGCAAAAAATTAGACTATTTAACTCCTAACGTTTCAAATATGGAACGTTAGTGGCTGTCCCTTAATGGAATTCCATTACACAACAAAGTAAAATACTAATATATTAATTAGAAAATTCCATATAATAAATTTTTATACGACGCGTGTATCTTACATACTAATTTTAAAAAGAATTCTACATTTGATATTAACAATGTCTGTCTAGCCCACGGTTTCTTATTTAAATTGTATAGCCTAATTATCCAAAGGTACAAAAGCTGGTTTCTTTAACCACCATAACTGTAGTAATTTTTACTTTAACACTTTAACTCTAGTAACAATATTCAGAATTTCAGAAAATGTTGAGTAAAGGAGAATAGTTAAGATCTGTTTGGTGATTAAGTAATAAATTTCTTTGTTTTAGGCTGTTTATTTCTACATATTCCAATAAATTTAGTTTAGGGTCTGTATTCTCTAAACGTAGGATCTTAAATGTCGTTAAAGACATGATCCTCCCTAATAATATATATAGCTTGCTAACATTGAGTCATGTTTATTGTGAAGAAAACTGTCTTTATGTTAGTTTATTCGCTTTTTAAAAATTCTACCCGTCTGGCCAATGTATGTTTTTGCGCATGAACCAAATGTTAACTGATAGACCTCTGACTTTTCATTTTTATGAAGGATCTTAAAATTGTCGTTAAACACATGCTTCTCCCTGATAATATGGCTTGCTAAAGTTGATTCATGTTTATAGTGAATTGCACATTGTTCGTTTATTCTCTTTTTTAAAGTTATACCGGTCTGTCCAATGTATGTTTTTGGGCATGAACCAAATGTTAACTGATAGACCTCTGACTTTTCATTTCTATGAAGGATCTTAAAATTGTCGTTAAACACATGCTTCTCCCTGATAATATGGCTTGCTAAAGTTGATTCATGTTTATAGTGAATTAGACATTGTTCGTTTATTCTCTTTTTTAAAGTTTTACCGGTCTGTCTAATGTATATTTTTGGGCATAAACCAAATGTTAACTGATAGACCTCTGACTTTTCATTTCTATGAAGGATCTTAAAATTGTCGTTAAACACATGCTTCTCCCTGATAATATGGCTTGCTAAAGTTGATTCATGTTTAAAGTGAATTGCACATGTTCGTTTATTCTATTTTTAAAAGTTTTACCGGTCTGTCCAATGTATATTTTTGGGCATGAACCAAATGTTAACTGATAGACCTCTGACTTTTCATTTCTATGAAGGATCTTAAAATTGTCGTTAAACACATGCTTCTCCCTGATAATATGGCTTGCTAAAGTTGATTCATGTTTATAGTGAATTGCACATTGTTCGTTTATTCTCTTTTTTAAAGTTTTACCGGTCTGTCCAATGTATGTTTTTGGGCATGAACCAAATGTTAACTGATAGACCTCTGACTTTTCATTTCTATGAAGGATCTTAAAATTGTCGTTAAACACATGCTTCTCCCTGATAATATGGCTTGCTAAAGTTGATTCATGTTTATAGTGAATTGCACATTGTTCGTTTATTCTATTTTTAAAAGTTTAACCGGTCTGTCCAATGTATATTTTTGGGCATGAACCAAATGTTAACTGATAGACCTCTGACTTTTCATTTCTATGAAGGATCTTAAAATTGTCGTTAAACACATGCTTCTCCCTGATAATATGGCTTGCTAAAGTTGATTCATGTTTATAGTGAATTGCACATTGTTCGTTAATTCTCTTTTTTAAAGTTTTACCGGTCTGTCCAATGTATATTTTTGGACATAAACCAAATGGTAACTGATAGACCTCTGACTTTTCATTTCTATGAAGGATCTTAAAATTGTCGTTAAACACATGCTTCTCCCTGATAATATGGCTTGCTAAAGTTGATTCATGTTTATAGTGAATTGCACATTGTTCGTTTATTCTCTTTTTTAAAGTTTTACCGGTCTGTCCAATGTATGTTTTTGGGCATGAACCAAATGTTAACTGATAGACCTCTGACTTTTCATTTCTATGAAGGATCTTAAAATTGTCGTTAAACACATGCTTCTCCCTGATAATATGGCTTGCTAAAGTTGATTCATATTTATAGTAAATTGCACATTGTTCGTTTATTCTATTTTTAAAAGTTTTACCGGTCTGTCCAATTTATTTTTTTGGGCATGAACCAAATGTTAACTGATAGACCTCTAACTTTTCATTTCTATGAAGGATCTTAAAATTGTCGTTAAACACATGCTTCTCCCTGATAATATGGCTTGCTAAAGTTGATTCATGTTTATAGTGAATTGCACATTGTTCGTTAATTCTCTTTTTTAAAGTTTTACCGGTCTATCCAATGTATATTTTTGGACATAAACCAAATGTTAACTGATAGACCTCTGACTTTTCATTTCTATGAAGGATCTTAAAATTGTCGTTAAACACATGCTTCTCCCTGATAATATGGCTTGCTAAAGTTGATTCATGTTTATAGTGAATTGCACATTGTTCGTTTATTCTCTTTTTTAAAGTTTTACCGGTCTGTCCAATGTATATTTTTGGGCATGAACCAAATGTTAACTGATAGACCTCTGACTTTTCATTTCTATGAAGGATCTTAAAATTGTCGTTAAACACATGCTTCTCCCTGATAATATGGCTTGCTAAAGTTGATTCATGTTTATAGTAAATTGCACATTGTTCGTTTATTCTATTTTTAAAAGTTTTACCGGTCTGTCCAATGTATATTTTTGGGCATGAACCAAATGTTAACTGATAGACCTCTGACTTTTCATTTCTATGAAGGATCTTAAAATTGTCGTTAAACACATGCTTCTCCCTGATAATATGGCTTGCTAAAGTTGATTCATGTTTATAGTGAATTGCACATTGTTCGTTTATTCTCTTTTTTAAAGTTTTACCGGTCTGTCCAATGTATATTTTTGGGCATGAACCAAATGTTAACTGATAGATCTCTGATTTTTCATTTCTATGAAGGATCTTAAAATTGTCGTTAAACACATGCTTCTCCCTGATAATATGGCTTGCTAAAGTTGATTCATGTTTATAGTGAATTGCACAGTGTTCGTTTATTCTCTTTTTTAAAGTTTTACCGGTCTGTCCAATGTATGTTTTTGGCCATGAACCACATGTCAACTGATAGACCCCTGACTTTTCATTTCTATGAAGGATCTTAAAATTGTCGTTAAACACATGCTTCTCCCTGATAATATGGCTTGCTAAAGTTGATTCATGTTTATAGTGAATTGCACATTGTTCGTTTATTCTCTTTTTTAAAGTTTTACCGGTCTGTCCAATGTATATTTTTGGGTATGAACCAAATGTTAACTGATAGACCTCTGACTTTTCATTTCTATGAAGGATCTTAAAATTGTCGTTAAACACATGCTTCTCCCTGATAATATGGCTTGCCAAAGTTGATTCATGTTTATAGTGAATTGCACATTGTTCGTTTATTCTCTTTTTTAAAGTTTTACCGGTCTGTCCAATGTATATTTTTGGGTATGAACCAAATGTTAACTGATAGACCTCTGACTTTTCATTTCTATGAAGGATCTTAAAATTGTAGTTAAACACATGCTTCTCCCTGATAATATGGCTTGCTAAAGTTGATTCATGTTTATAGTGAATTGCACATTGTTCGTTTATTCTCTTTTTAAAAGTTTTACCGGTCTGTCCAATGTATATTTTTGGGCATAAACCAAATGTTAACTGATAGACCTCTGACTTTTCATTTCTATGAAGGATCTTAAAATTGTCGTTAAACACATGCTTCTCCCTGATAATATGGCTTGCTAAAGTTGATTCATGTTTATAGTGAATTGCACATTGTTCGTTTATTCTCTTTTTAAAAGTTTTACCGGTCTGTCCAATGTATGTTTTTGGGCATGAACCACATGTCAACTGATAGACACCTGACTTTTCATTTCTATGAAGGATCTTAAAATTGTCGTTAAACACATGCTTCTCCTTGATAATATGGCTTGCTAAAGTTGATTCATGTTTATAGTGAATTGCACATTGTTCGTTTATTCTCTTTTTTAAAGTTTTACCGGTCTGTCCAATGTATATTTTTGGGCATGAACCAAATGTTAACTAATAGACCTCTGACTTTTCATTTCTATGAAGGATCTTAAAATTGTCGTTAAACACATGCTTCTCCCTGATAATATGGCTTGCTAAAGTTGATTCATGTTTATAGTGAATTGCACATTGTTCGTTTATTCTCTTTTTAAAAGTTTTACCGGTCTGTCCAATGTATATTTTTGGGCGTGAACCAAATGTTAACTGATAGACCTCTGACTTTTCATTTCTATGAAGGATCTTAAAATTGTCGTTAAACACATGCTTCTCTCTGATAATATGGCTTGCTAAAGTTGATTCATGTTTATAGTGAATTGCACATTGTTCGTTTATTCTCTTTTTTAAAGTTTTACCGGTCTGTCCAATGTATGTTTTTGGGCATGAACCACATGTCAACTGATAGACCCCTGACTTTTCATTTCTATTACTTTTAGGTTTTGTGTTTTTCAGAAATTTTCCTAGGGAATTATTAATTTTGAAAGCGATTTTTATATTCTTTCTGTTATGACAACGTTTAATTTTTAAAGAGGGCTTTCCGCAGTATGTTATTATTTTAAAATATTTATTATCATCTCTTCGATTGGGGTATATTTCATTAATAGTTTTGTGCTTTAACTTTTTATTTTTTCTGCTATTGAAACTGGATAGTCAGTATTAACTACAATTCGTTTAATTAAATTAAGCTCATTATCAAAACTTTTTCCTGATAACATGATACTAATCAATCTATGGATCATAGTGTGCTAATTTATGTTCTATGGGATATAAAGACTTGTAATGGATGACAGTATCAGTGTGTGATGGTTTATCGTAAATTCCAAATGAATGTTTGTGCAATTTTCTCTTGATTGTTAATTGATTTAATGGAGCCATTATCTTCAACCTCTAACGTGAATTTAATAACCCTATGAATTGAGTTCAAAAAATCTAAAAATATGTTTAATTGGATGTTTGTGCCTGTAAAACAAGTAATAATGTCAAGCACATACCGATACCAATACATACATTTATTACTCAATGTATGCTGATAAATCAATTTTTCCATGATATCCACGAAAATCTCTGCGAGTATGGGGCTTAACGGACTTCCCATAATCAGACCTTCACTACTATTGTAGTAAACGTAATTGAAAAAGACATAGTTTTGGTTGAGACATGTTTTGAGTAGCTCTAGAATGTTTAACCTTGTTTTTTGTAAATAAAGATTCAGTTTTTTGTATGTTCTGAGGGATGCTAGGAAACAATTTTTTTTACATTGCGAGAAATTAGCTTAGCGTTATTAGGTAGGTGAATATATGCAATCTATTTAATTAATTCACCTGCATTTTTGATACTATATTTCGAGTAAACTTACAGCAATATTTTATTCTGCCTATTAACAGTTTCGAATGTTTGTATGCACGTGCTAAAAAATATGATACAACTGGTCTTATAGGGAAGTTTCTCTTAAGCAATTTGATAAGGGAGTAAAGCTTCGGGGGTTCGTATTTTTACTCTAAGCATATCAAAAGTTCTAAGTAAACTACTTTATTTTTCGGTAATGTTTTTAATTTGTTGAACTTTATGTTAAATAAAGTTAATATTAAGGTAATTTATTTTATTATACGTTCTTCTTGGGGTATGGTTCTTTTACCAAAATACTATAAGCATTCCAATTAATTTTATGATTGTTGTCTAGTGGGTGTTGGAAAATGTTTAATTTTTAAAAGTCCCTCTTTTATTTTATATAATCAGTTAGGTATGTATGGTGTAAAGAGGTTTGTTTTGGTTTTGTTTGAGTTTTAGATTCTTAAATTCACAAAAACATTTTTCAATGGATTCATTAGGCTAATTATTTTGTTTCAAAACATCTTTTATAAATTTCTTTTCATCTACAAAATTTCGATCTTTACAAATTGTTTTTGCTCTATGATATAGACTTTTTACAACTTCCTTTTTAACCATGATTAGATGATTTGTATATCTGCTTGTGTGTGTAGGTTTTCTATCAACTTTCGTTTCAAAATAGAGTACGTCTTTTTTAATAACCCTGTCTAAAAATGAAAGTTGTTGATCTGTTTCTTTTTCAATAGTAAATTTATTGGTCGGTTCTATGGTGTTAATATGAATTAAAAACTCATTTGAATATTGATTTTAATGTTCATAGATACAAAAAATGTCATCAATGTATCGACATCAAACAAGTGGCTTATAATTGTAATTTTAAAAACAATTTAATTCAAAATTTCCCAAAAAATATTACCTAATAAAGGAGATAAAGGAGACCTCGTAGCCATGCCAAAATTTTTTGGTAACATTCATTTTTATATTGAAAATAGATGGTTTTTTCACAAAAAGTTAATAATTCTAGAATAGTATTGATGTTTAATGATATACGTTCACCAAGACTGTTATCATTCTCAAGTTCATTTCTTACTCTGTTTAAAGCCTTATCTATAGGTACATTTGTAAAAAGACTAACGATATCAAAACTTACCAGTATATTATTTATATTTGTTTGAATATTAGACAATTCCTCTAGGAAATGCTATGAGTTATCTATATATGAATCAGTTTTATCTACTAGTGGCTTTAATTTGTTTAAAACCTAGTTAAAGGATGAGTCGGTGAGTTTACGCTACTAACTACTGGTCTTAATGGTTTATTTGGTTTGTGCATTTTTGGCACCCCATAGAAATTTGGTGTTTTACTGTGGTGTAGTGTTAATTTAAAGCGTTCAGTATCTGTAAATTGGTCTTCTTGTTTTTAAGCATAGTGTATATTTCTCTTTCTATGTTCTCCGTTAGATGTTTATTTAATTTTAAGTAAGTGTCTTCATTCATAAGTGGGGTTATTTTTTGATCATAGTTAATACATTACACATCCATTAAAACACTTTTCTTACCTTTATCTGCTGGAAGAATTTTATTTGTGTTACCTGACTGAAGTGTTTTTAGTGCTTGTAGTTCTATAGGAGTGAGATTTTGTGGGTTTTCAAAAACTAGTTCTAATTCTAAGACGAAATAAATTTTTTAGACTCTGAAATTTCTCTATTTGGTAAATTAATTACAGTTTTATTTATTAAATTAGTTTTTTTTTTGTAAAAGTTTATTGAATTTATTTAAGTGAACTTGATTTTGTTTTTCTAAATTTAGTCTATTTACATATGTAATTAAAAAATATAAAGACATTATTTTTTATTTTCAATCTTTCTGTGATAGAAAGTTTCGATGATAATTTTAAAAAGCTTTTATGAAATCGAAATTTGGTCTATAATTGTAAAAAAAAATAAATACATGTCTATTTTCCATTGTATTTAGTATTTAGGTATTGGCTTGACACTTTTTAACAGCCAAATTTTCACGATGAAACAAAACGTTATTTTTTGCTTTTCAGTGTTTTTGTGTCGGTATTATTCTTTTTTTTACATTTTTATTTTGATAACGGATTCTAAAAATTAATTAAAAGAGTTCCCCAAATGGCAACTGCGATTGTAGTTTGTAAATTTTCGTACGATTCAGTTAAAACCGCAAAACTTTTATTTCAAATTTTTGTCCCTTTATTAAAATCAATTTTGCAAACGTCATTCAAATTATAAACGAAAACCCTGTCCATTAAACTCAGTGCAATGGAATAATATTCAATATCATTGATGCCACTATACCATTTATACATTACAATTCAATGTGATCAAATGTCAAAAACAGGTAGTAAAAATTCGGATTTTCATTCACAACAAAGAAAACCTCTTTTATAAAGAAAAACGAATTGGCTGTATACAATCAGTTTTATACGAAATAATATTAGTTATTCGCTTGCTTTTTCTGTTATCTCTTTTAAACTGAATTATTGCAGTAACTATTTTTATTTTAAACCATTTTTGTATTCGAGACAAGTTAAAACGTTTGCTTTTCTTTTTCAGACTTATCAGCAAAAGACACAAAATCGAGTTCAGCAAAAACGATAACAATCCGATCGAACGGCACAGCGAATCCAAATATTGAAACAAACGTGACCAACACAGCCAATAGCGAAGAAGAGGCTGCGACCAAGATACAAGCAGCGTTTAGGTAAACATTTTCTAAGTGCACTAATTGGGGCCTTAATTTACCTCATAGAGAGAAAATCTATTTTATGTTCTTTATCATACTTTTTTAGTTTAAGCTAAGTGATTGCAATTGTTTTATTTGTTTAATTTTTCTTTCTTCGTCTGGTCTTAGACTAATAAATTTAAATATATACATACAAAAAGCAAGTTTTTATACCGAAAGTTTCTTAGATTAAAAACGAGTGGCAGCTGGTCATAAGTATGCAAATCTACCAAAATAAAATGTGTTCTCGCAAATAGTACTTCCCTGTATATGTAGGTATGTAGGTCAATGTTTTCCTCAAATTGAAGCTTGTATGGTAACAAAAATCATAAATTGGACGTATTTTGCTGTTTTCTAAAAATATTAATAGTTTCTAAAATAAAAAGATATTTGGGCTTTTAGAAAGTTGTTTTAAACCCCATGATAGTCGAAGCCCCAGAATACAAACAAACAAACAAACAAACAAAAGTATGCTTTATTGCCGCAGAAAAATTCTACAATTTTATGGACAAAGCAAAATATACCTAAAAATAAGACATATCAAAACATTAATCGAAAATAATTTCGACAAGTCAGTGCTTTTATTTTTAAAATGTAAATTATCAATTTACCAAATCGTAAAACACACGTTAGAATATAGCATAACATTGCAAACAGTAAATGAATCATGATAACCTTATAAAAGTAAACAAACACACATGTACGAGGTGAATAATTTCGATGACATTGAAATCAAAATTGAAACTATGCGACTTTAAACTCTATGTTATTATAGTTATACAAATAATTGTGATGTTAAACAGAAGGTATATTGAACTAGTGCAGAATGTAGTATACAAAAAGAATTAAATTGTTTTTAATCCAATACCTAACAAAAATAATTAAGTTTTAAGTGAATGTTCGACAGTTCTTTTCCCTATATAATGATTTACAAAATTCTATGCTATGAGTTAGGACATGACTCACAAAAGATTTAAGTAAACAAGCGAGTTTAGTGACAATTTAAAGAGACTTACTCACTGAAAAAAAAAATCATTAACGCTGTAAAGTGGTCTCTCAATGAGGTATGCTTTGGTGTTTTTTCGAAATTGTGCAAGCATAGGGATAGATTTTAAATGTACTGGCAGATTGTTGTAAAGTTTTATGGCGTTGTAAATAATTGATTTTTTTATTAATTCTGTGGAAGGAATGGGAAGATAAATATCATGCCTAGAGTTTCTGGTAGGGTATACATGTTGTGGCCTTTCTGGGAGGGTGTTTATATGTTTTCTCAGCAAACATACCGTTTCCAAAATAAATAATGCAGGAAGTGTTAATATTTCATGTTTTTTGAAATAGTATTGGCAGTGAGCTCTATTATTTAGACCAAACAAATAACGAATGGCTCTCTTTTGAAGCATAAAAATACTACGAAATTGCTCGGTGGTACAGCAGCCCCAAAAGGGAAGGCCATAGCGGAGGTGGGATTCAAATAAAGAGAAATAAGTAAGTCTGGCAGAAGGAACGTCTAGTTCTTTTGAAACTGATCGAATGGCGAAGCAGGCGGTAGAAAGTTTTTTAGTTAAGGTGTCAATATGATTAGACCATTTTAGGTTGCTATTTATATTTAAACCCAGGAATTTAACCGACTCTACGTATTCAATATTGCTGTTATGTACCTGAAGTGGTTGTAAAGTTCCCTTATAAGATAACGCCACCGTTTTATCGACGTTAAAACAAAGCATATTGGAATCGGACCAAGCCTTAATTATAACCAAGTCTTTGGAGATACTAGAGTGTAAAGACGTTGTATCAAAATCACTCCATGTTATGCTTGTGTCATCAGCAAAAAGGGAGATTCTTCCATTAATTTTAAGGTTCGTGATATCATTAATGTATAACAAAAAAAGAATAGGTCCCAAGACTGAACCTTGAGGAACTCCACTTGTAATCAACTTACAATCAGAATCGGAACCATTAGCCCTTACAAGTTGTTGCCTTTTTCCAAGATAAGATTTGAACCAATTTAAAGAAGTACCACGAATTCCATAAAAATGTAGTTTGTTTATCAGAATTTCATGACTAACACAATCAAAGGCTTTCGCATAGTCACAAAAAACTGAGGCAGTTGGGTGGTTGTTATTGAGAGATGAGTAGACGCCTCTAAGCAACGTGAACATGGCGTCACTGGTGCACTTGTTGGGTAGAAATCCGAACTGCTCCGGGGATATTATCTGATGTTTCAGGAGAAATGGCATAAGACGGTTCTTCAGTAGCCTTTCGATGATTTTTGATAGCACTGGTAGTAGTGCAATTGGGCGATAATTGCAAGAGTTAGTTTTTTCGCCGCCTTTATGAAGTGGAATAATTATAGCTGTTTTAAGGCAATCAGGGAATACACCTTTTATAAAGGACTCATTTATTAATGTTGTAAGGGCCTCTATGACTGGGAGTGGCAAGTTCAGGAATATTCTAATTGATAGGCCATCAGTGCTACACGAAGATTTACTTTTAATATTATGTATTACCTTCAATAGTTCAGTGTTGCTAACGGGACTTAAGAAAAAGCTATCAGCTAAATTTTTTGAAGGAGGGAGAAACGAAAGAGGGTCCAAACTTGGCGAGATACTAGAGGTGACATTTTTGCTTACATTAATAAAATAATCATTTAGATCATTAGCCCCTGGCAAGTTCTGAGTCACAGGGTTTGATTTGTTTCTGAGGTTATTGATGATGGACCAGGTTTCTTTTGAAACGTTATTAGAGTTTGTTAGACGTTTTCGGTAGTGTAATTTTTTTGCTGACTTAATAAGAGTAGTGTAGATCCTCCTATAATTAGAGATATAGTCGAGAATAAGGAGTCGGTGAATTTTTTTATATATGAGAGCGAGCGCATATTTTTAGCAGAAATTCGTATTCCTTTCGTGGTCCACGGTTTATGCCGCTTAGGTTTGATATTCTTAAGCGGGAAGGCCTTGTTAAAAGCACTTAAAGTTTTATTTAAAAAAGTTCTGAAGTTTGTGTTGACATTATCAGATTCAAAATTCCAATTGGTGTTAAAGCAAATATTATGAAATACTGAGAAATTTGCGGCCGAGAAAATTCTGCCCCGATGGCGAGATCTTGGTAAGGGCCTAATAGGTAAACTAAACCTGGAAATTACCGCCTCGTGATCGGAAAGACCTGAGTTATAGACCTGTGATTGCACCTCTGATGGAGAAAAATCAGACGCCATGTAATCGATGATAGAAGAAGAGTTTTTTAAAATTCTAGTTGGCGAGGATACATGCATTGAAAGACCGAAAGAGTCGAATATAGAAATTAGATATTTCTGGATGGCACAAACAGTAGCATAGTCAATATTAAAGTCTCCGCATAGAATTTTTTTACCTTTAATCGGTAGGCTGTCTAGCAAACTTACCAGGCTATTTAAAAATGATTGTAAGTGGAAAAAATGTTATATACAAATAGATTCTTTTTCTCTAATCTCTAAGTCAAAAAATATTTTCGTTTTTTTAAGGAAAAAATGTATTTATTTATAAAAAAGATAATAAAAATTTGACGTGTTTTACTGTTTGTGAAAAAAAGCTAAACACTATTAAATTGATTTATTTGATTTTTGAAAGAAATAATTTATACACAAAATTATAAAATTTGACTTGTTTCAAGATTTTCTAAAATTCTAATTTCTATTAAAATATTATTTTTTAAGGGCTATTTCGCCTCCCTAGCTAATTGCAAAAAACATATTTTAAATTCAATATAAGAAGACAAAAGAACTTGACATGTATTGCCGTTTTTATTTATATACATTTTTTTTTTCAGGGGACTGCCTCATACATTTGGGGCTATCCTGTATAGCGGAAACATTATTTTATATGCAAAAAAGTAAAATAAATTTGACTAGCCGGTTTTCGAAATGTAGGTTAATTTTTTTTAAATATAAATAATTAAAAAATTAGGTATCTAAGCCAATGACTTAGAGGTTTTCGATGTCAAAACTTTTACCCCAACTATTCTTGTTTTCAGTTCGACTGATATCGGTTTGTGTGTTCTCAAAATATCTCTTTTCGAAATCTAATACCTGCGAGACATTGACCCAGTCTATTTTTGGTGCAAATTTGAAATCAATGGCTTCGACCGTTCTCAAGTTAGAGTTCGTGAAAATTTTGTTTACACATCCATGCATCCAATATCAATTTTTTCCTTTATAAAGAGTTAATTTTAAGGAGAAATTCACCTTCCTAAAAACAAAAGTATATATTTTTCTAAACAATGGGGTCGTAATTTTTTTATTTTTTTATATAATTTGTTTTTTTTTTTCTCCTTTACAAAAGTGAAATATACCACTGGTGACTGATTTGATGTCGGATTTGATAGATATTAGAGATATAAACGTTTACGAGCCCAGTTTAGTATACACAGTCTTCTATACATTTTTTTATTTAAACACTGTGGAGAGGTTATTTGGAAGTTATTACTTCCTCATGTAAGAGCCAATTATATTAATAATACATTATATAGGCTAAAAAAAGTACTCCCTGGCACTAAAGTAGCTATAACTGTTTCCACTACTACTCTTTAAGGGTTTTTACTTATTTATTACTGATAAGCCTATTATATATCAATAAACACTTTGGGTTACACGTTTTTAAGTATTATGTATGTATTTGTTACTGCGAATAATACTTTATAGTAATTTCCTATGTAAAGTAATTATATAATTACTACTGCCAAGCAACTACTTGCAAAATGGACTCGAAGGTCGTCATTTCTTTTCAGTGACACAATAGTAATTTTTCAAAGTTACTGATTCTAATCTGTTTACTAAATTACAACTTTTAAGTATCAGAACCTTCCTGAACCTTGCAACGACTACTCCATTACGTCCAAATGTACTTCTATAAGGTATTACTATAAATTAAAACGAGTCGTTGCAGAACAGAAAAAGTTATCGTCTAATGTTACTTTAAACTGGCTATTACCAGCCTTTATTCTTCGGTTGCAACGTAGAAGTAAGAATTACAGTAATTATTTACTACAAGGAAACTATTACCTCTTGTACTTGAGGTTCCGAAGATAGGGGACGCTGGTACGAGATTCTGTCTACAGTGACTTTATAAGGACAGTGGTCACAATAGAAGCCAACCCGCCATATTGACGCAAAATTTCTAAATGTTTAAATGGGCGCACACATATTATCGTTAGTTTTTCGCCAAATATGACTTAATTAATCTACTTTAACACATTGATATAAGAAAATTGGATCAGCTAAAAGGTTAATTAATGTAATTATTGTTAATTTCAGTCTACAAAGAGTAATATGCCTCAGAAATTTACTTTACATTGACATCCTCTGTCAGCGTCAGCTGTGAATGTAGGGATATGTTAATGCTTTCCTCTAATAATCTATGCGAACTATCTAGTGCAAACTTACTTTTTTATTTAGATTTTTATCAAATAACAATGTTTTTGCAAGTGATTAATTAACAGTTGCTTGCGAAGTGAATTTAGTAATGTATTATGTACTGAAGAAGGTCTACAAATTAAAGTTTCTATGCTAATCTTTGAGAGCTTCTACCTCAAATTGGGGTGCTAAAAAGAGTAAAACAAACACTAAGACATGAAACAATATTGTCTTTTACAGCAAAATAAAACCAAAACATTATAATGTGCAATATTCAATAATTTTTCTTGGAGTAACCTTAAACTTAAGATATTTACGGTCATAGTCATTTACAAATTCATCACAAACACTTCATAATTACAAGCAAAAATCAGGTCAACCAGGCTTAAACACGTTTCTCCATATGGTCAATGGCTTAGAACTTATTGTTTGAATCAATATTCACTTTAATAAATCACAAAAAATAATAAAATAATACACTAATACAACAAATCTCATAAGAAACCCACATAGGAAAAAGTAAACAAAACGATTTTAGCAGCAGCAATATGGCTGAACCAATCAAAAATTAGTTACCCTATTGTCGCCACCGTCCTTATAAAGTCATTGTAATTTGGTATACAGCCATTAAACTCAATTATATTCGGTCCGAATTTGTCAATCTCAATTTGTTGTGTATGTGTTGTAGACGATAACCTACGAGTAAAAAGTTAAAATGGCAATAGCGTCTCGTCCCATAAGAAAAAAAAGTGTAGCTTTCGTCATTGATCGTAGTCTCTGCTTAAACAGAACGTGGCGACACCAAGTTCTGGTTACTTCATTGAAATACTTGTGGTAGCAATGACGTATTCATGACTAAAATTGCTATTTGGGCTGGAATAGCAAATATTTTTGAAAAATATAAGGCCGTTTTAATCGACGTGTTAGAATCGATAGAATACGAAAAATATATTTTTAGCAGAAAAATTATAATATCTGTAAGGATGTGTGTGTATACAAAATTTGCACCAACTATAACTTGAGAACGGCCAAACCAATTCGTTTCAAATTTGCACCAAAAATTGGCCAGGTCAGTGTCTTGCAGAGATGAAATTTTGGGTGTCATCGGCGTAGATCTTTCAAATTTTTAAGGAGTATAAAAACGAAAAAAAATATATTTTGAGAATGCGCAAACTGTAATAGACAAATTGAAAACAGAATTAAAGTAAATATTCTGACACACAAAAATGTGCACGTTATTCGATTATATATATTTAAAAAAAAAACGTAATAATTTGAAGAATTGCGAAACGTCAAATTTATGTTTTTAAAAGCGTTCTTTAAAAGTTACTTTTTAAATGCTTCTAGTTTTTCAAGACAAAATTTTAAAATATTATAGCAATTGAATTTAGAATGTAAAAGTAATTTTGGTTCATATTTCTGTTTCCAGGGGCCATAAAACAAGAAAAAGTATGAAACAGCCACAGACGCAGCAAGAACCGGAAAGGGAACCGACCAGAGAAGAGCTGGAAAATGAATTTAGGCTAGACGATCCAGGTAATATTCAAAACGGCGGAAATGCGCAAAAAAGTGGCACCGCTGTACAATGGTTTTTATCCTGAATGATTGCTATCCAATGTATTGATACTGTCTTGACGTAGTCGGTCCATGGTTTATGAGATCTTCTTTGGTTTTGCCTGCTTGACCTCGGTCGATTTTTTGGTCTATCTGTCATTGGTACAGTTGCGAATGTTTCTATCACTAAAATTCTTGGCAATTGCTTTTCCATGGTATTATTGCACTTATATTTAATATGTCAATATTAATTGGTTGTGATGACTGGAAGTCAAAGCATCTGAATGTAAAAGTTATGCCGCGTTTATCAAAAGCTGTAAAAGCTAAAATAATTGCTTTGCTTGATGAGGCTGGCCTGAAAGAAAAATATCTGATTAGGGGCTCAGAAAAGAACCCTTCACGATATAAAGGTCAGGTGGCACAGAAAACATACCCTGGATAGATTGTTAGATTCAAATGTTTGCTCAACTCGCCAGGAAGATAATAATAACTTAATAAAATATTTGCCGAACAATCCGTTCAAATCCGCTAAAATTGCTAAAATAGAAACTGCTTTTCCCGGATTAACAAACAGCAGCAAATTGGATTTTCGGTAATTGTTTCATATAGGTCCGTTAAAAGAAATTATTGATTTCCGAATTAGAAAGCTTAGAGGTGATTAAGCGCAATTTAGTATTTTTACTTAGGGGCAATTGTTTTATATGAGTCCTTTAGTTTTAAAGTACGAATTAATTCATATTTTAAAAAATACTAACTTGCGCCAAGAAATTCTATTAAAAATGTCCTGTTATGATGAGTTTTTCTTCTTTAAAGCCTGGGTCTATAGATTGAAAACGTTTGCGTCTGGCGTCGCCGTTTGCGCTGTCCTTGAAGTTTACTTAACGCAAAGCAATGGGTACGGTTATATTTTTGCCGCCATACGTTTGAGTTTCCGCTAGCGGTCGAAAAGATGGCGATCTTTAACTTTGACGGAAGCAGCTGGCGAAAATCGACATTTACGTTAAGCTGCAACCAATGAAATTGCTGGATTTTACAGGGCCTTTTAAAATGTTCGTCCTTCTTAATGAATTTGACATTAATATATACACATAACATCCTCGTCCATTTAAAAAAACTGCTTGGGGTCATTGTCTTTAATTTTAAGAAAATGCTTGCAGGAGTTTTGAGTATTTTTTTGTACTATGCCTAGTACAATTATTAACTCGTTAGCAACGTCCAGAGTATCGTATTTTGATTTTTTAGGCAGGGTACCTCACCCAAGATCTTCATTTTTTTTGTCACCAGTCCTTGAGGCCGACGTTGCCACAGCTATCAGGAACTTAAAAAATTCTAATTGTTTCGATATATACGACATTAACACCAAAATAATTAAAAGTTGTCTGGAAGTCATTGTGCCATACTTGATTATACTTACAAATAAATGCTTTGAGGAGGGGAATTTTTCTGATGTACTTAAAGTGGCAAAGGTCATACCGATTTTCAAAAAACGCGACCCCAATCAACCCGACAATTATCGACCAATTTCGTATTGCCTCTATTTGGAAAAATAATTGAAGCAATTTTGAAAACTAAACTTGTTTCATATTTTGAAAATTTCAACTTGTTGGATTCTGGACAGTTTGGTTTTAGGGGTGTCGCTCCACTATTGACGGAATTCTGGTGGGGGCCATCGTCGAGGGTTTGCAGGAGGGTCGGCAACACGCTGCTGCGTTGTGCGATCTCAGCCGAGCCTTTGATTGTGTATCTCATCCTATTTTACTTGATAAACTAAGTTATTATGGAATAAACGGAATACTTCTCCTTCTCCTAAAATCTTATCTATATAATCGCATACAAGCGGTGGCTTTGAACCAAAAACAGTCAGATTGTCAGGGTCTGAGGACAGGGGTTCCCCAAGGGTCTATTCTGGGGCCCCTGCTATTTATAGTCTATATAAATGACTTTAGTCAAAGTCTTTCTCCTAATAAGTGTGTTCTATATGCAGATGATGCGACACTTTTAATTTCAGCCCCCAAACACAATAGCGCACTCGTCCAAAATATTGAGTCCACCCTAGTAAAAGCTCAGCGTTGGTTTTCGAGCAATAACCTTAAATTAAACAACGAAAAAACCCAGATCATTTCATTTAGTTTCAATTGTACACTTGTTAAAGGGGCCTATGTTAAACTGTTGGGTGTCCTTTTGGATGACGGTTTAAAATGGTATCCACATATAGACAATCTTTGTTTGAAACTAAGTAGTCAGATTTATTTGCTTAAGCAATTAAAAAAATCATTTGATATAGAAATATTGCTAATGGTATATTTCGCAAATATCCACTCCTTATTGAGCTATGGAACTGTCATCTGGGGCGGTTCATCGAAAAGTTACAAAGCCTTTATCGCACAAAACGAGCAATTAGGACCGTTGAAGGAGCTGGTTCACAAACCTCGTGCAGACCGCTCTTTAAAAAATGTAATTTCATGACACTACCTTACTACCTATCTACATATATCAAACTCTTCTTGAAATTAAAGAGCATTTCGAAAAGTATACTCGTCTCTCTTATAACCATAATTACCAAACTAGATCGCCTGAGTTATTGCTGGTTCCGAGGCATCGCCTTGCGAGTACCAAACTCTGTGAATATATCTATTTATAATAAACTCGACAACACCGTCAAGTGTTTAAATTATTCTCAATTTAAAATAAAAATTTAAAAAATACTACTAAAGCATTCTTTTTATTCAGTCAATGAATATATGGAGGCGCCAACCTTGAGTTGAATTGACACTAATTGTTTGTTTATAATATACATATATATTTTACTCTTTTATTAGTTTGTAAACAATGTTATATGTTTGTATTTTTACTTAGCTTATATGCTTTTTTTGTATGACTTGCAACAAACATATTTTGTAACGTTGTCAAATAAATGTATCTATCTATCTATCTATTACCACCCCAATTAACAGGCCGAATTCGCCATCTTTATTGCCGCCTTCTCTTCAACAAGTTTACAGCTGCGACAAATATTTACAATCCCTAGTCTTTACCAGGCCTTATTACTATGATTTTGATTATCCATGCTTAGCACATAAACCGAAATACAAGCAAGACAAAACTACATTACACAAAAACGCGATAAACATAAACATTAAAGTAAGGTTAGTTCCACAGGCGGCGCAAAGCACAAACGCTTTCAATCTATAATTCGGGCTAAGAACCAGCGTAAACTCACGACTTAGACGGACGACGCAAGACGCAAACTTTTTCAATCTATAACCCAGGCTTGATAATTAGAAATGCAATTTTCTTTGACGAACCTATAAAAAATTAATTACTTTAGGGGTAATTGTTTTATATGAGTCCTTCAGTTTTAAAGTTTGAATTGATACAAAAAAACTTGCGCCAGGAAATTATTTAAAAAAAAATGCGTGTTAGGAGGTAGTTCAATCAAGGTGATCGACCGCATATGACCAAGTGCTATCGACTAAAAACGCATGCTTCAAAAAGACCAGGCAACTGCATCGGGTTCCATCAGTTGTTTAATAGTTGCCTATTTTGACATTGGCGTTCAAACTTCAGTGCCAAAGTATAAATTATAAGGAAAATAGCAAAATAAACTTCTGTTTGTTTGATTTTATTATTCATATTCATCTTTACGATCTAGTAAATGTTTTAACGTCAGAAGTATACAATTGACAGTGCTAAATAATGACGAGCGTTCACCCTTGTTTTAACACCCATCGAGAAGCTTCTCTTAATAGCGAAAATAAGAATTTTTCTGCGGAAATGCATAATTTTCATTTTTCACGCTTTAGTAGACCTGAAATTGGTTACATGAAAACTTTGCTTTGTTTGCCACTCTAAATATTTTTGCTAACATAAAAATGCCAAAATATTTCTCCAGAAATTTTTTATTTCTATATTCCGAGGAAATTCTTTACACTTTTGCATTTGAAACATTTTTTTTTAACAAAAAAATGCAAAAATGTTTCTGTGCAAATATGTATTTCCATTTTTCGAGGAAATTTCTATACTTTGGCATACCTGAAATCAGTTACATGGAGATTTTGCTTTGTTTGCCAGTCCAAACATGTTTCTGAACATAAAAATGCAACGCAAAATTGAGGAAATTCCTTATTATTTTGAGTTTCCTAGGAAATCAGATTAATCAGATATTTTAGTTTGATTCGCAATTTTTTTCTCTGAATATAAAAATGAAAATATATCTAAATTATTTACTCATTTGACAAACCTAAATAGTCTAAAATCTTATATCTACCTCTAATAAAAGACAAATTCTTTTTTAATATAATATTACTGTTAGGTGGATCTTGTTCATTAGGTTCCTCGATAAAACCATCATTAAAGCCAAAAACTATTATTTAAGTTATAAAATCACATTAATTTTTTAAGTGCTACATTCAGAAGGCTTTATAGAAGTAAACTATAATAAAATTGTGAACTAGGTTAGAAATGGTTAGATTTATTGTAAAAACAAGGATTTTTTTAAAGAAAACCTATACTGTTAAGTTAACCCAGGTTTCTCGATAAAACCATCTTTAAAGCCATACACCTTGATTTAAGTTACAAAATTACATTATTTTTTTAAATTCCACATTTAGAAGGCTTTATCAAAGTAAAAAAAAATGTGTTGTGAATGTACCACATTTCAGAGGAAGAAAAAGGTTAACAATAAGTAAATAAATAGATAAAATAAAAATTGAGAGTTTCCTTAGAGATTTTTTTAATTTATGGCAGTCAGGAGGCTTTGTAGAAGCTAAAAAAATATTAGGTGGATATATGAAATTTCAGCTAAAGTTTACAAAATATCGTCGGAAAATGTATTTCAGCAGGAACATTTTTTCATTTTTATGCTCAGAAAAAGGTTTAGAATGCAAAGCAAAACAAAGTTTTAATGTAACAGGTTTTAGCTGTTCTAAAGACTGGAAAATGGAAATGGAATTTCCTCTAAAAATGGAAATGGCGTATTTCCGCAAGATTATTTTTATTCATTTAATGCCTAACAGACTGATTTCTCTGATGAAACTTAATGATACAGCAACCAAATACGAGTTTACTTTTATTTTTATAAAGTTTAAAATAAAAATATTTTGAATATTTGAATAAAAAATATTTTAAAGAAAAATGCGAGTTATCAAATTATCGTATTTTTAATTAATACAAATCAGCTGATACAATCTTGATTTTCCAAAATTTAGAAGAAAGAGCAATAAAAGTCATATAGGTGCTTAGGTTTTAGTGATCTAAACTGAACATCTGACATATTCTGCCCGTCTTCACTGAAAATAAACCATATAATATTCCCATCCCTTTTCGTCTACGTAGTTCTTCGTATCTCACTCTATATCTTAAATATATTCCTAGCATTGAACTCTTCATTCATCATGATAATTTTCTAACGTTAGTTTTAGATATGATTAATGAATTAAAATGTGTAGAAGGATGTGGGAATAAATAAAATAAAAATAAATGTAACTAGAACAAAATAAAATATTTTAGAAGCTACTATCTAAAAATATTTGGATGTAACTATAACATTAAATTTAAATCGGAAATCAAATCAGTAGTACTACATTTTATTTTTATAATGTAATCAATTTGTCGAATACAGACAACAAATTCTACAGAATTGAGCAATGATAATAATTGGATTGTATATTTTTTATAATATAATTGTTCTTCATGAAAAAAACACTCTATATGCCTACTACCCAAACACAAATTTCTATTTTCTCTCATTGAATTTATCTAATATATCAAATAATACCTTAAAAAACTATAGTTTGTCTAAACTTAGACTTAATTTAAATAATGCCATTTTATCAACATAGTTTTATATCATTTATATAAAATAAATTTTATTATATTCCCGAATATTGAGATAGCTTTTAAGCTAGTAAATAAAGTTATACATTAGGAAATTAGGAAAATAAATATTTAGAGGATCAGTTTTTAAATAAATAAAATCTTTAACTTTTTAACTGCAACTAAATACAAACGGTTCCAAATCTACTTATTAATAATTTATTTAAAAACAAAACTGGAATTTAATTTCTCGGGTAATTTGAAATGTTTGATTGAAAGTGTTATGTCGTTTGTTTAAATATGTTTCAATTTGTGCAAATTGTTCTACAATTATCTGCATAATTATAGGTCGAAATAATTGGAAAATTCATGAATTGGGCTCCTAACCACGGGCAGTAGAGAAACGTTCGATTTTGGTTTTCCACGGGCAAGCAAATCATGAATTTTAAATGCTTTATACTCATTCATTTTTAACGATCTTCGAGGTCCAATATATCTTAAGAAGGGTAAATTTAATACCATTTTCAATTTTCTTTGAACTTTCATTTCCTTTAAATAAAGTATATTGTTAATATTTTATAGCATATAAATTTAACCTACTGCGAAAGATTAAAGTTGAGAATCAATTATGTAATCATGGTTCTTAGCTTGGAACGTCTCAAAATGGAATTACTTTCCGACGTTTTTTCTACGTTTGCACGAGGCACCTTCAAGGATCTTCACTACCCAAGATCACATATCTTTTTTGCATCGCGACTTTTCCGAAATTTTTCAGACGGATATACAAGAATTAAAAAACAAAGTAAAGCTATAACTCAGCATTTTCTTGCAGTTGTAGCCCATAAATATCGCAAAAGGAATGACATGGTCCTCAATAATATTTTTTAGAGAGAGATTACCACTTACTACCTTTCAGAGAGAGATTACCACTTACTACCTTTGTAACCCTGGATTTTTCTTAAAACCAAGGTACAAGATTGCTACGCTCTTATTTAATAATTATTATTACTGTTTTATTATAAATTCACAAAAAGGTATCAAGATTACAGCTCGTGGTCAACAGAGCGTGCAATGTAGATGCCCTAGCTCAATTAACCCGGAGAGTAGGGCGTGGAAAACTTAAGAAATTAAAAAAAAAAGAGAGATGAAAAAAGAAATGAGCGCCACCAATTTAGAACGGCTTAAATTGGAAAGCCCCTTGATCTTTGCGGCACTTGCTTCCTCTTGATACTTTAAAAGAAAAAGAGTGAGCTAAATAAAACACAAATATAGTAAAAAAAAAATCTATTATCAGTTACGGTATAAAAGAAGGAAAAAAAAATAAAATGTAAACAATAGGTGTCACCAAATCCAGCAGCACCTGGAAGTTCTGAGACGCTCCTAACTTCAAACTAGGCCCGTGACATGGGATTAGTCCCGAGTCTTGAAGTTAAGCCCGTGACTTGAAATTGTCTGTGACTTGCAGTTGTAATTAGCCCCTGAGTTGAAATTAGGACTGTGACTTACAGTTGGCCCCTGACTTGAAATTGGGACCGTGACTAACAGTTGGCCCCTGACTTGAAATTGGGACCGTGACTAACAGTTGGCCCCTGACTTGAAATTGGGACCGTGACTAACAGTTGGCCCCTGACTTGAACCCTATGAAAACAAAAATTTTCTAGAATTTTTCATAGTGATTCGAAGTCTATAACGAAAACCCAAATACTTTTAATTAGTTCAAAAAAATCCCCAAAAGGTTTCTACTGATTAAAAATTAACTGAAGAGTCAGAAATATAATTTAATTTTAAAAATTTAGTCCTACCGAGAAGTATAAAAAAAAAAATATATTTAATTAATTTCAAGACACTAATCAGAACTTTTTTAAATAAATTAAAACCGCAAGCAACTAAATAAAAAAAATACAATTAAATAATTTAAAATGAAGTCACTAAAGATACCATCAATAAGCACAAAATGCCCTGATGGGTATCGAAAATTCAGTCGAAACGTTGTCAATAAATCCAACAAATCCACAAATACAAACTAAGACCGGAAAGGAAAATTCTAAAAATTTACTTTATCAAATACAATCTCAATAACCAGCGTTAACACTAAAATAAATACAAGGTTTCGACTGAATCCGAATGATTTAAATTAGAAATAAATAATAAAGTAGAAATAATTCTAATACTTAAAAAAATTTAGGCCCTGATGATGACCTAAAATTAATCGAAACGTTGGGTAAGAAAAATATAAGCACATTATTATAACTGACTCCAATAACTAAATTTAATTTACAATAAATAAATTTGTAAGAAAATGGATTACTATAACAATTTCCCGTATAAAATAGATAGAAAATTTAAACTGACCTCGGCCAATTTAAATAAAAATGTGAATAAAATAAAAAAGCAAAATCTTAAGAAAAGAAGGTATGTATAAACTTGAAGAATAGCAAATATTTAAGCGAAACGTTGTGAGAATACTTACAAAAAATATAGATATAATAAGGCAGCAATAAGAAAAATCAAAAGGCACAAATATACTTAAATTTTAATATAACCAGCTTAAAAAAGGGTTTTATTTAAATAATTATTTTCCAGCGGCAAATCAAAATGCAAAAAAAAATACCATAATCTAAAAGAAAAGCAATTTACGTCATACTTAATTGTTACTGAAAACCTCTGCAAGCCATTTATTAATCTGTTTATTATCTATTAAAAAGTACGAATGCAGTAATCAAATCACACTATGCAAGCTGCTTAAATATTGTGGTTTTATTTTAAAATAAAATAGAGCCAATTTACGATCCACAAAATATGGTTAATATAATAGGAAAATGAATCAAATTACTGAGGTAAAAGATGTTCGACGAAATACAAACTAAAAATTATCTTCGCATGAATTCGTTACACTTGCATTTAATTTTTAAGATTTCAAAAAAATATATAAAAACTAGTCCCCGTTGCATCAAAAAAATAATCGTCTCACCCGAGCAAAAGTTAATTTCAAAAAACAAAAACATGAGAAAAGTTACCAAATTACGAATAGCAAAATTTAAGAAAAAAGATCCCCTTTTCAGGATAAATGATATTAAAGCAAATTACCTATCCAATAGGGTCACTCAGTTCTAGTCAAAAAGGTGGTTTCACGTGCCAAGTACAAGGGCATGGAAAATGGCGGTCTGGTCCAATCTTCAGCTCAAATCCTCTCTTAGAGAGATTTTCTAGCACGAAAAATAACACTCACAGTGCAAACTATAATGTGCCCGAAAAACTAATGCGGTGTTGAGGAAAAATCCCGCTAACGGATTTCCAAGATTTTCCTGGATTATTTCCTCAGACCCGCGCTGAAGACTTGTGGTTTATCTGCAGGTGACCAGAAAAGTGAAAAATGTGTTCCCCCAGCTTCCTTTCCATCTAGAACTTTGGTTAAATAAGGTGGCGGAATACCATTGGCTAGAGTATGTCAGGTGCTAACAACCTTGCCAAAAGAGCACATAGACGGAATAAAACAAGGCTATGATTAACATGTTAGACAAGAAAAACGACTCTCCATTGGTTGAGAAAGATACAGGAAATAATGCAGGAATACACTTGGCAACAGCGAAAAAGAAGCCTGCGCTCTGGATATGAGGAAGTACCGGATGGAGGGTTCCGAGAATAAGTTAATATGGAAGTCTTAGCCGAATAGATCCGAAAAGTTCCGAGACGACGCAATAATAACATTGACAGAAACAACTAACCTGAAATTTAAAAGCAACGCCAAGGCGAAATGGAAATGTAAATAAACAAATAATATTTAATTAATTACTCTAGTACTAATGGAAAAGGACCACTCAGAAAAGTCAAATATTAGTCCGGAGTAGAGTACCAAAGAGTCAAAAAAAATGATGTGCTAATGCAGGAGTAGTTAAATGTCATAAAAATGAAACGTAAGTTGAGTTTAATTTAATAGAATTTTCCCAACTGTATAAACTCATTATTTAACCATAAAATAGGAATTTATTCACACAATTATTAACTATTTTAGGAAATGCATCAGACGCAGACGTAACGAAATTTCAGTTTATATTAGGCTCCAAGTAATTATGCAACTATGGACAAAAGAAAAGTCGATCTGAATTTCGGAACATCAAACATTGATAGAAATTATAAGAAGGCTGTAGTTTATATAGTCTCAGAAAAAAAAGGTAAGAATATTAATATTGAATCGAGAAATACCTTTGGTTTATTTATGTCTAACTTAAATGAAAATACCTTTATATGTTACCTATTCACAGCAAAAGGAAACACGAATAATAAAATTTAGATTTAAGAGAAAGTATGAAGTGGTGTATATATAGTATCTATAGTCTAAAAATAATCCTATGTATATCTGAAAAGAAATATTTATCAAGGCAACCTTTTTTTATACAAGTATTTACAGTTCAATATTAATACATAATATCGACTTTATATCAAAGAATTTATTGGGGTACTAATGATTTGTTTTTTTTTTTACAGCGACAGAAGAGTTATAGAAAATACACGCTCGAATCTAAAAATGCAGCATATCTAGCCAAAGAAAACGGAAATCCCAAGACTTGTATAAAGGACTCGAAAACAGGTTTTCAAAATTAATAAAATTTAATTTATATCTACTCTGTAAAATATATGGGAAATAAATAGTTTGTCTAAAGTGCTATTTGAAGTTTTTCTTATACAGTATATAATTATTAAATTCGGCAAAATTAAATAAATCCAATAATTATATTTAAACTGATTTTTTTTTGGCGACATCTATGAACGAACGCTAAACTTATACCATTTACTGAAAATTATTCCTTTATAACTTGAGTTCAGATATAAGTACAAAATTAACTACTTATCGAGAGGTGACACTGTGTGTACCGAAATTTGCTGCAAAAGGTGTTGAATTTATATTTCGCTTAAATATGTACAATGTAACCGCTTCTAATAAGAAAACTACTAAAATCTAAGGTATCAAACCAACAAGGCGTACATATTAATCACTAAACTTAATACTAAAGTAGTAGATTATAATATTAAATTAATCATACAATGAAATGCACTTAAAACAAAATTAAACTGTTACACCTTTTTCGACAGAATATTCTAGATCCCCCACCAAATGGTTCCCTTGGAGAGATATTGCTGGCTGCTAATTTTTTCTCAGTCGTTTGCTGTATTTTGTCACGACCATCTGAAGATATCAAGTTTACCGAAGTTTCAGCAGGAAATAAAACCTGCTTCCAGTCTTCGACAGTTCAACTGCATAGTTTCTCGCATTATAATCGTGCTGCTCTATGTGCTGCGCTAAGCAGGTGCTGTTAAAGGCTTTCTAGAGTCTGACGTTCTGGGCTACAAAAACTCTGTGGCAAAAATATTCATTGCAAATATTTAAAGTTCTGACGAGTCGAATAAACTGGTGAAATATCGAATGCTTCTCAACAACACACATAGCCATGTGTTTTTATGTGTTTCACCGTCTGATGCCTTCAGGCGTTGCAGCCCAATATTCGTGCGTCGAACTTTACTAGCAAATCCTGATTCTCTTAGCCTTTTTACGATTAGGGAGAAATACTTACATTTCTGACTTCTGCAAGTCCATTATAAAGCACTACACTGGTGAATGTTTTTTGCTTAACACCTTTTGCAGGAGAAAACGCTCAACTCGTACAAATGTAAAATTCGTCTACTCTGTCCACGTTTTCTTCAGTGTGACCCTGTCTCCCTATATCTTCTAATCATTCAACTAATGGTTGCGTAATGAACTACCAGCATATTAGTCACATAACGCATATTTCGTCCTTCATCTAACAGAGCGGACTCTCATTTGGTAAACACTTAAATGCCTATGATGCCTAAGAATTTTGAACTTACGATTCGTGACACGAATGTTAATAACGTTTAAGTGGAAACTCAGACTTCAAACAATTTTAGCCTAATGATCCACCTTTACCCAAAAAAAATGCACTTGTCATCACATAGGTATTTTTTGCAAATTGGAAAAAAAAACGGTAAATTTCCTTTAAAGTGCTGGACACGAAAGAAAACCGGTTTAGGAAGGTCGGCCAAGAAATCTCTTTAAACCAGTGGTGTCTCGTCGTTCTTTAAATAATATGGCACTTCTTTTTGACTATACGTACTTCAGATAATTAAAAAATGTAACTATGCTTAATGAACCTTTATCTATATTTGTCTGTTTTCTTTCGTGTACCGCACTTCTATATCACTTTTGTGTTGCAAAAACGGCGAACTTTCGAATTTTAAAATGATTATTTTTGTTTTTTCTTGATCGATTTACCTATAAATATATTTTTTCTTGAGTTCTGTCATTAACGGTTCCCGGGCTACTGCCTAAGTCCACTATTATTGGACCACAGAGTATAATGATACATGATTTACAAGTCCAGATTTTACAAGGGCAGCCAGCATCAGATCCAGTGAACGAGATTTATCAAAAGTTTAATTTATGCAGTTCGCCTTTGGGCTACTCTGGGTTGCCAAAAGTGGCCGTCTGTCTCCGTTTGTCATATTACTTTATACAAGGGCCGTCATTGTGAAGTGCTATATAGGCGTTTCCTAATTGCGTGCTGATGTTAGAGGGGGTGTTTTATGCCCTAAAAGTCTTAACTTTTGAGATACAGGATGGTAAAGTTTAAAAAGAGAACATTTTTTTTCATCCCAATTCTGATGCTATTGTAGATAACTGCATGAAATCTGATACACGTCTTCTATGCATTAAGGAGCATACGGATTTACCCAGGTTAATTACATATGCACGCCACTGGTAGAAATTTCAAAAATTGATTGTTAATAAAAAATGCCGTTTTATGCATAAAAGACGTGTATCAAATTTCACGCAGTTATTTATCTATAATAGCATCAGAATTAGGATTTAACAAAATTTTTTTTTAAAACCCTGTATCTCCAAAGTTAAAACTTTTAGGTTCATATTAAACTTTTGTCTTAAAAAGGTCCAAGAATCACCCCCTTTTAACATTAGCACGCAATTAGGAAACGCCCTGTATGGTACTTCACAATGACGCTCCCTGTACAAAGTAATATGACAGACGGAGACAAACGGTCACTTTTGGCGTACCCGAATAGCGCAAAGTCGAACTGCATAAATTTTCGAATTGCAATATTAGATGTTTTTTAACATCCCGGTATTGAACAGAAAATTAATTATTTTGAAGCAGTTTATTGACAGGTACTTTATGAACAATTTTTCAAAATATATGAAAAAAAAAAACTAACCATTTTTGAGGTTGGCGGCTGTGGTTCTAATGGTTCGATTCCTGCTAAATCGTTGTCTTCCTCTAAAAATGATGAGGTTTCGTCGTCACTACTTGAAGATCTCAGTGTGATAACTAAATCATCAATAACCGTTTCAATTTTGCCATCTACTTCCCAGTATTTATCTTCAATAGAACGAACATGTTTAACATACGATTTCCAATTTTCAGCCGATATTGAGTCAATCGCTTCTAAAGTTATTTTATTTAAATCTTTAATTGAAAGTTGACCGGTGTTGCGCTCTCGAATATATTTTTTTACTCCTGCCATGCAAATTCAATAGGGTTGAGGTCGCACATGTATGGAGGCAGCCTTAAAGGTGTATGACCGAGGTTTCGTAAAAGACCGTCAATTTTATACTTTTTTTTTCTGGGCTTGTTGGCTGATATTACTTTATATAATTGATATTTTCTCCATATTGGATCACATACAAGATTGTTCGATTTAAGCCACGTAGAATATTTAGTTGGCACTTTATCTTCTACGTGAGAATGATAAGACGCATTATCCATTACCACGACTGATTTGGGAGGAATGTTCGGTAGAAGCTTCTCGAGCAACCACTTTTCAAAATTATCTCTATTCAACTGTCCATGATAGTCTCCAGTTGTTAGTCCCGAGCGAAAAACTAAAGCAGCACCTGGAACAAATCCGGCTTCTGAACCAGCATGAACTATAATAAAGCGACTACTAGAGCGGATGAACAACACCTGTAACATTTTCACTTTGCATTTGTTCACTGTCATATCGTTATTTACGCAGGTTTCGTCTAGATACACAATATTGCGTCCTTCTTGCCTATATTGCCTTACAGTTGATAGATATTTCACCCGCCAGTGAAAAATATTTGGTCTCTTAATGAGCAATTGTCGTTTATTTTGGCACTTGCGCCAAACAAAACCATGTGATCGTAAAAGCCGATTTAAGGTTTTATAGCCGTACGGAAAATCTATTTTGTTCTTTACAGCACGGAGTAGGAGTTTGCAGGTCGGAATCTTCTTTTATTCTTCTTCTTATATAAAAATCCTCTATCGTTCGTCGAATTACTTGAAAATCACCATCGTCAATTTCATCTTTGTATAATAATCGGGGTCTTTTTTTACCAGGAGATTTTAAAGGTGAAGTAGAACATGAGCGATCATTATGTTCTCTTTGAATTTTTCTTACACTACTTTCCGAAACACCAGTGTAAAATGTAGCGCGTTCTGTTCGATTTTGAATTGGAATAGTCAAACTATTATTTTCAGCTTCTCTAGTACAGGCCTCTATAACGCTCGCAATAACTTCACGTGCACCGCTTCGAATTGTTTTTCTTCTTTTGCTCGCCATCTTTACTTCGAAATAATAATTTAAATTCAACGCAACGCATTTATATAGAAATGAAAACAAATGCTCGAAATGTATAGGCGCCACTAGAAATAGCTAGAACCTTCTAGCGGCAAGTGCATGGAGACTCTAGGCACATCCCAATTACAAGTGGACCAGTGCGAAATTTACTAAATCCTCGATTAATTTTCAGTACCGCTTAGCTGGCTAACTTTATAGGTGAAGCGGCAAACTATTACAACAAATAAAATAACATAAAATTTATTTGCGTACACCAATTTTACTTTTCCGCTTGCTTAAGACTATGAACCTTTATTTTAAGGACCGCCCGAACTTCCCTCGTTATGAATCTTTCCTTTGCTTAGAAATAGTGAAATGTGACCTAATTTAGTTCCGTAAAAAGTCATTTAGTAACTCATATTCATATACTGTCTTTTGAAACATTTTTATTGGGCGCCATTTTATTCCACCATATTGGATTCCTATCAATATTCTACTAGTTTTTTTTAAACCTTTTATTTGATCACCATCTTGTTCCTCCATTTTGAATTCATAGTACCATTTTCATACTTTATCCCTATATCAAACTTGGATGCATACCAAAATGTTACCAGTTCACTTTTATATAAAACTTGATTTTTATGTCATTTGTATAATTTTTTTACCATTTCACCTGGCCACCATTTTGTTTTTTGCTATGCTCCATGCTGATTTTTTTCATGATTACAAACATTTTATTCTGTTCCGCTATCTTGAATTCGTAACAATTTTACCAGTTCACCTCTATATGACACTTAGTTCTTGCACAAAATTTGAAATCAATCTAACAGTAGATTTTTCAGACTGTTTTTTTTTTAATTCATTAAACCGCCATTTTGTTTTGCCATCTTGGATTCGCACTAAAATTTTACCAGTTAATTCCTACGTAATAGAGACTTGCACGGGCCCCGGGCTCGCCCGAACCCGAAGTTTTACAGGCCCGGTCTGTCCCGAGTCCGACTAAAATTTGTTCTGCCCGGCCCGGCCCGGCCCGGTCAACCCGAAATAATACACTAGGTGGATTTTACCGTTTACCAAATTACGGATTGTTGATTGTAAACAAAAATGGTGGTAACCAGATGTCAAAATTTTCTTTACCCGGTTAACGATAAAATCCGCATATTATTAAAATAGACAAAATATATTACTTAGTATAAAATACAACACAAAATAAAAACTCTTTGAGTTCATAAGAACGCATTTGAAAAATATGTTAATATAAAAAACAGCAAACCTGACTAAAACAAAATATTTAACAGAAATATCAACATTGTTCTCTTCGGAAAAATCAAAAATGTCATCATCGAAATCATATCTGATATATCATCTTCACTTTCACTGGTGGTTTCTAGTAGCTCCTGAATTGTTTTTTTTTAGGCATTCCCTTGCTCTTACTATTCTCATTGATCTCTTGCGCTTCACACTTTCCTTCCTCTATTTTTTCCATGATTTCTTGCTCCAGTCTGTTTATAACTGGGGTGCTTGCCAGAATTTCAGCTTGCTTTTTCTTTCGTCCACCTCTTTTAGTACTTCCGTGTCAGCTTTTGGATAAGGACGCAGCATTTCTGGTGATATGAAATTCGAAGTTGTTGTACTTTGTTCCAGAGAAACAGCTTTCTTAGGGGCAAAGGAGGAATTGCACTAGTTGTTGGTATATCTTGATTTGCAGGAATATCGATCTCTAATCTATCTATGACATCTGCTGCAATAACTTCACTGTCATCATCCACATATTTGGTCAGCGGAAAAATACCTGTACTTTTGAAGGCAGAAATGCATTTTTTTTAGTAAATGCTAATGTATAAGGGATGTTTAATAACTCAGCAATTTCATAAATTGTTATTCGCTTACCAGGATTAGATGAAAGCCAAGATCTACACGCATCATTGTAATAGCGTTTTAAAGGCCCGTACACACACTTTCCTAGAGGTTGTAACTTATGGATTGTGTGTGGCGGTAGCGTAAAGAGAATAACTCCTCAACTCTTGGCGAATCCTATAATATCAAACAATAAGTGAGCCTCATGATTATCCATAATCAAAAGTATAGGATCATCTAAAGAAGGTTTAGTGATTTTGATAAAATGATGCATACAGTTTTCAAATAACTTAAAAATCGTCCAACCAGTTGGCGAAGAAGCACCAACCATGCCAAACGTGGCATTCTTAATCATATAATCTTTAAAATTCACTCTTGGAAATATAAAATATGGCGGCACACAATTTCCCATCCCATTGATAGTACCAGACATGGTGACAAGAACGCCCCGTTCGGCGCCGGCGGGTGTAACTTGACCTTCCTACCTTTGCCGTTTTTGTGCAATTATTTTTGATGAGCCTTGTACCGTGGTTAAAGATGTTTCATCTGTATTATAAATTCTGTTTGCATTTAAAGTTGGATATCTTTTATATATTTCTATCAAATCGTCTTAAAATGTATAGACAATTAGCTTATTAAACGCTACAGAACTCGCAATGGAGGTTGTTTTTGCAGTTCGAAGTGTTGTCATGGTGCCTTTTCATAAATGCTGTAAACGACTGTAAAAGAAGGTATGCAAATTCTCTGGCTGATTTTGGTGATAAACCGTGGTGGAACTTTCCATATTTTATTAAATATTGACACAAATCTGATACTTCTTCGATAGAGAAAATTCATCCCAATTAATATTCATATAAAGACATTTTTTAATACATCTTCGTAATGTCGTTCTTGAAATGTTCTAACTAGTTGCAGTCGATTTTGTAGGTAAGCCATCATCTAAGACAGATCTAACGGCAGCTTTCATGATATTTTTATCGATTAATCCCATGTTCCTCTTACGTTTTCTGTTATGTGTCATGGCAGCAAAACAATAATAATGAACACAAACAGTACATAATAACACATAATAATAAATTATAAAATTAGATGGACAATATCGCATAAATTAGTTTATTTTGTTAATGGAACAGGGTGGCCACCCCAAAAACTATCAAAGACCAGTGGCCAATCTGCCCCAAACATCCATGGCCACTGTTTACAGATCTAACCTATAAAAATATGCTCGAGCCAAAACTTTGCTTTAAGGTTAATTGGATTTCTACTAATATCATTTATTAGCATACTATATTAACATTACCTTATATAAAATACAAACTTTAAAACGAATTTTAAACCACAATAACTTCGAAAATAAAGCTTATCCGATTTTCACACGAGCTTCATAAGAAGCACACAACATTGAAAGAAATGAATGAATGGAAATATTCATGTAGCACTGATGGCCTATCAATTAAAATATTCCTGAACCTGTTGCTCCCAGTCATAGAGGTCCTTACAACACTAATAAATGAGTCCCTTATAAAAGATATATTCCCTGAATGCCTTAAACTTTTGCAATTATGGCCCAATTGCTCTACTACCAGTGCTATCAAAAATCATTGAAAGGTTACTTAATAATTGTCTTGTGCCATTTCTCCTTAAACATCATATAATATGGATTTTTACCCAACAAGTGCACCAGTGACGCCATGTTCTTGTTGCTTAGCGACGTCTACTTATCAATCGATAATAACCGCCTCAGTTTTTTGTGACTATGCAAAAGCCTTTGCCTGAGTTAGTCATGAAATTTTGATAAGCAAACTGAATTTTGATGGAATCCGTGGTATTTCTTTAAATTGGTTTAAATCTTATCTCGGGAATAGGCAACAATTTGTAAGGGCAAAAGGTTCGGTCTTGGGACCTATTCTTTTTTGTTATACATTAATAATATCATCAACCTAAAAAGTAATGGAAAAATGACTCTCTTTGCTGACGACACAAGCATAACATGGAGTGACTTTGATACAACGTCTTTACATTCTAATATTTCCAACGACCTTGTTATGATTAAGACTTGGTCCGATTCCAATCTGCTTTGCTTCAATGTGGATAAAACGGTGGCCATATCTTATAAGGGGATTTTACAACCACTTCAGCTACTTAACAGCAATATTAAATACGTTGAGTCGGTTAAATTCCTGGGTTTAAATGTTTATAACAACCTAAAATGGTCTAATCATATTGACACCTTAACTAAAAATTGTTCTACCGCCTGCTTTGCCATTCGATCAGTTTCAAAGCCTGCTTTGCCATTCGATCAATTTCAAAAGAACTGGACGTGTCTTGTGCCAGGCTTACTTATTCCTCTCTATTCGAATCCCATCACCAATTTCTTAGTATTTTTGGGCTTTAAAAGAGGGCAATTAGCTATTTGTTTGTTCTAAATAATAGAGCTTACTGCCAATACTATTTCAAAAAACATGAAATATTAACACTTCCTGCATTATTTATTTTAGAAACCGTCTATTTGATGAGAAAATATATAAATACATTCCCGGAAAACCCACAATAAGTATATCCTACCGGAAACTCTAGGCATGATATATACCTTCCCATTCCTTCACTTCACTTATTATGCTTTTATAACGATAGCAAAATAGAGTTTAAGGTCGCGTAATTTTCGAAATTATTCACCTCGCATATGTATTGCTTATTTCCTTTTGTTAAAGTCGCCTGGATTCATTAACCGCTTTACGGCAATGTTACGAATATAAAGAATGTTATATTTACAATTTATGTATTTGCATTGACCTATCGAAAAATATGATTGTAACAATTTTCCTGCGGCAATAAAACATACTTTTGTTTGGTTGTTTCCATACGTGAAAGAGAAAGACGTCAAGTTTATGATCTCAACCGGAGCAGACCTGTTTCCTTAAGTATTTTGCCTCCTACATACTAGATGGAGACACATATACAAACCGTATTTAAATGTTAACTGGAAGCTCTCCCCTATATTGGATAAACAGTTTTTTAGTAATATTTTTCAACATTCCACCAGACCGCCGTTTGGTTTCGCCATCTTGGATTTGTATTAAAATGTTACCAGATGATTTCTACGTAATACTCGATAACATTGCACCAGGCCACTATTGTGTTTCGCCATATTTAATTTTTATCTAACCCTTTGATTCCCCTTATTATCCTTGATTTTTGGTCAAAATTTGAAGTCAATCGGATAAGTAATTTTTGAGCTATGCCGCGTACAGACACACAGCCTGATGGAATTGAAAAAACGTGAAGATCTGTAAAATCCTAGGATAGTGAATTATCTCTTTTACGAGGGAAGTAATTACTAATAATATAATAATAAAACACTGTACCTTCGTTAAAAACAAAGATAAAAAGATGATTTTAAAAAAATGTTGTTAATGATACTAGAAGCCTGTTGTAATTGCAATTTCTAGTGCACCACGCAAGATGAACTTCGGAGCAAAAATCCAAGGCAAAACTTTAATCTAAAAATACAGTAAGCAGTTTAATATCAAGTCAGTTTCAGGACCACGCAAATAGCTAATATTGACTTTTTAAAACTCAATTTTCAATCTTCTTCCACTCACGTATTACGTATGGCTCCTTATATTACTTTTATGTTGATATGGAATATATTGCTTGACTCGTGATAAAATATTAATGGATAGAAGTATCCCGTCAGCTAATAAATAAAGACATTTTAGATTCTTCTCGGACCGACATTACAAATTTAAATTAAACAGCAAGCGCACGGCAGAGCAAGACATAAAAAGACAAACTTTAAATTCTTTTCTCGTAGAAAATTAAGCCAAGCAGAGCGCCTCAAAAAATGAACAAAACTTGCTCTCTCTTCAAGCCGACGATGCGGCATTCTATCTGAAATTAAATCTACTGGAAAGCAAAGTTCGAACGTGGTGCAGTTTTTGTAGTATTTCTGCGAATCTGTTCGGATATTTTCTTATTAGAAAACGTCCGTCTCTGACGAGACGTCTTAGGCCTCCGCGAATACCGCGATATACAATTCGTTTGAAATGAATCTTATTTCCGTAATTTTCCCTCTATACAGGGTGCCCAGAACTGGGTCAGAGCGTAACTGGAAATGCTAGAGTGCAACATATATTGATTGAGCCATAATTCGAAAACCGTTTAATGTTTTTGATTGGAAATTGGCATACCTATGTTTTTGAGGACAAAAAAATTTGAATTTGCTTCAGATTCTCCTCAGGAGGGCGCTAGTTATAGGCACGTAAATGACTGAATTCGCCCTTATTATCTTCCACATCTTAGTTTTTCGACAATAAATGTATTAAAGAAGGATTACTTCTCAATCATAAAGTACACTTCACTGATGCCCCTGTCGGCTCTCATTTTTAAGATATTTATCATCAAATGCAATATTACACGTACAGGGTGATTTTTATATTTTACCATGGATTTTTGTCATCTATTTTTTAAGATACAAAAAAGTGTAAATACAAAACTTGCAAATTTTTACGAGATATATCTTTTGGTGATAGAATAATGGAAGGTTGCAATTGGTAAACCAATACCGAAAACATCATGTCCATCCGAAGTCAGTGATTTAAGGATTATTAGCGTTTTACAAACCCTCTATAAAATTTTTTGAAAAAGTTTTATACAACCAACTGTATATTTTTGTCTTATCTAATAAAATTTTACCAGATTTTCAATGTGGTTTTAGAAAAAAATTTAGTACTTCGGTGGTTTTATCTACGGTAATAGATGACGTTTTAAGAGCTTGGTATCGGCGGAAATGTACCGTGCTAGTACTTCTCGATTTTTCTAAAGCTTTTGATACCATCAACCAAAAACTTCCTTGTTTCAAATTAAAATATTATGGCTTTGATGAGGCATCCCTTAATCTTATTAATTCTTATTTTGAAAACAGGTTTCAAAAGATATATTGTGCAAATAAATTCTCAAAACAAATTTCGATTCTCTCTGGAGTGCCTCAAGGATCAATATTGGGCCCTTTACTATTTCTTATTTATACAGCTGACATTCTGAAATCTACAAAATATTGCCAAACACAAGCGTATGCAGATAATACTCAGCTTTACTATTCTTTTAATATTCAGGATTCCCTACAAGCATCAGATTTAATTAATTATGATTTAAACAATTTAAAAATAATGTCGTCCGAGCAAAGCTTACAATTAAATCCCACAAAATCTTTAGTTACGTTTTTCGGAAATAAAAATCAGGTAAATACCTTAAAAGAAGGGTTTAAGGTTGCTCTGAATGGTACGACACTACCTATAGTTGAATCGGCAAAGAATCTTGGAATTATCGTAGACTTAAATTTAAGATTTAAAGAACATGTTAAAAACTCATGCAAAAATCATTTTTAGCTTTAAAACTTTTGTACAGTAACAGACACATCCTAAATTTACGCTTACGGAAAAATCTGTGCGAATCCTTAGTTTTATCCAACTTTAATTACTATGATTTTATTTATGGTAACTGTATTGATATTTTGAATAAAAATAGGATCCAGAAGGTTCAAAATTCCTGTTGCAGGTTCATTTTTGGACTCAGAAAGTTTGACCACATATCACATACATTTGAACAACTTAACTGGTTAAAAATGGACAATCGCAAACTTCATCATATGGCTACTTTTGTATTAAATATTTTAAATAACCCTGATGCATCTATTCAACTAAAAAAGAAATTGGTACCTCGTAATAATATTCATGACAGGACTCGTTTTACCAATCATTTAACTATGCCTCACCATCGTTCAGCCATGTTTCAGAGGTCATTTACGTATAATGCCGTTAAAACATATAACTATTTGCAACATAACCTTATCTCACTTAATGTAACTCAGTTCAAAAAATAATTTAAATTTTTTTAGTGTGTTTTTTAGTCTTTAGTGTCACACCTTCAAATTTCTCCATAATTTTCTTATATTTTAAATTATAACTATGCAATTACTTGTGAATTATTTTGGATATATTGATTTTATCTGTATTTGTTATATATTTGATTTTCTTTTATTTATATACTTATACATTTTCTGCATTACTTTTGAGGTTAAGTAGAGTAGCCGACTTGTGCTAGACTTCGCCTCAATGTGGTGCCATTTTTTTTTTTGAATATTATTACACTGTCTACGTAAATATGCATTTCTCTAATATAAAGGCGATTATTTATTTATTTATATACAAAGAAAATATATGCGAAAATCGTGCAACTTTTGTTTTTTTTAAGGGACCCTCTATATTTTTTATAACGGTTGGAAAGATCTTTTCTTTCTGATTTCAAAAATATATACTATAACGACATTTGCTTCAACCTTTTTTGTAATACTGAGCCTTATAAATTTGTAAAAAGCAACATACTAAAAATCGAAGTAGTCATGTATGGCAGTAAAATAAATAGAATGGATATACATTTTACGCATAAGATATAAAAGGTGGCAAAGAAGGTTCATTTTGTTTCTTTTAATGTCATTCATGGCTAGCTCGATTTTTATTATATTACCTTTTTCCAATTATTTAAGAATGTAGTCTAAAAACGCTTAAAGCAAATGCATATTTTTAAATATTATTTAAAAAAACTAAAATAAATACTTTTCGCAGCTTTTTGTTTTTTTTTATTATGTTACTAAAATATTTCACGTCAAAATCTACAAGTTTTTTTTAATACATATTTTTTTGTATCACTAGTATTATAATAGAAAAGTAATATTTAAAAGTTGGCTTTGTTGTCAAGATGTGACAGGTCATTTTTTTATTGTCACTACCAATAACATTTTTAATATTCGCGTCATTTTGGTTTTCACTGATATTTATTTAATTATTATTTATCGAAAGTTTTCACAATTAAAAATAAAATCGGTAAATTTCTGTAACCCAGAATTTCTCTCGTTATGAATCTTTCCTTCTATTAGGAATAGTGAAGTGTGATAGTCATTTATTTAACACTTATATAATATATTTGGAAATATTTGTTCCATTATATTGGATTTCCAGCAATATTTTACCAGTTTCTACCTATGCCAAACTTGATTTTTTGACACCATTTAAAATAAATTCAATAAGTAGTTTTTACATTGACACACATGCAGCATCATTTGTTTACGTCATGTTGAATACATACCAGTTTATCCTTATACCACAGTTAATACTTGCACAAAATTAAAATTATTCTAATGAGTAGTTTTTCAGGCCTATTTTTTAAATATTTTGTTAGGCCGCCATTGTGTTTTGATATCTAATATTCATATCAAAATGTTACCAGTTCATTCCTATGTAACATTTGATTTTTGTGCAATATTTGCGGAAATTTGATAATTAGTTATTTTAGTAATCATTTTTCTATCGTTTCACTAGGCCACCATCTTGTTCCGGCATATTGAATTTTTACCAAAATATTACCAGGTTATCCCCAAATGATGCGTAATTTTAAGCTACTCTACGAACTCACAGACAGACAGAAGGACCGACGGAATTGTTAAAATAAAAATTTTGGTATCTAAGGACGCTAAAATGACCTGAAAATATTTTATTTTACCGCCATTTTGTTCCCTCAACTTAAAAATACCACAGTTTTACTAGTTGATCTCTATACCACAATTATTTAGATAAGCACTTTCTCAGTATTATTTTTTCAACATTTCACTAGGCCGCTATTTTGTTTTGACATCGGATTTTTACCAAAATGTTACCAGGTCATCCTCATATCACCCTTAATTTTTGACCGAAATTTGAAGTCAATCGGGTAAGTAGTTTTTTAGCTATGCCGCGAACAGACAAACCGACAGACAGACAGACAGACCGACGGAATCGCGAAAACACGTTTTTCGTCATCTAGGGACCCTGAAACGTAAAGATCTGAAAAAATCTCGGATGGTGATTTTTTTACGACTACAATACTTCCGTTTTGAGGAAAGTAAAAAGTAATATACAGGGCGATAACTTTTTGACCTGACCCCGTATACTTATTCTGAAAGAGGCACTGAATTCTACGGAAAAAGTCACAGTTATCAGATAGGATATTGGCTGAAAATGCACCATTTTCAAAAACGCCTTGTATCTCAAAAATTCAAAAAGTCTATGAAAGTTCTGCTGGAGCCCTCTGAAAATTTTACAAAAACACACTGTCTCGAAAACCGCAATGCTATGCAAACATTATAGACCTTCTTGGGTATGGCTCTTTCTACTTTTCTAGATGGTCACGAGTTTCAGAAAGCCCTGGTTTATAGTGGGTGGGGGAGAGTGCATACTCGCCGCTTATGTTGGTTTATTGGTTTATTGTTCCAAGTCAAACGCCAAATTGTAGAGGTCGTTTCTCTGGTCGTCTCATATATTTTGATTTGAAATCCGTTGACCCGTTTTTTTTTGTAATAATAATATAAAAAAACACAAGTAAAAGGGCGAGAAAGGACGCGAGTTTTACAATTTTTACATTTTTTTAAATACCTTTTTCAAATTGAAGCATTGAGGTGTGTAATAGACATACAACCCCCATTTGATATCTCTTTTGCCAGCCCGTAATGTAATTTTACGTATACAGGTTGACCATGAAAGTGTGCAACCTGAAAATATAGTATTTTACATGACATTTTCGAAAAATGACCATTCGGTATGAATAAAACGTTATTAGCCGACTAACATTATAGATCAAAATACAAGAGTTCAAACCACACTACACCACAACTTGTTACATTCTGGACGCGCGTTTCGGAAACCAAGCTAGCATCATCAGCAGATGATATAAACTAAAGTAACTTCTCCTAACCCAGACTATTTATAGGGAAATGTGGTCACACTTGATTGCGGCCGACTGCACCGTTGTCAAGTAAACAATAGAGAGGACTATAGGGAATAGGCCCTTTGTCTTTATTTAGTGCTTTCTTACCACATTTAACTATTTCTATACTCTCAAATGCATCCAATAATCTATTATTAGATACATTTTTAATCAACTTAAGATTATTTATTCCTATTTGGTGATTGTTTTCCAAAGCATGATGGGCAACGCTTGACTTTTCTGTTCTTCCGTATCTTAAATGTGCTGTGTGTTCTTTAAAACGAATGTTTAAAGAAGAAGTAAAAAATACCCTAAAATAGTGTAAAAACCTTGTGTCCGATAAACTAAAATTTAAACTAAAACACATAGTAACCCACAGTTATCTGAACTGTATTGCCTTCCCAAAATCCATAAACCTGGGCAGTCCGTGAGACCTATTGTTTCAGCTGTTGGATCACCAACGTACAATATTTCAAAATGGTTAGTAAAAGAATTCAGCAAATTAAATATCTCGTACGATAACTTTGAGGTTACTAGCTCGTTAGAATTCTTACATAAAATTAAGAATGTTCACTTAAAAGAAGGTGAAATTATAATATATTTTGATGTAAGCTCATTGTTTCCTAGTGTACCCATACCACTAGCTTTAGAGTACCTAAAGAAACTACTTGAAATCAATAATTTGAAGAAAGAAATTATTGATGAATATTTACTTCTCACAAAATTATGTATGAATCAAATTTTTTTTTAAGTTCAACAATAAATATTATAAACAACTTAAAGAAACTGCGATGGGCAATTGCTTATCTCCATTCCTTGCAAATTTGTTTATGGGTAGATTAGAAACCTAATTCAAAAAAGAACTCAAGTCTTTCTCAAGAGTGTGGTATAGACACGTAGACGATATATTTGCTATTTTTGATACTAAAACAGAAAATCTGGACACTTTCTAGAAACATTAAACAATAAATATCCTTCCATTAATTTTACGTACGAAAAGGAGAACAATGGGCAATTACCTTTTCTCGACGCGTTAGTTATTAGAAATAACGATAAATTAGAATTTGATATTTATAGGAAATTTACTAATAATAATAGGTATATAACATCCGACTCATTTGATTGCCGTCAACACAAAATGGCAGTATTTCATTTGTTAACTCACAGGTTAGTCAATTTTCCAATAAGTGAAGAACGTTTTTACAATAAAATGAATCGGATTAAAAATATAGCTAAAAGTAATGGATATAATAATAATTTTGTACATAAATTAGTAAATAGACATAAGCATAAGAAAATGTTAAAAGATGCCACTACTTTTCAAGCACCTCAGGCTCCCAATAAGTTCATAGTAATCCCATATGATCCCAGATATACGTAGTATTTAAAAACGTAGGTTTTAGAGTAGCCTACAAAACGGAGAACAGTGTGAAAAATGTCCTTGGAAACCCTAAAGACAAAATGGACTTGAAGGAGAGGAGTGGCATCTATGAAATTAGCTGTAATGACTGCGACCTAAAATATGTTGGGCAAACTAAACGCTCCATAAACATTCGTTTTAAGGAACACATGGCACATTTAAGATACGGAAGAACAGAAAAGCCAAGCGTTGCTCATCATGCTTTGGAAAACAATCACCAAATAGGAATAAATAATCTTAAGTTGATTAAAAATGTGTCTAATAATAGATTATTGGATGCATTTGAGAGTACAGAAATAGTTAAATGTAGTAAGAAAGCACTAAATAAAGACAGAGGGCCTATTCCCTATAGTCCTCTCTATTGTTTACTTGACAACGGTGCAGTCGGGCGCAACCAAGTGTGACCACATTTACCTATAAATAGTCTCGGTTAGGATAAGTTACTTTAGTTTATACAATCTGCTGATGATGCTAATGATGGTTTGCGAAACGCGCGTCCAGAACGTAACAAGTTGTGGTGTAGTGTGGTTGGAACTCCTTCCACAGGTTTCAGTGTTTAAGTTTGACCCTATATATTTTTTTTGTTTGTACATCGATTACTCCGTTTGACCAATTTGGATGAAATTTTCAGGGGACGTTCAGGATATGGCCGGAGTGGTCCCATAGCAAGCATATTAAAAAAAATGTTAAAAGTTACGGAATGGCGGTCATTTTGTTGTTTTTTTATATTTATACATCGGTTACTCCGCAATGAATTGACCAATTTGAATACAGTTTTCAGAGGATTTTCAGGATATTGCCGAAGTGATCTCATAGCAGGAATAATAAAGAAATGTTAAAAATCACGGAATGGCGCCATTTTGATTTTTGCGCCAAGATATATTGCAAGAAGTTTTTTAATATTCTACTCTCGCCTCTCAATTCTACGCGTCCCCCATTATATCAAGAAAATATATTATGCAGTTAATAATTAATAAAACTCGTACAGATAAAAATAAAAATGATGAAATAAAAACTTTTATGAAAAAATGAAACCGACTTCCAAAAAAATGCACTAAAAAGTGATAAATAATATTTTATTTCTACATAAACAATGTACTCCGTAAAGTCGGCATCAAACCAATAAAGACCGTAAGAGTAGTATTAGACATCAAAACACTGAATTGACTGTGATTTGTGATTAAATAATTAAGATTAAGTTTAGCGCCGACTTCACGCAGTAAAATTTTCAAGGTAAAATAAAATATTATTTTTCACTTTTAGTGCATTTTTTTGAAGTAGGTTTCATTTTTTTGTAAAAGTTTTTATGTAACGGTAGATTTTATTTACTTGCAACAGTGCGTATTCTAAACAAACAAACAAACAAAAGTATGCTTTATTGCCGCAGAAAAATTCTACAATTTTATGGACAAAGCAAAATATACCTAAGAATAAGACATATCAAAACATTAATCGAAAATAATTTCGACAAGTCAGTGCTTTTTTTTTTTTTTAAAATGTAAATTATCAATTTACCAAATCGTAAAACACACGTTAGAATATAGCATAACACTGCAAACAGCAAATGAATCATGATAACCTTATAAAAGTAAACAAACACACATGTACGAGGTGAATAATTTCGATGACATTGAAATCAAAATTGCAACTATGCGACCTTAAACTCTATGTTATTATAGTTATACAAATAATTGTGATGTTAAACAGAAGGTATATTGAACTAGTGCAGAATGTAGTATACAAAAAGAATTAAATTGTTTTTAATCCAATACCTAACAAAAATAATTAAGTTTTAAGTGAATGTTCGACAGTTCTTTTCCCTATATAATGATTTACAAAATTCTATGCTATGAGTTAGGACATGACTCACAAAAGATTTAAGTAAACAAGCGAGTTTAGTGACAATTTAAAGAGACTTACTCACTGAAAAAAAAAATCATTAACGCTGTAAAGTGGTCTCTCAATGAGGTATGCTTTGGTGTTTTTTCGAAATTGTGCAAGCATAGGGATAGATTTTAAATGTACTGGCAGATTGTTGTAAAGTTTTATGGCGTTGTAAATAATTGATTTTTTTATTAATTCTGTGGAAGGAATGGGAAGATAAATATCATGCCTAGAGTTTCTGGTAGGGTATACATGTTGTGGCCTTTCTGGGAGGGTGTTTATATGTTTTCTCAGCAAACATACCGTTTCCAAAATAAATAATGCAGGAAGTGTTAATATTTCATGTTTTTTGAAATAGTATTGGCAGTGAGCTCTATTATTTAGACCAAACAAATAACGAATGGCTCTCTTTGAAGCATAAAAATACTACGAAATTGCTCGGTGGTACAGCAGCCCCAAAAGGGAAGGCCATAGCGGAGGTGGGATTCAAATAAAGAGAAATAAGTAAGTCTGGCAGAAGGAACGTCTAGTTCTTTTGAAACTGATCGAATGGCGAAGCAGGCGGTAGAAAGTTTTTTAGTTAAGGTGTCAATATGATTAGACCATTTTAGGTTGCTATTTATATTTAAACCCAGGAATTTAACCGACTCTACGTATTCAATATTGCTGTTATGTACCTGAAGTGGTTGTAAAGTTCCCTTATAAGATAACGCCACCGTTTTATCGACGTTAAAACAAAGCATATTGGAATCGGACCAAGCCTTAATTATAACCAAGTCTTTGGAGATACTAGAGTGTAAAGACGTTGTATCAAAATCACTCCATGTTATGCTTGTGTCATCAGCAAAAAGGAGATTCTTCCATTAATTTTAAGGTTCGTGATATCATTAATGTATAACAAAAAAAGAATAGGTCCCAAGACTGAACCTTGAGGAACTCCACTTGTAATCAACTTACAATCAGAATCGGAACCATTAGCCCTTACAAGTTGTTGCCTTTTCCCAAGATAAGATTTGAACCAATTTAAAGAAGTACCACGAATTCCATAAAAATGTAGTTTGTTTATCAGAATTTCATGACTAACACAATCAAAGGCTTTCGCATAGTCACAAAAAACTGAGGCAGTTGGGTGGTTGTTATTGAGAGATGAGTAGACGC